>CATOUR010000011.1:5737500-6095018 GCA_951848785.1 Callosobruchus maculatus | reverse complement strand
AACAACTTTCAAATTGCCGTAATTTAAAATTCTGCCCAAAACCCCTGTAGATACAAATTGCTGGTAGCATCCAAAATAATATCCACTTAATATTCAAGTAACTTGTTGTATAATATTATTGAGAAAAGTTAAAGGAATATATCAATGTGGACGTATTACTTGCGACCTTGCAAATCCGGAAATTAATAGAAAATGATTTCTAACTTGGCAACGTCGCAATAGATCCCAAAAATATTTTAGTGTTGAATAGAGATCAATGATGGAAACTAGAAGAATTTAAGAAAAAGTTATACTTCCATATAAAAAAATCAAGTTGATCACTATCCTACTTTCCCGCAACACCCTGTATATTTCAAAATATTTTTATAGTACGCGACTTAAGTAACCAAATAACTTTTGTATTTGACATTTTCTTCTATCAGGTAAACCTTGCGAGATATCGAAGAATTACACACTAACTGGACACCCTGTATAAGAAATTTAAATGAAAAACAAAAGTACCTACCCACACTCGAGCTCCCAATCCCTTGCACAGAAGGCATATCTACTACCACTAAGCCAACCTGCATGTATAAACTTTTTGCCGAACTACGCAACTAAGCCGATTAGGGACGCGAACATGGAAGGCGGATATTAACGGCGCATAAATGGAAGATTACTGGTTCCGGTAGCGTTTTTTTTTTTGTTTTTAAATAAAATCGATTGACTCTTGGAAATTGGTTAAACCTCTACAAGCTGTCGCTGAATAACTAGTTTATATTATTTAGAGGATTGTTCAAACAAACAGAACCTTAATTTACTTCTTCTGACCTATTCAAATTCGTTGCAACAAAGCAATAGCTAAATTCAAGGCACACTTTGGCAACACATCTGGGTAAATGTTTTATTTTATAGAGCTTTGTCGAGAAACACTAATTATTTACAGAATTTAAACGTTCACGAAAATTTATCATTTAGACAATTAGTAGAAGTGTTTCACTTTTTTCTCCCAGAAATACCACGGCACTGCGCATTTAACTCTAAATTCGAACATAACGAGGCGACTGAAATAAAAAAAAGGTAAACCGTTGAAACCAATTGATTATTTTGCTGGAAACAAGTCCAGAAAACTAGATAGTAACTCCATTCAACGGCTGCCCCACATTAGGGATGGGCAAAAATAACCGGTTTTTTAAATAACCGGTTATAGCATATCTAATAACCGGTTATAAGCAGGTTATTTTTTACTGGCGGTTAAACCGGTTAACCGGTTTGTTCGCGAATAACCGAAAGTCGGTTATTTTCATATTTTATACTCTCTGAACTCCACTAGATTCGTAGCTTCAATGAAATGTGGAATTGTATTTTACCGTTAGTTCTTTCCTATGCCTATTGTTTTGCTTGGTTGTATGGTTCTATGTGGTGGGCTTTTTAAAACCGTCCCAGAATCGTTCGTGTTTGCATTGATAACAGAGGTCAACTAACACCACAGCATTTGAATCAACTACCTTTCCTTTTAGATCATATTTTCTGGGAATTATAGCTGATATTTGCTTTGTTTGTAATATAAAATGCAAAAATGCAAAAGAGCTGTTTTTCTACCTTTACTGTGACATCTGTATTCTACTATTCTGTACTGAAAACATAGACAAAAACGTGTATAACAATTTTTTAATAGAAGAAAGCAGCAAAAAAAGCGTCTTTTTTTCCTCTCATTTACTCCAAAGAAATGTCACAAATTTTACGTAGTTTTCACACTCCTTGAAAACGGATGTATGGCACACAGGAGGAAAATACGGTATAATATGACATAATTATGTAAGTCACTACTAAACCTAACCTCTATTCTATGGTGCAAAAAATAACCGCTCATTGGAGTAACCGGTTATTTGGTCCAGGTTAACCGCCTCAGGTTATTTTTTGTCAAAAAACAACCGGTTATTTTTGAATAACCGCCCATCCCTACCCCACATCCCTAACTTTTAATAAGCCTAGAGAGAATTCGGGCCCGGCCTGAATGGTTTATTACACGATAGTGCAATGTGCATTTTCCATGCCTCTATTCACAACGTGCTGAATAATTTCACGAGGTACGTACTCGTAGCTCATTTTTGTTAGTATATTCCAAGAAACCTCTAATTAGCGTTCGTGAGCGCAGCTATTTTGTACCCTCAATGTGAAAAAGTCGGCCACTGGTTTCACAGCCTTT
Source organism: Callosobruchus maculatus (assembly GCA_951848785.1). Lineage (NCBI taxonomy): Eukaryota > Metazoa > Arthropoda > Insecta > Coleoptera > Chrysomelidae > Callosobruchus > Callosobruchus maculatus. The sequence goes on along the minus strand of CATOUR010000011.1, from coordinate 6,092,830 downwards.
TTGCAAACAGAGGACAGAGGTCAGAAAACGTGCCCACTGATAAACAAGTAAAATTTTTAGGGCTGCATCTAGACATAACTTAAAAAAAAAACGGGTATCTTACTTCAAAGGTAAATTCTCAGTCGTATGATTCCAGTCATTTGAAAACAGTGCTTCTGCAGAGGTAACTAGTCGCAGTTTCCTAAGCTTGAGACAAGATTGAGGCATACTTTGTGTTTCTGGGGTTTAAAAGTTAACAGTCGCCATATATTTTTGAGACAAAAAAGGGCAATTAGCTGTATGACTGGTCTCAACAGTAAAAAGTCCTGCAAGGATAATATTAGACGCCGGTCTGTCGGTCTGTCGGTCTGTCGGTCTGTCGGTCTGTCGGTCTGTCGGTCTGGCGGTCTGTCGGTCTGGCGGTCTGGCGGTCTGGCGGTCTGGCGGTCTGGCGGTCTGTCTGTCTGAAGGTTTGTTGGCGTTGTTACAGCCTCGTAATCTCAGTAACCGCTGCATGGATTGTGATGAAATTTTTGCAGCGATACGCTGTGAGTTCGTAGGAGGTAATGCTGATACTGTTTCGAAAATCGGTGCCGGGGCAGCGGAGTAATTAGCAAAAATAGAAGTACTTCTCTAACTTCGCTATTATAGGCGTTTTCGGAGTTCCTGATGATTTCCTACTTTTTTTGGGTGGAGGCAAAATATTGAGGTGGTTAATTTTGACACAGTATTATCATCGTAGCGAGGATGGAAAGCTCTTATGGTGTTTATAAATAATGGCAGTGGCGGCGCAGCGATAATAAAAAAATTAAAAATATAAAAACAACTCAAACTTTGTTTTTAAGCATTTAGCTGTTAGATAATAATTACATTCAAATATAATAGATTTTCAAATTTGTACACCTTGATGAAAGCAACAGATATGGCCGAAACGCCAAGTGAAGCCTATTTCAGGCATATGTGTTTCTACTATAGCGAAAATGAAATAAGCCGAAATTAAAACTGAACTCCTGCCTCTCACAAGTCGGTTGCCTAGACCCAGAACTGCCCACATAACACTATATGGATATTTACATCCACATACATTAGATATTCCAGTTTGAACATGTGCATTTTGAATATCCATAGGACGTTGAATGTACATATGAAAAATGATATACACTAGTGTATATCATTTCACTCTATGTATATTCATATGTGATTATATATAAGATGTTTGTCTAGGTATCATACATAACAAAATTAGCTATAGCTGGGAAGCGGCAAAAGATATATTAAAGCGAAGTGTACTGTTTAAACTGAATTCCAAGCTTTCGGAGAATTATGCCTCCATCATCAGGGCTGAAATATTGAATATTGAAGCAACAGGTAAGCAAAAAAATGGAGTTTATACTTACAAAGTTTGTTGAGATTGTTGCTTCGGTTAGAAAATACGCAATTGTTACGTGTCAAAAATATATCTAGTACTTATTTGCTTGAGTGTTATTTAAATAGCAGTATCGCCCAGCATTATCTTTGGTAACCTAGTTTAAAATGTAACATATGTATATTAAATACTTACTCAGATTTAGGCTTATTGTAAATAACACACATATACGTTTATAGTATTAAGTCCATTTATTCAGCATATTGTATGTACACTGCTAGTCCAGTTTGTATTTACAAAGTATTCCAGTCTTCTATAGCTGCAGTCATCTGGAAAGACAAAGATATCAATATTATATTTAATTAAATTCACATGAACTTACCATGGCATTCCATCATTCCAATACTATTGTTTACATGTCTATGTTGATGAAGAAGAGGTTAGTCTTTCTTCTGATTGACATCTATCACTTTGTACCTGGTAGACAGTTGAACCAAGGTCGTACCACAGAATTAAATCACCACAGTTCATTACCATATGACAGGCGAATTTAGCGCCGATTTTCATGAGAAAAAGCCATTTCCTTTTCACTTCTCTGTTTCACTTGGACCAGGTGGTCACTTCGCATATTTTGCGGATTTGAGTGAGAAGACATACTGTGTAGGATTGGATTTGCTATTTACAGTGTCTGTAGAACCACTTCTGTGGGATTCGTATCAAATCCACCTCACACAGCTTCCAAAGGAAACACTCTAAAGCCACCCAACACCAACGGTAGGTGCATAACCTCCTTTCATGAGAATTGGTCATATGGCTCTCTCTATATTGCTCTTTCACATCTGTGGCCATGACTAATTATTGCTTTAAGTGTTGCTTATTTGCTTCCAGGCATCTAACATATTCCTCTTGTAGGCTTTTTAGGCTCAACACCATAGGCTTTTAGGCCCAACACCAACGGCTTTTTAGGCCGAGTCGAAGCCCATCCCCAACGGCCAACCCTAAGAACTGTCCAACTCTTTTCGCTTGCATGTCATCTCTAAAATTTGGTGTAAAGATTATGAAATTATCGCGATACGTCTCAGTGGGTATGCTCTTGTTGACCATTTCTCGCGGAGTGATACTAAAGGTGGCGGCGTGGCAATATACTTGAAAGAGGGTATAAACTATAACAAAGTTAGTCATCGTGTTGATAGAATCGCTTCTTCGTTTGAGTATGCTTTGGTTGAGGTGATAACTGAGAATGAAAAAATATTAGTCGGTTGTTTCTACAGAGCACCGGCGGCAGATCCTGTTTTGTTCCACTGCAACCTAGAAATACTATTAGAGCTACTTAACATCAAGACAACCGCATTCCTTTGCGGAGATTTCAATATGAATTTTAATGTTGATGCCAAGTGTGGTGCTGCTAAAATCTGCTCTAATATGCTCTCATGTTATGGCTTCAACCAACTTATACATGAATATACCCGTGTATGTAATGACTCCAAATCAATTATTGATAATGTTTTTACTAATATTGATATAAGTTGTTTGGAAACGCATGTATTAATTTCCGATCTATCTGACCACTACTCTCAACTGGTAAGATATACAATATCGAATGAATGCAAAGGGAGTAATCCTACTTTGTATCATAAGAGACGATTTTTCAATGACATTGATAGCATAAATTATTTTAGGTACCTGCTCTCACTGGAAGATTGGCCTACTTTGATATCTAGCGGCACCAGTGATCAAAATTTTAATGCATTTTTTACCCAATTTCTCATTCACTTGGACAAAGCTTTTCCTGTTAATTTGCGTAAAACTAAAAAGCGGAAGCAACGAAAAAATCAATGGATTACCGAGGAAATGATAAATGAAGGAATATTTTTACGAGATGTTTTTAGGTTGTATAAGTCTGAGAATGATAAACGTATCCATACTATGTATAAGTCATTAAAAAAGAGCCATTCAAAAAAGATAGTTGAAGCAAAAAAGCTATACTTCAGTAAAAAAATATCCAATTCAAAAAACATTTCGAGGGCTTCCTGGCAGGTAGTAAAATATCACACTAATTCAAATAATCCTAGTTGCTTTCCTACCCAAATGTTGGATGATCAGGGTCAGTCTGTTGATATCAATAAGCTTGCACATGAATTCAATGAGTATTTTATTAACTCCGTCAAAACGATAGTACACGATACAAGGGGTACTCATTCTAAAGATATACAGTATCCAGCTGAACGCAATTCATCGCCTAACTCTCTATTTCTGCATCCTGTTGATGAGACTGAAATCTTAGGGTACATCAGAGATATATCATCAAAGTCTTCAAGTGGAGATGATGGAATACCTTGTTCCTTACTTGCTAAAATATCAGACTTGATAGTGAATCCACTAGTTTTTCTTATTAATCTATCATTCCAGGAAGGCGTTTTTCCATCTTCCCTCAAAACAGCTGCTGTGGTCCCTATATATAAAAAAGGGCAAAAATCTCTCATATCCAACTATCGTGGCATTGCTGTCCTATCTGCATTTTCAAAGATATTCGAGAAAGCCTTTTATGCTAGACTCAGCAATTTCTCCAAGAAATACAGACTAATATCGGACTCGCAATTCGGCTTTGTGAAGGGACGTTCTACTCAAGACGCAATAATTTCGCTACAGAACAAGGTACTGACGAATCTTGAAAGTAAACTAAAGACTATAGGACTATTTTTTGACCTCACCCGCGCCTTTGACGTAGTAGATCACACTATCCTTTTACATAAGCTTCATGCTTATGGTGTCAGAGGTAGCGCTCTAAATTGGGTAGAGTCGTATCTATCTAACAGAACACAAATAGTGAGACTTCATACTGATAATGGATTACAGAAGTCGTCACCCAGAGATCTATCAACCGGTGTTCCGCAAGGCAGTATTTTGGGCCCGGTATTGTTTGTATTTTTTATTAACGACTTAGATGTAGCATGCCCTTACTTTAAGTCTTTATATGCTGATGATTCAAATTTGGTATTAGACTCAGGGAATATCAGTAACCTCTGTCATATCTCTAATGAGGCTTGTGAGAATATGGTTTCATATTGCATTAATAATAAACTTATGCTAAATTCTAGCAAGACCGAAATGTTACTCTTTAACACAAAGCCTAATGATCAAAGCATACTGGTTAAAATTAATAAGCAAACAATACAGCAATGCTCCGAAGTGAAATTTTTGGGCGTTATTATGGATGAGCGGCTGTCATGGAACAATCATGTGGATTATCTGTTAAAAAAGATATCACATCACTGTTTCAATCTGTGGCAATTGAGGAGCCTCGTTACAATGGAGATACTGAGGATGTATTATTTCGCTTATGTGAATTCCTTGCTCAGTTACTGCATTGTGTCCTGGGGCAACTGCGCGCGCCTTAAAGAACTCTTTGTTCTTCAAAAAAAAGTTATTAGGACTATGACATTCAAACCATATAACTATTCATGTCGTTCATTGTTTTTTGAATTGAGAATTATGACAGTATATTCACTGTACATATATAAGTGTGTTTTGTATATTAAAGTAAATATTGATAAGTTTATGCATCGCTCGGACTCATATAGCCTACGTAAGAATTTCAATTTGAATATTCCTGTCCATCGATTGTCATTAACATCTCGGAGTCCTTATGTTATGCCCATAAAACTGTACAATAAATTACCGCTAGATATCAAAAAATTAAACTCTATCCACACTTTCAATAAAGAGGTCAAAAAATTACTACTTATGCATTCATTCTACTCAATTGACGAATATATGAATTGTACCCTTGACGTCGCATAATACCTATGTAGGCAGCTATATTTTTTGTTCACTGTTTCTTTGTTTATCTGTTTGTTGTTTGTTATTTCTTGCAACATTGTATTCACTAGGGAAAATTGCTTGTTGTTCGTTTATATACATTATAATTGTTGACTATCTTCCAACACTCTGTAAGAGTCATACGGAAATAAAGAGTATTATTATTATTATTATTATTATTATAATTATCTGCTTGGTACTTGCTAGAACGACTGCTCCACTCTATCATTGTATGCATGCTTTGCTACCTCGCTTCATGCCGACCAGCAAATAAGGTATTTCCAGAAGACCCAGGACATAGTGCTTTGGAATACAGGTGGGAGATAGCATAAGTTGTAGATCCTGTAACTGCTTCTTTATAAGAACATCTGAAAATAGGATTTAGTTTAGCTATTTTTAACTTTTGCCATTAGACAGTATACTTACCAGACATAGATATTGTAGTGGAATAGCAACGTAAGATAGCGGGGCCCCAATCCATAATCACTGTCGTGTATTTAGATAACGTTTAGGTGTAGTTTTATCAGTCATGACCGACTGACGCATTCTAGCTTGTAAGAGACAGGGGCACTCTCCTTTCTCCCAGACAAGTACTTCGCAACGTTATTGCCATTTTTGTATATATTTAATCGATAATAAACCGTTAGGTGATCCATTGATTTCAGCATTTTAGTATCAGGGAGAATCCCAGAATTCACCCCTTGTTTGTACCCAATTTTGCACCCCTATTTCCACCCTAACCTTCAACTGTCAAACAGAGGACAAGACAGTAGAGGGAGATCACAGCATAGAAGAACCCCCGGCTGAGCTGAGCATCTCAAATTGGTGCAGGGTGCCTGACATAAAATTGACAAAAATTGGCACCAAAACCAGTTAGCAAACCCCGTTAGTAGTACAATGGAACATATTGGTTAGACTCGCACAAAATTCTTTAAAAATATTATGATATTTAATAATATCCTCGTCAATTAGTTCATCACACACAAAATTTAGGTTAAAACATCTATAGATAAAATAGAATCAGATATCTGTTACGTTCGAGCACTGGTACCACAATGAAGAGTTTTCAAACCCAGACAGGAAGCGAGGTTATGAAATACCGGGAGTGGAGAATGTCAAACAAATGTCATTTCAGAAGTATCAATTATAAGTCCAAACAGGTGTCGATGTTTCTTTCATAGTCCAGGAAACATAATACCAACCACAGATAAAGATATTACTTGTAATAAACTTTTGAATTAATATTATCTAAAAACTTTTATGATTTTTATATAAGTGATGATGGACGAGAAACTAAGTGGTACAAAAATAGTTATCAGGAACAAAAATAAATTATTTTACTTGTTTAAATGTTTCCCTTCTTGATTAATTAAATTATGGCAAACTTGTTGTTGGTAACAACTGTTAGCTTTAAAAGGGAGAAACAGCAAGCAAGGCTAATCTGCTGGTGTTATGTAGTTTTTCACATTGAAGGAGGTATGAATATATGACACTCAAGTTTCTTATGCAGTTTTCTTGTTCATACAATTGTCACATTGATCAATGTGGGCCATTTCTAAGAATAAACGTTTTGTTAAGTTGGATTCACTATTAAGCACTTCAACTGAAGTAGAGTGGCCAGTACTCTGGACGTGTGACGCAAGAGCGCAACGCTCAGGGTGCAACCTTGCATCACTTTTATGTGACACGATACGGCCTTTTAAGTTTCTAGATGTCTGCCCTATGTAAACTAAATTACAATCATTACATGGAATTTTATAAATAACATTAGTTAAGCTAAGCAACGGAACTCTGTCCTTAAGTTACATACATAATATACTCATACGTGAATATACATAAGATGTTTGTCTAAGTATCATATATACATCTAGTAGTTTACGCCTGCGCGAAGGACAACTAGTGCCGCCTTTGGTGATTTCTGACGATTCCGCCGTTCGCGTCCTTAGTTGTAGTTAGCGTGTGTGTGCTGGTGCTGGTTGTGCCTTATTACCTGATCGAGTGAAATATTGTGCAATGTTACTTATCTTCTGGCTAGTGATAACACTCGCATCCAGCATTTGACGGTAAGTCGTAAGCGGAACAAACCACCTACAAAATCTGATAACCTTGATTTCTTTGTGATTTTAGACATGCCATTCAACAGGAAAGAGATGACAATCACAGTAATCGATTTTGCCAAGTATTATTGTTGTAACTAGAAACTGAATTAATAACAATACATAAATGAAAGTATAAGGTTTATTTTTCTGCCTCTACACTGAACTTTCATACACTATGCATGTGATTTAAAGGTATATGAATGTGAAAATTCGCGACAAACGTACATGAAATGTATATTTTTTATGTCTATTTGACATCCATTGGAAATTCTTGCGCCATTTGTGGATATACATATCCATTGATTCGATATGCGTTGTACGTATATTGTATATACTTTTGTTGTGTGGGTACACCCAGCCGTATTTCTTTTTTTTCTGGCTGATGTTTTGCGAGCACCCTGTATATTCAATACGAAAAGGATGTATAGATGCTTGCAATATGATGTCGTACAAAACCGATCGAAGCAATCCCAAATACGTATCAAAACGTCCGGACCAGAAGATAGATTTTCCAATAAACAAGCGAACTCATTCAATCAAACGACACACAAGGCAACAAAAACAACATTCCCGATGTCATTTTCCTGTATAACCAATTCCCCCAAGAAATTGAAGTCTTGTAATGAGTCGTAAAAGAACTGTAACTGCATCTAAACAAAGAAATCGGACAAAGGTAATTTATTCTTGGCTAAATCCCAACAGTTGATCATTTATTTCTTGGCTTTGATAAACGGAGCTTGGATAATGATATTAAGGAAAGATAAACTTCTACTTCCAATAACAACAGGCAGAGTTGCGAGATGTCTTTGCTAGAAGTCACGCTGTCAATTATAAGTTGTTATTTGTAACTTTGGCTTCTCTTTCTATACAATGTGTTCCACCATCATGTCGACAAACTTTGAGGTATGAAAATACAATTAAAGTTATCGAGATAAAATGCAAAAAAAGGGATCAACCGTTTAATTAATTTTTTATTACATTTTCAATGTCTGTATCACAACTCCATGGGTTGGCGCAGTTGTAGTGCCATAGCCTGATTATTTATCGACCGATTCACGACATTTTGGACTCATTTTATAGGAAAATGACTGGGCGTATCAACTAAAGCAAAAAAAGATAATACCTGATAATTTCTAAGGCTAAAAAAATTCACCAAACTGAAAAAAACATTTTTATAATGCACTTATTTGGGTTATTTACAAATAATTTGAAAAAAATCCGTATTAGTGCCTATTGATTAAGACATTTTAACATTAAGCAGGATGTTTCCTGTCTTACCGCATGCAATTCTTGTATGTAGCACTAACATTTTCGACAGAATTAGGTCATTTTGTATTATGACTTCTTTATCACAGCGCCATGTGTTCACGCAGTTGTAATGCCATATCATGATTATCTATCAAGCGATTCACGACTTTTTGGACTTATTTTATAGGGGAATGACTGGGTATATCAACTAAGGCAAAAAAATACAATATCTGATAATTTTTAAGGCTGAGAAAATTCACCAAACTGAAAAAAAATTTTTTTGTAATGCACTTGTTTTGGTTACTTTAAAAAAAAGCCGTATTGGTGCCTATTTATTGTGACAATTTAATGTTTAGCAGAATATTTTCTGTCTAACCACATGCAATTCGTGTATGTAGCATGACAATTTTCGACTGAATAGGCCTTTTTGTATTATGACTTCTGTATCACAGCGCTATGTGTTCACGCAGTTGTAACGCCATATCTTGATTATTTATCGAGCGATTCACAAGTTTTTGGACCCATGTTATAGGGGAGTGACTGGGCATATAAACTGAGGCAAAAAATATTATCCGACAATTTCTAAGGCTAAAAAAATCCACCAAACTTAAAAAAAAATTTGTAATGCACTTGTTTTGGTTACTTGCAAATAATTTGGAACAAAAGTCATAGTAATGCCTATTTATAAACACAGTTTAATGTTTACCAGGATGTTTCCTGTCTAACGACACGCAATTTGTTTATGTAGCACTAAAATCATCGACGAATAGGCTTTTGTATTGTAAAGTCAAGTATTTAAGAAAAAACTCAAGCTACTTGGCTTGATGAATCCCTACTTCATGTGGGGTGGACAATAGCTACTCCCCTATTTGAGATAGGAAAACATGTCTACTAAAAAATGTAGAGGGCTATCATCATCATTGTCACAATGTCTTAACAGACATGCTGTGAACTCGTAAAATGCATTTACTCATTTTACGAGTTTCTCTTGGGATATCTTTAAGATCTTTAATGCAGTAGTTTCCCATTTGCTTTCTGCATCCTCATGCCGTTGACCAGATGGTATCTACTGGTTCATCCGCCTTTAGGGGCAATTTCTCAGCCCAAGGACAAGAAGGTGTCCTGACTCTTCTCAACTCGTCCACCCAAAGCTGTTGGTTGAGAAGAGGTTACTGCTTATACCGACAGTAGTTCGGTGTTCCTATTAGTCGCCTTTTACGACACGCAGGATATACGACGGGAGATATTCTAACCCGCCCCCATATACAAGGTGTCCAATAAATGTGTGACTTATCAAAGTTACATTTATTTAAATAGAATCCTTTGTATACTATTGCATATTTGAATTCCTTGGTCGATTATAGTATTTCGTTCGACGTATAAAAAACACTATACAAAAAACAGAGATATTTTGAAAAACTGATTTGTGCTACTTTTGAGGTTGAATATCTAGAGGATACTTACACTTTGGTATATGTCACTTTTGAGACAAGATTTGTAATAGCAGACGACAGAAGGTTCTGCCGGTGTGCCATCTGGTACCCGAAGGTAACGGCAACCAAAGAAAATCGCTGCTAAACAGCAGCAGACTTCTTGGTGAAACGCCACGGCGCGTCCGCTTTAGCCACCAGAGAGCACGGTTCTATACGCTACTGCATATGAAAGTCGATATACGAGGGTTGCTCTATATCTCCGTCAATCCACCAGTACGCAGACAGCTGTTTCACGCTTATTAGCGATCATCAGTGCACCATAGGTCGATTGACGGAAATAGAGAGCATCAGATTCTTCATGGCTGCTAAACATGTGAGAGCAGACGACAGAAGGTTCTGCCGGTGCGCCACCTGGTACCCGTGCTCTCTGGTGGCTAAAGCAGACGCGCCGTGGCGTTCCACCAAGAAGTCTGCTGCTGTATAGCAGCGATTTTCTTTGGTTGCTGTTACTTTCGGGTACCAGATGGCGCACCGGCAGAACCTTCTGTCGTCTGCTCCCATATGTTTAGTAAACATGAAAAATCTGATGCTCCCTATTTCCGTCAATCGACCTATGGCGCACTGATGATCGCTAATAAGCGTGAAACAGCTGTCTGCATACTGGTGGATTGACGGAGATATAGAGCAACCCTCGAAGATTTGTGATGCTAAAACAAAGCTCTATACAAAAATTTAGCTTATTCTGTATTATTCCGAGGGTGGCCCCCTTTTTTTTTGTTGATGAGTGGACTACTCGTCTAACAGCGAGAAAGCGTACATTGTTCGAGGGTAAGTAGTCCGAACTCCCGTGTGATCCAATAAGCAGTGTTTGGATGCGAATCAGTGATACCTTAGCTTCATTCTGATTGGATGTGGCGTTAAGGATAATTCAATCGCCAACTTTGTCGGATTAACAGTTACGTTTAGGGATCATCGTCCTGCATAGCCTTCCTCTAGAAATGGACCATACGCCGAACGTTACTTCAGCTAAAAGGTATATCCTGTCAGTGTGAGAATGGGATTTTGAGATGCGAACTAATTTCGTATAGGAACACATGTGCGTATGCATGCAGAAACCATTAGAGACTTTATCTTCTTCACATCAGCCGTGGTACTCTGGTATTTAGGCTCTGCTTGCGCGGTCTGCTCAGTTATAAAAAAAAGTAGTTTAGAAGCTATGATGGTTTAAATATGAGCCTTATTGTAATAATAATAATTAATACATCAGTTGATAGGGCAATAAAACAATATACTTAGTGGCGACGACATTTATTTTGGGAAAAAAACAAATGTTGTTCATTGTTCAAAATAACCTCCTTGGTGTTGCAGACATGCTATTGCTCCTACACCCGTTTTACATCAACAATAAATCCATGGTTTTAATTCGTGGATTCAGTTCGTGGTCAAAATTGGCAAGTGTAAAACAGGAATTTGACGTCAAATAAGTCAATGGATTTCTTCACTGATTTAGAACCTGTTCTAATCTGTGGTCAAGTTTGACGTAAAATTCGGTAGTGCTAACCTTAAAAATCATATGATGCATCTCATGTCATGCATGTTGCATACTACTCGTCTTTGTATATTATTAAATATTTCCTAAATAAAAACTCCCAATCAAATTGAGAGTTTTACTGTCAAAAGGCCACAAACAAATTAATACGAATCAAATAGATCTTGCGAAAACTGCCAAACCATGCCACCAACAGTGTTGGCAGCACTGCATGCTGTCACAAAATCCATGGATTTATTCACAGATGCAAAACACAATCAGTTTGACCTTGAAGACGACCATGAATTGATCGATGAATAAATTGGCGGAGAGAATGTCGATGTAAAACGGGTATAACTCACACACGCTGCGTAATTCTTTCAATATCACCATGGGTAGATTAAATTTTTTTAGATGAAATCCATGCGTCGGACTAAAAAAATCAATATAATAAATCTAATCATAATTGAATGCAGATTTCATTTTTTTTTTGTTTTAAGAAAAGTCAGTAGGCATGGTGATACTGTCATATTAACGATATTGTTAACGTAAGTTATTGCAGATTACACTACTATCCGCAGTAGGGATATAATCGAATAGTAAAAAATTGCAGTTCTTTCAAGCTCTTTCAGTATACACAAAAAAAAATACTGTTGCGTTTCCAATTAATTGTTAGTATTTGGATGTTTTTCCATCGCTTTAAATATATTTACAGTTGTTTCAAATCCATGTCATTTAAATAATTCAATCCTTATATTCGAAATAATCACGGGTACGCCAATAACTTCAAAATAATTTTATATTCGTTCTAACGATATGTATAATCCTTCTAATACCAGTATTGACATACAATGCAATCAAAACATCCTTTTGTTTTCGAAATTTACCCTATGTTTCATTTAAGCAAAGCATACAATCTATTCAATGTACAAAAATTATTACTGCAACAGTAGTTCGTGATAATTCATCTGATAAAAATTAATTTTGTTTCAATGGCCCTTGTTCTTCGCTGAACTATAATCAGTATTCGGCGGGACTAATGTCCCGATTCAATGAAGGTAAGTATAAAAAACAGGGGATAATCTCAGTGTTACTATCGCCGCGAACCCGTCAACATGGACGAGGTTGTTCCGTTTTGTTGTTTCGGTGTTAGCCGTGATGTGTCATCTCGTGGTTTTGCGTATTGCAACAGCAATTGTGTGATTTAAATGTGTTCAGTTATATATTAAATGGAGGACCTACTGAGAAATTCGGGCCTAGAAGAGCTGACACCCACAATTGAATGTAGGTATTTAGATTAGTCGGACAGTTATATTTCAGGTAAAAATGCAACAACTGGTGCAGGCCTATGTCTAATTCTTATATCATGTTCCTTATAACTTCATTCAAGATCACACAATTAAACATCCAAAGGAATCGATCAGCTGTCCTCGCAATAAAATATGTTGCTCCAAAGAACAGAAAGTAGTTTAGAAGCAATTACCAAACACAGGTTCGATTCAACGACAGGCTGCGATTGAATCATTCATTGGAATCCAATGACATATTGTAGTTGAATCGACAATCGATATAATTCGTTACCAACTATACACTTCCCATTGGATAAAACATCGCTGTATTTGAGGAATGCTGAGTGTAACGTCCCATAGAATCCAGGATTAGGCCTTTGACAGAACGACAGATTTTTCTGTGTGTAGGAAAAATTGAAAATAATGAAAATCGAGTACATAGTCTTGCCATTAATATCATGCATTAACTATCAACAGCGATACCCAGAACGGAGCCACCCTAAAACTGATGCATTTGAAAAATTGATGAACCGTTTTATTCGTACTGGGTCATTAATATTTCAAAGCCTACCTGATGGATCTGTCTGATAATTTATGCATCACGTCTACAAAATTATTTCGTCACTATATTTGACTTATTATCTCGATAATTCAGGGTTTTTACTTCATAAAATACTATTTAGTTGTTCGTTAAGTAAAATTAAAATGCCATAGTACTTTATCAGAATGAATAAAAGTCAGTACAAAGACAGGAGGTATATTTAAAATTAGCAGAATAAAAATTGAATATCTCGGAAATTGTTGAATATAGGTACAACAAATGCTATACAAAGGTAAAAGAGTATATTAAAAGCAATTTTTTGATGTAATAAATCATGAGGACGTTACTTCAGTTAATACGTGTATCCTGTCAATGTGAGACAGCAAACACTAGGGACTTTATGCAAGGTATTACAATTTTCACTACTATCCGCAATAGGGACATAATCGAACAACAAAAAATTACAGACCTTTCTAGCTTTGCCAGGATAGGAGATATATAAAAGAAGGAAAAGTGGAGCCAAGTTGATTGACCCAGTACTTCCCCTTGCTGCGCCGCCACTGGCACATTTTTAAAAACCATACACATTTTCCATCCTCGCCACGGTAGTAATACTGTGTCGAAATGTCATTAAAATCAATTCAGGTTACACAATACAGAACGATGTAAAGCAACATTCGTATGTAGCACATCAGAAAAAAGTCCCATAGTTTCTGTAATAAGCAAGGCAGTGTTCCGATGGACCTAAAAAAGTCTATTAAGCCGCTAGGTTTTTTTTCGCAGGTCTATGAAGAGCCCATTATGCATAAAAAAACTTTTTCAGTCTTGCAAATCTCCCCTCCCCCCAACCACCCCAATTTCACCCCTACTCAAAAAAGCAGAAAATGATCAGCAACCTACAAAACACCTAAAAACGAAGTTCTAAAAAACATACCCGTTTTCCACCTTTGGCACGGTATTAATACTGCGGTAAAGCTTCATTAAAATCAATTGTCTAATTTTCACGTTACTCAATACAGAACGATCTATGTCAATATTCGCATGTATGTCAGAAAATTCCCTTAGTTTCTGTAGTAGGCAAGGCAATGGTCGGATTGACCTAAAAAAGGGGATTATGACGCTAGGACTCTCCTTTGCAGGTCAATGTATATCCTATATTAAGAATGCAATAAATTTTTGAATTTTACAACCCCCCACCTCCCCACCACCTCAATTCCATCTCCACCCAAAAAAGTAGAAAATGATCAGGAAGTCCTAAAACGCCTGAAAGTTTGAGGAATATTTAAAATTGTTCGTTTTTTGCTAATTACTCCACCGCCAATGCACCGAATTTCAAAATCATTAAGGTCAGTGGCATACATTCATTATTTTCAAAAATTTTACAACAAATATCTTGCGCTCCGAAGCACTCTCTATAAGCTACTGAACACTACCCAGAAGCGAGCAACTGGAGTAATCAATACGCCTAACTTCACAAAGGACCTCCACATCCTGGAACATCGATCTGTTTTACAGATTCTATCACGGAAGATGTTCAAGTGAGCTCTCCCAGACAATATCACCAAAGGCTATCCGAACGAGAAACACCAGAGAGGCTCTGAGAGCGCATCCTTACCAGGTCGACGTCCCTACTCCCCGAACCAGTCTCCTCCAGCATTCCTTCTTTTGGAGAACTTCGACGCTGTGGAATGAGCTGCCAGGGAATTCGTTTCCCAACGGCTACAACCTGCAGCATTTCAAAATCTAATGTGCACTGGTGCGTATCCTCTTGCAGCGCTTCTACAGCGCCATAGGCTTCCAGGAAGCAGACCACAAAAAAGATCTTGAAGACCAGACTATTTAGGACGCATGTCTAGGTGAACATTTCTACTTGAGAAAATCGTCATGAAAATCATTCTAATAAACAATATGCTCTTTAGATAATTATTATTTATTCCAGATTCAAGTTCAATTTCAATATTCATAGCTAAGACAGGAAAGCGTCTGTCGGGTCAGCTAGTATAAAATGATATTAAGAGGTCACTTAATGAATGAGAGGATAGACGTGCTGAGTTTATGAAAAAATATACATAAATAAATGTAACTCCACTACTAGGGCTCTACCGGACGATCTCTTGGTCTTTATGGTTTTGTGAGAGGTGTTGGGATGTAATTTGGAAATTGATGAGTAGAACAAACGGAAATTCTTTACAAATCTTGAATTATCGACAAACAGAATATTCCACTCTTTCAATTCCTGGCTTCTACGTATTTTGAGGACAAAAAGTATAAAAAGAACGAGAAACACTTTATCTCGTTTAAATTTATCGCCTACTAGCATCATCCTTAAAGTAAACGTTTCCGGTCGATTTTCTATCGGATAAAGTATCTTGGTCCATGTCCGGTGCTGAAATACGATTAGGTCCCTATCAGAGCACAATAGAGCTTCAGCCAGTCGGGCCTGTACAAGATCCGGAAGGGCTCAAACGGTCTTCCCACACATTGGTGAGGAGAGTATTGTGATAATAAATATTATCTTTTGAGGTATTAGATTTTACTTCCCACACCGATAGGTGAGGGGAGTATTGTGATCGCGAAAATTAACGATTTTCAGATAATACACTTTTTGGGCGTTTCATGATGTCTACGTCACTCATTTCCGTCGGTCTGTCTGTCTGTCTGTCTGTCTGTCGGTCTGTCTGTACGCGTTTTTCTGTCCTCGTAATCTCAGTAACCGCTGCATGGATTGTGATGAAATTTGGGCAGCGATATGCTGGGGGGTCGTAGTAGGTAATGTTCTTATAATTTTGAAAATCGGTGCAGGGGCGGCGAAGTAATTAGCAAAAAACAAAAAAAATTAAATATTCCTCAAACTTCATTTTTAGGCATTTTAGAGGTTCCTGATCATTTTTTACTTTTTTTTGGGTGGGGGTGAAATTGGGGTGGTTCGGGGGTGGGGGGTTGTAAAATTGAAAAATTTGTTACTTTCATAATAGACTGTCCACTGACCCATGAAGGAAGACCTAGCAACATAAATAACTTTTTTAGGTCCATCCGAACATTGCCTTGCCTATTACAGAAACCAAAGGACTTTTTGGGTGGGGTGAAATTGGGGTGGTTAGGGGGTGGGGGGTTGAAAAACTGAGAAAATTCTTGTATTCATAATAGGCTGTCCACTAACCTGTGAAGGAAGACCTAGCGACATAAATCAACTATTTAGGTCCATCCGAACATTGCCTAGCGTATGACGGAAACTAAGGGACTTAGAATTTTCTGTATACATACATACGAGTATTTATTGCTTTAGATCCTTTTGTATTTTGTAACGTGGACACTATTAAATTGATTCTAATTAAATTTTGACACAGTATTATTACCGTGGTGAGGATGGAAAACGCGTATGTTTGTTAAATATCGTGTCAGTGGCAGCATATATAGCAATAATCAAAAAACTAAAAGTATGAAAACAACTCAAACTTCGTTTTAGGCTATCCATTGACCTCTGAAGGAAAGACTTAGCGGCATAAGACAATTTTAGGGGAGGGAAGGCTGCCGATAATTTGGTTGCAAGGGGATCTCAGACTAAAGCTTCATGCTATGGGAAAATAATAAACTGATATCACAGTAATGTGTGGGAAGTACTGAGTCAGTCAACTTGACTCCATTTTTTTGGAGGTTTTTGGGTTTTTTAGAAATATAGTATTCAATCGAATTTTAAGGAAATATTAAATTTTAAATTGAAACATTAATCGGGGATGGATGTTACATAACGAGTCGACTTAAATATTTTAACTGACCGTAGGGCTGGGATGAGAAAAGAGTATAGCCCCTCAACCTCCAAGGGGGGTACTTATATCAAAATAAAGATAATTTTATTGCAAACACGTCGATATAGGGTTGTCTGCAAAAAATCAGTCTGGAATTCTGGAATCAAGATTTTTTTGTACCGCTTGAAATGAGAGAAATCTTACTTTGCCCAGTCCTTGACTCACCCGGTACACAAGCTTTAATCAAAGTTTTTCTAACAGCAACATTCTTAGAAAACCTACAAAATACATTTATCATTTTATATTTCGTGTTATCTAGCCAGTTATGGTTATTTCTTTATATATATATATTTTGGCATTACCCCGCTTTCAACACCACTGCTCAACAAAACAAATGCACACCTCATTGTCACTACAAAGTCAGTTCAATCAATTTGCCACGTTTCCGTCGAAAGTCTAAATAGCAAACAATTTATGATGGAATTCATACACTTGTATAGGAGTTTTCCGTGTCTCTGGAAAGTCAAATCCGCTGAGTATGTACACAGAGACAAGAAAAATAAGGCCTACGGAGAACTGTTTAAAAAATGGAGAGATATAGATCCCTCTGCAAATACAGATTCAGTGAAAAGGAAGATTGATTCCATTCACGGATCGTTCAGGAAGGAGTTAAAAAAACGTTTTTTCTTGCCGTATTTCACTTTAATAGCTAAAGCCGCCGCCAATGCTAAAGTATTATCCATGTTAACCAAACATTTGCGAGAAACTGTATGTGCCGAAAAACCGTCGTGTTGACCGTCGTTCCAAAAAATCTGCCCAAGCTTGATTTTACTAGTCGGTTTCGAACGCCATCGTGCAACTGTACATGTGTGGCCGTTCATCGTGCAATCACGACGGGATTTTGTAGTGCCGTTCTGGTTTCAGGTATAATTTGTAAAGCTTGGAGGCATATCGCAACTGAAAATTTCAAATCCTCGTAGCTTCTACCCGTAGCAAAGAATCTCAATGTAGCTGTCAGACGTTCATGAGGGGAATTACTTTGTCTCATCCAAGTATCCTGTTTTTTTCTTAGAGGTGCTACTGAATTAAGTAATTCTAAGTATGTTTCTTCATCCATCCTCAAATAATTGTACCAATCCCCTGGTTCCAGACGCAATTCTTCCAATAGATTTATTTGGGAGAATTGGCCTCTTTTTAAAAGCCACTGTTTCACCCATTTAGAACGTTTTTTTCTTGCTGCATTTCATTTTAATAGCTAAAGCCGCCGCCAATGCTAAAGTATTATCCATGTTTAACAGACCAAAAATTTGCGAGAACCTGAAAGAAAACCGAACAGTGTATGGACGTATCGTTCCATCGGTTTAACTGACATTGGTTGGCACCTCGTGCAAACCTGATAAAAAAGAACGATGTCTGTGGGGCCCTTAAAGTCAAAGGTCTATATTATAAGCCAGTTACAATTCCGGACTTAGAAGCCAAAATCACTTGCATAATTGGGCAGATACCGGTCGCAATGGACCACCTAAGACGTAGCCACGGCCAGCATTTAAATGAAATTGTTTTTAAAAAGTGAACGTCAATTGTTTTTTTAGCTATAGTGAAGATTTTGTCATCGAACTCCATTTTATGTATTTTATTTAGAATTTAAGAACAAAGGTCATAATGAATCACCCTATATTTCCGGAAAAAACGGTAGATCCGACAACATTATAAGTACCATCGCAAGATTGGCTGTATCGCAAGACACTCCTATCCCAAAATTCGTGCAAATCGTACAAACCACATCTCTAACATCTCTAGAGGGAATGTAAACAACAAAATGCACAGGTCGCTGACCAGCCAACATGTAACGGAAATTTTGACAGCTTGAGGCCATTACCAGTGGCGTACGATTTTATATTAAAATTGGATGCTCATTAATAGATTCAATTACTACTGTGACGTTACAAACTGATACAATAAGTGGTATTAGTATTTAGCTATACTTAGAGAGTTACTCTTATTATAGCTTGATTGTAACAGTTGATAATTTATTATTACCATGAAGTGTTTCCCCATATTTTACGCTACTGAAAACCAAAACAAAACCTATACTAACCTATGATAAGTGGTGTCCACCGATTCGTCGCTATTGCAGCAAACTATGCACTTTTTATTTCGTCCCATCATGCAATTATGACAATATTGTTCATAAATAATTTAATTCACACCACAAATAGTCACAAAGTTACTCAAATATACACTAAAACAAAAATCTCAACATACGCAATAACCACAACTACAATGACAGCCTCACGACAGCTTTAGGGGACGCCGATTGTAGGTTGCCAGATTTACGACATACTAGAAGTTATTGCGACATTCCTCTATGAAATTTACCATTTTTGAAATTTCGTTAAATCAATACAAATTATCTTCACGTAAATCAGTTACATTGCAAGTATATTTTAATGTATGGTTAAATACCCAGTTAAGTACTTTGAGGGACAAGTGTTCAAACTGCGGAAACTGCCAGATTTTGAAGAAACTGGAAGGTCCTTAAGCGGACGAAGAAGAGTGGCAATAGTGCTATAGATGTTGGCTGGCCAATATTCAAATTAGGCTCCCTCTAGAGATGTTAACTCTGTGGTACAAACCGTTCCCGAGATCACTGAGGCGCTCCCTAGTTTAGGCACACTCTGTATTGATTAAATATCTACAGCTAACTTAAATAGTCCTGCGAAGGCTTCTCGTTACGTTTATATGATTATGTCATGAAACGTGCACTACTCATTAGAATTCCATCGCATTAATTCATCGTCCCTATACTAATTAGGGTCTTTGAAAAGTGGAACGAATTCTCACCCGCGGAACTTTAGAGATAAAAGCCTCATCAAGTCGTTTGAACTTTCTGTGCTTTCTGCGCTTCCCTAGTGGGAGAAACTTTCTCTCGACTTGCTAACAAACGGAACTTGGAGATGGTTCTATAAACGTAACTGACGATGACACTGATACGTCCTTACCGACGACAAAAGGCTTATGTTGATGGAAAGTTCCTCACTACAGACGACAGCTTTCTGAATAACGGCATGGTTCGGTTTTATCCCAGATATTCACATAAACACCGATCGTTGGCAAAAAGTAGATGATCGAAAGCTGAAAGTCTTATATACTCCTAACTCAATGCTGCACATAAATGATAAAAGGCTTTATACATGCACATAGAAAAATTTGTCGTTTTGTCAAAGACTTACGCTTGGATTCAATGGGACGTTACACTCCGCACTCCTCAAATACAGCGACGTTTCCTCCAATGGGAAGTATATAGTTGGTAGCAAATTATATCGTATTGTCGATTCAACAAGACAAGATGTCATTGGATTCCAATGAATGATTCAATCGCAGCCTGTCGTTGAATCGAATCTGTGTTTGGTAATCGATTCTAAACTACTTTCTTTTTCTTGGACCAATAATTGCGAGGACAGCTGATTGATTAGTTTGGATGTTTAATGGTGTGATTTTGTGTGAAGTTATAAGATGATATAAGAATTAGTCATAAGCCTGCACCAGTTGTTGCATTATTACCTGAAACACAACTGTCTGACTAATCTAAATACCTACATTCAAATGTGGGTGTTAGCTCTTCTAAGTCCCAATTTCTCAGTAGGTCCTCCGTTTAATATATAACTGGGTTTGCGGCGATTGTAGCACTAAGATCATCCCTCTATTCTTTATTCTTACCTTCATTCAATCGGGACATCAGTCCCGCCGAATACTGAGTATAGTTCAGCGAACGACAAGGGCCATTGAAACAAAATAATTTTTATCAGATGAATTATCACGAACTGCTGTTGCAGTAATAATTTTTGTACATTGAATAGATTGTAGGCTTTGCTTAAATGAAACATAGGGTAAATTTCGAATACAAAAGGATGTTTTGATTGCACTATATATGTCAATACTGGTATTAGAAGGATTATACATGTCGTTATAACGAATATAAAATTATTTTGAATTTATTGGCGTAGCTGTGATTACTTTGAATATACGGATTGAATTCTTTCAATGACATGCTTTTGAAATAACTGAAAATATATTTAAAGTGATGGAATCCAAATACTAACAATTAATTGGAAACGCAGCAGTATTTTTTTTCTGTGTGGTGTCAAATTATAATTGGTATTTCGTTTTCAATTAAAAATTCATCTACACGATAACAAATAACGTAACTCTTGGTCTCACGGTGTACTAACCTACATGGTAAAGTATCTACGGGTTTATTGAAAACTTCCTACCACCGACCTCTCGAAAGGGGGAACAACTTTTTAACTAAAAACTACTTTCGTCCCTTGTACCTTTTGCCCCCCAGGGTCACGGTCATTAATTTTGTCGTTTGATTTTTTAAAATCGGTCGATTCGTTTTCGAGAAAATTAGGCAAATCTTTATGTGTCTTACTTTGACAGCAAACAAGAACACGCGAAAATACCGCTGTTTAACAATAAATGTTCATAACGTTGCCTGTTTTTGGTCACACAATGATACAACGAGCTGCTGGAAATAACATCCAATCCATCCAATCCAATCTACAGCTTCGCAGACGACAGTACATTAATATCGTGCATGGAACCAGGCAAGCCACTATCATCCCAGGAGACGGTACGGCGGCGACAGCAGCATGCCCCACAGATCAACGCAGATATCAAAACAGTTGTCGAGTGGGGATTAGTAAATAAAGTACAGTTCAACGTACAGAAAACTCAGGCAACAACACTTACAAAGAAGTCTCACGTTGGCTTACCAACAGTGGAAATGAAGGGTCACACCATAGACGAGTCACCTTCTGTCAAGCTTTTGGGGATCAACATCAACAACAACATGTCCTGGCATGACCACGTCGTCAGTATTGCTAAAACGGCATCCCAGAAGCTTGGAGTTTTGTTCCGCTGTAGGAAGCTGTACACACCAGAGCAATTACTGCTGCTCTACAAGGCACAGATCCGACCATCGCTGGAGTATTGCTCCCATGTGTGGGGATGCGCTCCGAAGCACTCTCTAAAGCTTCTGGACACTATCCAGAAGAGAGCAATCAGACTATATAATTGACACGCCTACCCTCACAAAGGACCTCCATAGCCTGGAACATCGAAGAAGGGTGGCTGAACCAGACAAACTGATTCAGTGATACTGAAAGCGATGTTTGCTCTCACTATTCAGTTTTAATGAATCATTTTAACCTATTTAGCATTAATAAAAGTAACGTTTGCATCCATCCACAATACTGATTCAGTCAAAATGAATGAAAAGTAGGACTAGCTTTCAGTTTGACTGAAAGCGCAAACCCACAAATCAGTTTTACCGAAAAGGTGTTCTCACCCTTTATTATCTGTTCAGTATCACTGAATCAGTCAACTGATTCAGCGAAACTGAATCGTGAGAACCCGCCCTTAAGGGGATAAATGATTATTGTTTGAGGTAAATGGGCTGTTTTTTCGGTAACACCTTTTGTTGAGTATGAGGTAAAATATGTTGTAATGGAGGATCTTGAGAAGCGATGATTCCAATATTGGACGTCCCTCTACTTGCAGGACTACAGGTGCAACGAGCTTGTCTATCGATTCCTTGCGTTTCTGTTTCAGTAAACCCTGTGTTCAAACAGCTTACTGCTACGTGCGCCTGCATCAAATATTGTTCTGTATTTGCTTTTAGTTATTCAAGTGACGCAAATAACCAATCCATTTTGCACTCTGTCATTAACAATTTCTGCACCAGATGTAATGCGAAAAATAGAATACCGTACTTAGGATCGGAAACTACATCCATTAGACCGGTCGATCTAGCTTTTTATGTTTATGTTTCTCAGAGAGAATAATACCACTCGCAGGTGAAATCCTAATACACCTAGAAAAAAAGGGATATTTGAATTGAAAGTTTCTAGACAGCTTGGCAGTACCAAAGTTTACGGAATACATATAAGTTGGATCACTCTCTGTCGGCACTTTGAAGAGCTCACATGAAAGCGATGCTGCGGCCGCACGCGCCAGTTAGTTTTTGCGTTGGTTTTTGCTCAAGTACGAGGGACTTTTAGCGGGGACTTGCTAACGCCTGGGTTGTACGTATATACAAGGGTCATTGAAAAATTAAGTATTGACGGCCGATTTATGGACATACAAGTACAAATATAACGCTTATTTTGCTAATGCACTAAGTTACATAAAAGGATATTAGAAATAAAGCCTAGTAAAACTATTGCTAATGAATCTCAAATGATTTCACATTTTGTAGCCATTTCGTAGATAAGTAAAAACTGATGGTTCAAAGGTGATGTAGTATTTTTACCTTAATGTTTTGTTTATTTGGCTTATTTTTGATATCACAGTTTATAAATTTTATGGTATAGTATATAAGAACTCGTATGATGTACAATTTTAAAAGATAATCATGTGGAAATGCTTTACATGGATGTGAATAAATTATTTTTGACATTTCGATTTTCACTGTCATTCCAATTGCTACTGTAGAAACTAAATTGTTAACGTTATGAACAAAAATATTTTCGAGCTCTAAAATATAATTTACAATGTCCCTGGGTGGTATGATAAGACCGCCGAATGAATATTTTGTCTCACTATACGCTTTTATCGTGACACAATCTTTTTAGTACCTGTAGCTCTTGAACTAATCACTTTAGACCCCAAATGTGCTAGTTTGTTGGAACTGTTTTATCGGGAGGAACACAGGCACAAATATACAGGGTGTCCCATTAGTAATTTGGAATCGAATGTCACGTGACCAAAAACAAATAACTCATCGGGTAGTACAATGACAAAAATTTTAATTTACGTGCCCAAAATTATAATTTTCTACTACTGCCCAGTTCCGACAGATTTCTTGTCTTAATCGTCGTGGGATACCCTGTACTTGTATCCCTTACATTTCAAGGTTTACCACAAAATAGGGATGGATCTGATTGTCGTTCTCCATCCGTTAATAAATTTAAATTGATTGGTAATATCTTTTCTCGTGAAATTGATTACTCTCAAACTTCTAAAAAGATTATCCATTTCCTGCAAACAAATCCGAGATAACAAAATCCGATATTTTTGAGACACTGTATAGACTTCGCGTTAAACACGTTCAACCTCTACTTTGCGCCGCCCCGTATCTCCCGGCTGACGTCGGTACACTGCTACCGGTGTACCAGGCAAGGGGCAGGCCGTTTTGATATTTTTGCGGAGTGATCCAACTTATATGTATTCCGTGAACTTTGGCAGTACCATCTCTAGCACACTGTAATACTTTTTTTTCATTCAGATGCTGCTTACCTACATGGCACCTCTAAAAATCTCGACACGTGTAAGAACAAAGCATGGTTCTTTGTCGATTCAAAGAGATGAATTAGTTGTGCAAGGATGCCCCCTAGAAGATGACAGCCAACGAGAACGTAGTGCTTTTTTTCACATCATTTGCTGTAACCATAGGGAGTAGCGTGGCTACAGTTGTAGCACCATGGTACGCATAGGTCGCAGAAGGCAGAAGCTTGCTAGAAGTCTTGGAGCTCGTAGAATAACTACAGACCGGCAAGATCGTAACCTACGAGTACTGACCCTTCAAGACACAAAGTGATCCACACGAGCTGTTGCTGACGCTTGGTATGCAGCTATAGGGAAACCCATTTTCGAATGCGAATGCATAGTGTTCCACAGATTGAGTGAAGTGGGCTTACGATCATACCGTCCGCATCTAATGCTTCCACTTACTGCAACTCATCGTTTCCAACGGTTAAATTGGTGCCAAGAACACCGACAATGGCATGTTGAGTGGCATCAGACGGCCTTCTCTGACGAGTCCAGATTAGACGTAAGACGACGACGGTATGAACGACGTGATATCCAGTTTGCTGATGAGCGCCATGTACACGGTCCTATTGGTTCCATGGTTTGGGGTGCCATTGCATTCAACAGCTAAACACCCTTGCTTGTCACTCGTGCCACAATGACTACGCAACTTTATGTGGATGAGGTGTTAGAACCAATTGCCGTTCCATATGTCTGAGGCCTCGAAGAGGATTCCTTCCAGCAAGATAGTGCACGTCCTCATACTGCAAGGGTATCGATGAGGTTCCTGCAAGAAGTTGAGGTCAAGGTACTGCCCTGGCCTCCACGATCACCAGATTTATCGCCAAGTAAAAAAGATGGGTCGCTATCGATACACAACTGAATTGTCAACATGACATTGTCGACGTCCCCCAACCTTGTAAACGTCCGTAGACCACACAATAATAATTGGAGCAACGAAAATATGTTCGTCAACTTTTATCCGAAATTACCACTCTTCTAGGAAGGTTTCAAAAGTTTTATGAGCCAAAAGAGAAAGTTCTGTTAGAAGAGCTATAAACATGTCAAGCTATCATAGATTGAATGCCATTGTGTTAACAGTAGGTATAAGAGTTCTCGAAATAGCCCCATCATTATAATTTTACTGAACTGTAACCCTTTTATGGGAGCTAAAGAGTCTTTCAAACATAAACGCATCACGCAACACTGACTCTACCCGCCATAGTGTATTTTAATTGCAACGATATTACATGCTTGTATCGATGGACGGGGTTTATTGTGGTTTATTGGGCCTCTCCTGGTATCATTTTCAACAGTTACGTCACTATGGTCCGATTTTATCCACATGCATGTTTTAACAAAGGCTTTGACAAAGCTTTGCTATTGGTTGTTATTTAGCAAAAGGTTTCTATTGGGTATTGAGGGCTATGTTAGTAAGTATCATCCAATAGTATTTTATCAATATTGAAAACAAAATGTCAAAGCTGGATGACAGTTTCGTCAAAAGTATTTTAGAAATTCATGGTGATTCATGGATCAAAATCATAGCAGGATATCAGAACAAAGCGATTGATTTGCAACTTAATGCCAGATTTTTCATGTTTACATTATTGTATAATTACTAATTGCAAAGTGCGATAATTTGTGACAGAATCATAAAAATAGTATAAATCTCAGCAACCACCTTATTCAATAATTAGAAATCCCAGCTCCGTCAGTCAGATGGATTATAGACAAATCATCATCATAGTCACAATGTCTTAACAGACATGTTGTGAACTCGTAAAATGCATTAAGTCGGAGCTAGAGTATTGCCGACACGAATATTATCAATAGCTTTGAGCACTGTAGCTCGCCATCGTTCGCGATTTGTTGTCAGTTTCGTGGCGCTCTTGACACTCATATTCAGCAACTGTTTCGTCGTATCCACCCAGCGTGTAGGGGGACGGCCAGACAAGTTTCCCCATATTATCGCTTCTGTGTATATGTCCGAAGAATGTAAGCATTCTCATCGACACAATGGAGGATAGTCTCTTTGGATTACCGACCTCATCCAGTATGGAGACGTTAGTTCGATGGGCGGTATAAGGAACCCTCAGCATCCTCCTCCATGTCCACATTTCAAAAGCGTCTATGCGAGCTCGATCTGCCTTTTTAACAGTTCAAGTTTCCAAGGCATACAAAAATATGTAGAACACAAGAGACTGAACCAGCGACATTTTTGTAGCTTTAGTGATGTTATGGTCACGTCATATTTTAGTAAGCTTTGTCATGGCCACACGCGCCTGTTGAATGCGCCGTCGAATCTCATTTTCACAGCTACCCGAATTATCGATCAACGAACCGAGGTATATAAAACTTTGAACAACTTCACAACGGCCTATTGACTTTATTTCTCGATATTTATCATGCTCTCTATCTACGATCATAACCTTGGTCTTATTGTAGTTAATACCAAGCCCATACTTTGCATTACGTTGTTCTAAGATGTTTAGTAAAGCTACTAGTTCTTCCTGAGAAGCTGCAATAAGGGTTGTATCGTCAGCAAATCGTAAGTTGGATATTTTGCTTCCGCCAATAGTTACACCGCCATTCCAGTTGTCTAATACCTGTCTCATCACAAATTCAGAGTAAATGTTAAACAACATCGGCGATAATATACATCCCTGACGAACTCCTTTTCTGGTTGCAGTTTGACTAGACAGGTTACCATCGATTCTTACACGAGCCGAATTAGGCTCGTAGAGTTGCTGTATGAGAAACACTAGGTGATGAGGAACTCCCATAGAGATGAGGATTTCCCACAGTTTAGGCCACTTTACGTTATTAAACGCCTTAGAATAGTCCACAAAGCAGCAGCAGCAAGCAACATGTCCGATCATCCAAGATGGCGGAATAGATACTTTTTATACACTTCTGCAATATGGGTATCATAAAAAGGGCTTACCGAGAATAATTAAAAAAAGTATTTTGACATCACTCTTAATCTAGTATGGCGGAGTTTTGAAGTTTTCTATGCTTTTTTATAGTACGGAGAATATAAATGCAAGTTAATAACTAAAAATTAGAAAATAAATTAAAACAAAAAGAACTTGTATTTAAATACTTTGAAAAGAAAGAGATAAAATGTTTCTTTAACTGAATGAAATTGCCTAGTTATATAAGTTACATTTAAAAATTTGGAGAAATGACTGGGGTCAGTCAGACCCCAGTGCGATAATTGTGTAAAAGGTAAGTGTGTATATTAAGGGTTAATTTGGACAACATTTTGCCCCTGTTCCACCTTCACCGTCAACCTCAGCTATCCACTGCATCCAGTTGTGCACACCATCCCTATTCCCAAAATGGATACACCGTTCCACCCTAATTATTCCGTAATGCGGAAATTGAATTGCGGTCAGACGTTACAGGTGTATGTTAAAGGGATACACGATCGAACGCTTTGGCTGCCGCAAACGCATTTCAACTTCGAATGCATTACGTGCATGAAATCGTGCTTAGGTGCCAAAGTCTAGATATAAAAACATTTATCTATCTTGATGAGGTTTTCGGGACTATGGTTCAATGTTAACGGCCATAGGACACTAGCGCGCCGCGGTCAGATTGGTCCTAATCCCACCGGTCAGAAGCGCGCAAAATATTTCGATCACCAGATGGGCCATAGGACACTAGCGCGCCGCAGTCAGATTTGTCCTAATCCCACTGGTCAGAAGCCCCCAAAATATTTTGGATAATAGGCAAATATGTGGACACAAGCGCGCGGGGCGGTTCTCGTTTACTTATGTCGTAGTATACAGAAATAAATTGTAATGTATAATATAGACTAGCAGCACTTTCTGTCAGCTTTATTTGCATCACGTGGTTCTTCCCTAACTTGTCGAATACGGGTAATATTCATTTAGAATTTAGTGAAAACTTAATTTAAACGCTGAAAATTTAATTAAACCTAATATATTTAAATAAAACATAGATGTTTTGAATCCAGCGAATTGATTGATTCATTTGATAATAAAAACAGATTAAAAAATTTATTTCTTATAGTAATTATAGCTTACACTTTTAACAAAATCAAATCGGGCAATAGCTCCATTTTTATACATCTCAATTAAATTGGCAACGTACTTGGTGGAAATAACGCGTTCTCTTGTATATAAGTTTCCACTATACAATCCGCATATTTGACAATTTGGTTGTCATTGGGAATAATAGCATAAAAGTCTTCTACAAAGCATTCCGCAACCTGGTCATGATCTAAAAATAATAAACCGAAAGTCCATCTCAACCAACGCCCAATTTCAGAATTAGCGTCTTCATATGCTACAGCTAAACCTAATTTCTGTATTTTTTTTGAACCAGGCTTCTTGTGTTAGATGAAATCTACACCCTATTATTGTACAGTTAGGCCAAACTTGCTTTATTCCTAAATGGATGGCGATTTCAAAATCACAAACTATTTCTGAGGGATTAAAAGATAAATGTTTTCCCCGCAATAGTCGACTAACAATTTAAAACCTAAAAAATAGGTCGAGCTTAATTTGTTAGGTAGTAACATAAACACCACAGGTATATAATGACTATTCTTAAAAGCGTGAATTGTAAATAATTGACCAAAAAATTTTGTACAATAAACTACTGAAATATTTTCATTAGGGGTAGTTTTATTTACCTACAGAAGGCGGATAGTCATTTAAACAATCCAAGAAGTAACTAAGCTACCGCAAGTCGTAAGAAGACAGATGAAAGTTCGCAAGAATAAAAGGAATGTGGTCATTAGGAATATCCAAGCTTAATTTTCTTCCGGCGCGCAAGTGACCGGTGCCGATGAAGGCACCCTTTTTGTAAACAGGTAAAAACCAAACCGCGCGCGCTCGTGACCGATCACCATGTTGACAAGGGAGAAGGGAGAGTAAAATACAAAGTTTTATCTCAAACAATGGCTCGAAACGTTTCGATCATCTTTGTAGTCTTCTTCAGTCTGGTTTATTTTTTAATTTCCAAAATAAACTACAAAAATGTGTTAATAAATGACAGGTTTTTATAATTTCAAAAATACATACCTACCATACCCACCTACTTAAAATTATAAAAATCTGTCATTTATTAACACATTTTTGTAGTTTATTTTCGAAATTACAAAAACCAGATTGAAGAAGACCACAAAGATGGTCGAAACGTTTCGACCCATTGTTTGAGATAAAACTTTATGTTTTACTCTCCCTTCTCCCTTGTCAACATTGAACCATAGTCCCGAAAACCTCACCAAGATATATAAGCTCGAAGGTTCAAAAACTCTTGGAAAAGGAATAAAACAACATTTATCTAGACTATACAGAGTGTCCATTTAGTGTGTACTTCTTTGATATCTCGCAAGGTATACCTGATAGAAGAAAATGTCAAATACAAAAGTTATTTGGCTACTTAAGATGCATATTCCAAAAATAGTTTGAAATATACAGGGTGTTGCGGGAAAGTAGGATAGTGATCAACTCGATTTTTTTATACGGAACTATAACTTTTTCTTAAATTCTTCTAGTTTCCATCATTGAATTCTATTTAACTCTAAAATATTTTTGGGATCGGTTGCGACGTTGCCAAGTTTTAATTTATTTTCTATTAATTTCCAGATTTGCTAGGTCGCAAGTAATACGTACAAATTGATATATTTCTTTAACTTTTCTCAATAATATTATACAGCGAGTTACCTGAATATTAAGTGGATATTATTTTTGATGTCACCAGCAATTTGTATCTACATGGTGTTTTTGGCAGAATTTTAAATTACGGCAACTTGAAGGTCATTTCACTTTGTTTTTTTTTAAATGTAACATCCACCGACATATATGTTATTACCCTATCTCGCCTTGTAATATTTTTTTCGCGTTAGCGACGTTGCCAAGTTATAAATTATTTTTCCAAATTTTTTAAAAAATATCCCCGATTTTAATTTATTTTAAATAGAATCCTCTATTTATTTTTATTGCAATGAATTCCGCATGTCGAATTCTCAGTCATTTGGCGAGGCTCACGTCGTTGCTCTCGATATTTCAAAGGCAGTCGATCAACTGTGGCATGCAGCTCTCCTAAACAAGCTCCCGTCTTATGGGCTCCCTGTTAAGCTTTGCGGTTGGCTCGCAGACTTCCTCTCAGGTCGGAAAATCTCTGTCGTAGTAGACGGCTTTTCCTCTTTTTTCCATAGCATTAATGCCGGGGTTCCGCAGGGATCGGTATTGGCTCCGACATTGTTTCTGCTTCACATTAATGATCTACTCTCTAGCACTACAAACCCAATGCACAGTTTTGCGGATGATAGTACGCTGCATGCGGGCATTATGAGCAATAGACCGATCTCTGTGGTCGAGCTGGAACGCAGAAGACTGGCAGTGGCAGCTTCACTTTCAAAAGTTCTCGATACCATTACCGCTTGGGGGCTTAAGAATATGGTTAAATTGAATGCCTCCAAGACCCAGTATTGTACGCTATCAAACAAGAAGTGCCCAAGCCAACACCAGGTTCTAATGAACAACCAGGCTCTGCCAAGGAGTCACTCATTCGATCTGTTAGGAGTCAACATTACAGAAAATCTGATCTGGCACGAACACGTCGCGTCAATTGCAACAGCTGCTGGTAAAAAGCTTGGGTACCTATTTAGAGCCAGAAAGCATTTCTCACCATGTAACCTCCTCACGCCATATAAAACCCAGATAAGACCTTGCCTGCAGTATTGCTCTCATGGCTGGGGAGCTGCTGCCCCTACTACCCTGTCTGTACTAGATGCCACCCAGAGAAGGGCAATTCGAATTCGACTAATTGACGATCCGGCTTTAACGCGCCACCTTCAGTCACTTTCTCACCGGCGTGTTGTATTCCAACGGAAACTGCTCCTCTGAGCTATCCTCTATCGTTCCGTCGCTCACTGCTCCTATCAGAAGCACCCGTGCGACCGCTGCATCTCATCCTAAGACGGTCGTTCTTCATACATCAAGAACTGAGCGGTACAACCGCACATTTATTCCCAGGGTGTCCAAGGCTTGGCATGGACTGCCAAAAGATGTATTTATTGGGCCTGCGGGTATTGACCCATTCAAATCTCGCGTTAACAAACTTCCCCTAACATAACCCTTTCACAGCAGCCGCGGTGCTCTGGTATTTAGGCTCTGCCTGCGCGGTCTGCTCAGTTATAAAAAACAGTAGTTTGTCCATTGACCTACGGAAAAAATACGTAGCGGCATATTCTTTTGTATATATTGTTCCACTTGAACATTGGCTTGCTGATTACAGAAACCATGGGAATTTTGTGATGTGTGTTGCTTAATTTCGTTCTATGTATATCGTAAATCGAAAATTATTGAATCGATTTTAATGAAATTTCGACACAGGATTCACTATCGCGGCGAGAACGGAAAACGCGTCAGTTTCTGGAAATTCGTGTCAGTGGCGGCGCAACAATAATAAAAAAAACTAAAAATATAGAAAAGCTCATACTTCGTTTTTAGAGGGTTAGGAGGCTCCTAATCGTTTTGCATCGTCCAGTTGAAGCATGCAGAATCAAAACTGTGGCGTCTTAGTTCCTAAGGAGGGAGACTATTTACGAGAGTTTTTGTGTTTTATGTTTTTTAGCGAGCGAGTGGGCGAGGATTTGGTTGTAAGGGAATTTCATGCTACAGCTTCATGCAATGGGAAAACAATAAAATGGTATCATCGTTATTATGTGTGGGAAGTACTGAGTCAATCAACTTGACTCCATTTTCTTACTAATGCCGACCCCTGTATATAATTCTGCTTCCTTCAACCTAAGAACTGGGGACCACCATGTTTTAGCGTAATCATATAATTTTTTCTGTTTAGTTTAACTACAAGTCCATTTTATAGTGGCACCTATGTTACTGAAATATGCACTTAAAGCCTCGCTTAAACCTCTTGTGCGGCAACTCCATTAAGCATACTTACCGTTTAGATAACGGCCCGCCATAAGGATAACTATCTGGCTATTACAGCTATTACATGAGACTACCATCCCTGCTCCTTTTAAGGTATAGCTTCACTTAGTACACCAGTCATCGTATGGCTGGAATTGGTGTTAGATTAGCAACGGCTAAGTGCATATTGCAACGAAAGGCAGATTGAGGGTTTAACGACCTTATCATTAGGGAGCTATTGAAATAATGCCGTCCACTAATAGTGCCGTCCTTATACTAATAGTGACAGGCACTGCCTCACCTTAAAATTGTCTCTGAAATAGGGTTATTGATGCGTTCTGTCAAGCGCGGATTTAATTCCAACCTAAAAACTCGAGTCAAGTTGATTGACTCAGTACTTCCCACACATAATGATGATACCATTTTATCACTTTCCCATTGCATGAAGCTGTAGTCTAAAATCCCCTTGCAACTAAATTATCGCCCATCCGCCCACAAAAACAACATCCAACACAAAAACCCTCGTCAATAGTTTCTTGCCCCTCCTTAGGAACTAGGGCGCCACAGTTTTTTTCTGCATGCTTGAACTGGACGATGCGAAACGATCAAGAGCCTCCAACCCATCCAAAAACGAAGTTTGAGCTGATTTTATGTTTTTGGTTTTTTGATTATTGCTGCGCCACCACTGACACGGTTTTTCAAAAACAGAGTCGTTTTCCATTCTCGCAGCGGTAATAAATTCTGTGTCAAAATTTTATGAACATCAGTTCAATAATTGTCGCTTTTCGCAATATACATAGAACGAAATAAAGCAAAACTCGTATGTACAGATCACAAAATTGGTTTCTGTAATAGGCAGGCCAATGATGGACCTAAAAAAGTGTAATATACCGCTAGGTATTTCTTGTACAGATCAATAGACAGACTATTATGAATACAACAAATTTTTCAGTTTTACTACCCCCCACCCCCCAAACGCCCCGATTTAGCCCCATCAAAAAAAAAATAATTGGAAACGATCAGGAACCCGTAAAACACCTAAAAACAAAGTTTGAGCTGTTTTCATATTTTTAGTTTTTTTATTATTGCTGCGTCGCCACTGACACTATTTTTCCAAAGCATGTACGCGTTTTCCATCCTCGCTGCGGTAGTAATACTGTGGCAAAATTTCATTAAAATCAATTCAATAATTTTCGCGTTACGCAATATAGAACAATCTAAAACAATACTCGTATGTATACATCACAAATTCTAAGTCCCGTGGTTTCTATAATAAGCATGCAACGTTCGGATGGATCTAAAAAAGTGTATCATGCCGCTAGGTTTTTCATTCACATATCAATGGACAGCCCATTACGAATACAACAAATGTTTCAGAATAACAACCCCCCACCCCCCAACCACCCCAAATTCACCCCCACCCAAGAAAAAGTAGAAAAAGATCAGGAACCCCTAAAACGCCTAAAAACGAAGTTTGGGCATATTTGAAATTTTTCGTTTTTTGTTAATTACTCCGCCCCCCGTATAACGATTTTCAAAATTATAGGAACATTACCTGCTACGAGCCCACAGCATAACGCTGACCAAATTTCTTCACAATCCATGCAGCGGTTACTGAGATTACGAGGGTAGAAGAACGCGACAGACAGACAGACAGACAGACAGACAGACCGACGAAAATGAGTGACGTGGATTTTCGTTATGTACACATCATAAAACACCCAAAAAGCGTATTATCTCAAAATCGAAAATTTTCGCGATATCAATATTCCCCTCACCTATCGATGTGGGAAGTAAAAGAGAGGGAACTTTTTTATTTTTTGTACTGTGTTTTGTACACATAAGTTCATGATTTTAACCTGCGTTACAATCACACAGCAACAATAAAAACTTTTAGAAGCTGTTATTGACCTGCTTTGACCTATTTAGATCGTATATTTTTAATCTTGTCATCACCAATCATCAATATGCTTATTTGTCAAGCATCTAAATAAATTTTAGTCCTAGTTCTCAAAAAGCTTATCCATTATGGTTATGTTCACCAGACACATCTATAAAATATTAAATCATCATCATCATAGTTACAATGTCTTAACAGACATGTTGTGAACTCGTAAAATGCATTAAGTCGGAGCTAGAGTATTGCCGACACGAATATTATCAATAGTTTTGAGCTGTAGCTCGCCATCGTTCGCGATTTACTGTCAGTTCAGTGGCGCTCTTGATACTCATATCTAGCAACTGTTTCGTCGTATCCACCCAGCGTGCAGGGGAACGGCCACGGCGCCGCCCACTCGGGGCGTGTCTCAAAATAGTGACTTGGCAGTGCCGCGGCATAAGGCGTCCATAAATAGTGGCAGGCTCTAACTTTATTACTGCCAGGCAGTATTTTTGTCTTAGTGCCATGCTTAGATCTCAAATACGGCCAGGAATTATTAGTGCCTTGCTGTGTCGCGTCTTCAGTAACTAACTTTGGTTCAAAAGTTCATGTCATCAAGTATGAACCATACTCGCATATTGTAGAGAGAAGAAAATACACATGAAATAACTATACCTTTCACTATTTCTTATCTAACAATGTTATTTTTACTATACGTATACAGAGTGTTTCATATTGATGTACAAATAGTTCAGTCGGTGATTTCCTGGATGATTTTGAGTAAAACACTTTATATGAGCGTATGTCCTAAACGCTATTACTTTCGAGCTACAGGGTGTGAAAGTTCCAGTAAAAAAAATTCATTTTGTAATAACTTTGCCGATCGCATACAGACATACTGGCTCTTAGAATATAAGGGCCAGTATGTCGGTATGTGTAATTCAGGCCTTTATTTTTTATAGCCCTGCCAGTAGAAATCAAAGTACTCTGTAAAAATCTGTATTCAACGTTTATACTTATAATTATTGACAATCTTATCTTTCTTGCTAACCTTTTTGTGCCCCTATAGAATTCCTCTAAAATACCTACTATTTTTAACGGTCTACACATCCATTGTGAATCTCCATTTTATTGTCTAAGGGCCGGTTTCTCAATGTCCAGTTAAAGTGTCAGATAGGTATCTGCCAGATAGCGTTGCTATGGATACAACTGTCAGATAAAATTTACGTGACATCGTAAGTTTGGCCTTCAATTGTTTAAACAATTTATCTAACAGTTGCTGTTATCTTGCAGATAAATATTTAACTGAACATTGAGAAACCGGTCCTTATTTATTTATTAAGTGTCGTTTTGACAAAGCTTTTCTATTGGATGTTGTTTAGCAAAAGCTTTCTATTGGGTGTTGAGAGCTATGTTAATAAGTATCATCCAATAATATCTTATCAATATTGGAAACAAAACTTCAAAGCTGGATGACACTTTTATCAAAAATGTTTCAGAATCCATGGATCAAAATCATAGCAGAAAATCAGAACAAAGCGACTGATTTGCAAATTAATGCTAGATTTTTAATGTTTACCTTATAATTATTGTATAATTACGAATTGCAATTGCAGTCAGATTGATTATAGACTGGACGCATTTTTATTATAGACCTTCTTATAGAAATATTCATAGAGGATGTAAGAGTTGTAAAGGCACGTAAGAGTTGTAAAGGCACTGCGTAAAAGGCACCGTAGCGCAGAAACACGTTGTAAGGCATGCATATGAATAAAAATCCCCCCTGCTGGTTCCCCCCTTTCTCTGAAAATTATATAAAGCACCTTATTTACCCTCCTAGTATAAGAAAAGTTTCTAGTTTAGGAAAAATAAGGTTATACGTTATACTTTTGCCAGCTCGCAAGCTTTGCTGTTAAGGAGGATAGGCAACCAGTAATGCACACTTGTTAAATCGTGTGTGTCTAGCTTTGTGAAATGCAATTTTTACCCATTTTAACTATAATAAAAAGGTATATTGCGGGTATTTATGATTATTATCAATTGTAGATTATTGTTTTATCAAAATAATGCAGTGATTTGAATTTCCTGTTATCATAATCATTACATTAACAGTACATTTGATCCAGTGATCAAATGTATCGGTTTTGTGGAATCTGATTGGTTGAGATTAGCAATTGATAAACTCTTTGTTAAACAGGAAAATGCAAGTTTCCACCCATTTAGGATGGAAAATCAGAGTTGAAAAAATACTATAAGGTTCATAATGGTCGATTATAAAACATGTCTTCTGTCACCTTTTCAAGTTAATTTTAAAAGTAATCAATAATTTTCAGAGAACTTGATCCAGTGATCAAATGTATCGGTTTTGTGGAATCTGATTGGTTGAGATAAGCAATTGCTAAACTCTTAGTTAAACAGGAAAATGCAAGTTTCCACCCATTTAGAATGGAAAATCAGAGTTGAAAAGATACTAGAGGGTTCATGATGGTCGATTATATATAAAGCATGTCTTTTTCCACCTTTTGAAGTAAATTTCAAAAGAAATCAGTAATTTTCAGAGAACTTTTACAGATGCATGTTCTTGGATGGTCTGCTCTGATTGGTCAAGGCCTTTGTTAAAATACCTGTGTTGACAAAATCGGGCCTAAATGTGCCTTTTTTCCATATTTGACTCAAGGAGTCCATCACAGATGTCAGTACAACCCATTTCTTGTGTTTATAATATAAAATATAAATAAATATATTATACGTATATATTAATTTCTTTTTAATAATAATTATCACCCATCTCCTTAGTTTGTTGCTGTTTATTGTCATTATATATTCAGCTCTTTATAGCATCATGTATATTTGTTTGTTTTAAAAAAACAAATTTTTAGTGCCCTGAGGCTGGCCTAATAAAGGCTGAAACGTCGACGAAACAGTAAAAGGACCTAAACCCAACCATCTGTTTCCTGAAAACGGCGATTGCAAATTGCAGCGATGGTTAAGTATTCTTAATCCGGGATATGAAAACTGCAGCGGCTGGTTATTTTTCCATTTCAGGTAAACATGTAAATTGCAGCGGACGACCCTCGGTTAGGGATAGAAGAGATAGTAATTACTTATTACTAATTTGACATTTTTATGCAGTGTTGAATGCATATTTGCTGACGGTACTTTTCAGTACTGTACAAAATTCTTCAAGCAGCTGTTTACAGCTGTTTACAATCCATGGACTAAAGAATGGACATTACATTTCATCGGTTTTCATATTGTTAAAAGATAAATTATTAACATCTTATGAAAAATGTTTTGCTATTCTCAAAAATATTTGTTGTAAAAACAGTTTAAATTTAGAACCAATAACTGTAGTCATAGATTTTGAAAAAGCAATACACACTGCAGTAAAAAATGTTTGGCCTGGAGTTCAGATTGTTGGGTGTCGATTTCACTTAGGTCAAGCGTGGTGGTGTGAAATTCAAAGTCTAGGTTTAGCGAGTGAATACAAAAATTTTACCGATATTGGTAAATGGTTAAAATATACATTTGGTTTACAATTTCTGAATCCTAACGAAGTAGGTGATGCTTATGCTTTCGACTTTGCAGGAATTTAGCCTGCTGATGCAAGAATGTTTTTATATGCAGACTATTTAGTCGAAGATTATATATCGGAGATTCCGAGTTTCCTCCAGAAATTTGGGCAGAACACTCTACCAACACATCTCGCACTACCAATGCCTGTGAATCATTTCATGCGCTCTTTAACTAGAGTTTTTATAACAGCCATCCATCATTGTTTATTTTTGTAGAGTCTTTGATAAATACTCAAACAGACACATACAGTAAAATAAATAGTGTCAGAATAAAGCACGCTCCAAATGCAACAACTAAAAAGAAGCAAGATTTTTTGAATCACTAGCAGAAGTAGATAAGTAAATGCCACCAAATTGTTGCTTCAGATAAAAATTAATTTGACCTATCACATAATATTATTTTTATATAATATTTTGCTATACAAATCCAAAATAATTTTTAGAATACCTCCAAACAGGTAGACTAACCCTCATCCACCCCCTGCGGCGACGCCGATAAGCCGATAAGGGATCCTCGCTACAATTTTCAACATCTTGTATGGTCACATTTAGGATTGATAAGATTATACCCTAACCGCGGCTGCAATTTGCATCCGCATACTTAGGCCCGGTTTCACCACAATATTTTATCCAGGATTAAAACATTATCTAGGATTAAATCCCAGATAGTTTTATAGACGAGTTTCACCACATTCTTATCCAGGATTAAGCACGTATATCCGAGATAAAATTTAATCTCCCATATTTGGCGAATAAAATGTTTAATTGAGATTTAGAATGCAGATGATAGTTGAGGTGACGTGGCTGACGTGTCTGCGAACTTCAAGGGTGTACAAAGAAATAATTGGTAAATTATTATGGGAAGAAGCATATAGCTAGGTATCTTTTATTTAAAAACAAAAAAAAATGCTCCAGAACCAGTAATTTTCCTGTTCATGCCTCATTGTGTTCCACGTTCGCGTTCCAATTCGTTTATAACCCAAGTTCAACACAAAGTTGGTGTCCGTTGTTTAGCGTCGTGGTAAGACATCGGTCTCCCATGCAAAGGGTTGTGAGTTCGCGTCTGGATAGGACTATTTTTTTCTTTGTTCTTTTTTTACAAAACCGATTATTTAGGCCAGTGTTTCAAATTTTAGCAGATATATGTTTATTTGAAATGATTTTTTACAAACAAACTAAAAATTTGTCGTTGACTCCCATGCAAAAGGTTTTTGAATTCGCGTCTGTGTAGGTATATATAGGGACTTCTTTCATTCTTTTTTACAAAACGATAATTTAGACCAGTTTTTAAACTTTAGCAGACATATGTTGATCTGAAGCGTTTTTTTAAATAAAAACAAATATTTTTATTTCTTTTTAATATACTCTTAAATCACTTGAAAATCACTCTACAACGCAAATAAGTAGTCACAAAACCTCGCACAATAGACCACCATCCACACAAATTCGCATATGAAAAGACAATTAATTGGGTCTGAAAATTTTTGATCCTTTCTACCTGAGGCCGAAACTCATTAATTATTATCCATCTTCCCGAACAAACCACTTGTTTGGAACCAATCAAAAATGAGACATCCTGTTGTCAGGTTATTTCTATGGGAAAACCCACCAGAAATCCCTTTACGTATCAACAATCAGCTATCAGCTAAATCTAAAAAAAAAAAATAAATAAAAAAGAAGGGATCTACTCAGATTCTAACTCGCAACTTCTTGCATGGACGACCGATACACTCCTCTAGGCCACCCTGGCTATGTTTACCTTTTGCCGAACCTCGCATATAAGCCGATTCGGACGCGAGCATGGACGGCGAATTTTAACGATGCATAAATAGAAAATGACTGGTTCCGGTAGCGTTTTTTTTTTGTTTTTATATAGAATAAAAATAATCATATACTCCTACTGATAATCATTTGCTAATTATTCCTTTGTTTCAACTTGTATTACGTAAAAATTGTGTTTTTCTCCTATGCTGCTAATGCAAATTCTCAAAATTGTGAGATTATAAATGCTCTCGTTACGCTGTTGCCACGTCTTAGTTTGAATATATCCGAGATTAGTTCATCCTAGATATACTTGCGCAGGTGGAACAGAAATTAATCTAATCGCGGATGAAATACTTCAATTAATTTTATCCAAGATTACGTAATACGAGATTAGTATGGGTTTGGTGAAACCGGGCCTTAATGTCTACAGGATCGCCATTAACTAGATATCCAACAAAACTATAATAATTTATAATATAAACCCAAATACAGTGACTGAACGTCAACAAAACAATTATGCGTAAATCCTTCCTAGCAAAACTCTGTTGCAGATTGTGTTTATTGGTAATGGTGACGCGACATATGGCTTTGTCTGTGTCAACCGCATTTTACAGCGGTAATCCATTTATTTATTCAACAACTTTGAACTCGTTCTGCTAAATCAAATAAAAAACCACTGCAAATGCTGCTCGCTGCAGGGATATCCTGTTAAGCCAACTTTTCCATATTATAAATCACGGTTTTAATTTGTGTATATCTGTACGGTTGGGATTTTACGCAATTACATAAATCATTATAATTTTTAATTAACGAGTATAAAGTTGAGCGGTTTCCTTTTAATCGCATCGAAATGCGGGAGGTGCCACAATTGCATTAAAATAAATTTCACGGCAACCATGTATAACCAGACAAATATTTACGATTTTAATACCAGTCGGTGAGACTCAACTTTTGATGTTATGTTTCAATAATAATTTTTGTAAATATATTCTGCACGAGAGCAGGAAGCATAACGAGCGTGCGAAGGATATTCACATTCTAACGTCACTTTGCTCAGATTATAAAAAAAATGAAGTCAAGTTGGTTGACTTAGTACTTCCCACATATTACGGTGATACCAGTTTATTATTTTCCCATAGCATGAAGTTTTTTAGTCTAAGATCCCTTGCAACCAAATAATCGCCGGTCCCCCCCCCCCCTAAAATTGTGTTATGCCGCTAGGTCTTTCCTTCACAGGTCAATGGACAGTCTATTATCGATACTACAAACTTCTCAGTTTGACAACTCCCCACCCCCCAACCACCTGACTTTCACCCCCACCCAAAAAACTGGTAGGAAATGATCGGGAACCCCTAAAACATCTAAAAACCGAATTTGAATTGCTTTCATACTTGTCGCGTTCTTTGATTATTGCTACGCTGCCACTGACAAGATTTTTAACAAACATACGCGTTTTCCATTCTCACCACAGTAACAATATACTGTGTCAAAATTTCATTAGAATCAATTTAATAGTGTCCACGTTACAAAATACAAAACGATTTAAACCAATAAATTCTCGTATAGTATACAGAAAAAAAGTCCCTTAGTCTCCGTAATAGGCTAGGCAATGTTCGGATGGAGCTAAAAAAGTTATTTATGTCGCCAAGTCTTCCTTCACAGGTCAGTGGACAGCCTATTATGAAAGCAACAAATTTTTCAGTTTTACAACCCCCCACCCCCCAACCACCCCAATTTCACCCCCACCCAAAGAAAAGTAGAAAATGATCAGGGACCCCTAAAACGCCTAAAAACATAGTTTCAGCAATATTTAATTATTTTTGTTTTTTGCTAATTACTCCGCCGCCTATGCACCGATTTTCAAAATTATAGAAACATTACCTACTACGACTCCACAGCATACCGCTGCTCA
This sequence comes from Callosobruchus maculatus, assembly GCA_951848785.1. NCBI lineage: Eukaryota > Metazoa > Arthropoda > Insecta > Coleoptera > Chrysomelidae > Callosobruchus > Callosobruchus maculatus. The sequence goes on along the minus strand of CATOUR010000011.1, from coordinate 6,051,422 downwards.
AATTTCATCACAATCCATGCAGCAGTTACTGAAATTGCGAGGGTAGAAAAACGCGACAGACAGACAGACCGACGGAAATGAGTGACGTGGATTTTCGTTATGTACACATCACAAAACGTCCAAAAAGCGTATGATCTCAAAATCGAAAATATTCGCGATCACAATACTCCTCTCACCTATCGGTGTGGGAAGTAAAATGAAGTCAAGTTGATTGACTCAGTACTTTCCGCACATTACGGTGATATTTATTATTTTCCCATACCATGAAGCTATAGTCTGAGATCTCCTTGCAGCAAAATCATCGCCAGCCCCCACCCCCACCCCCAAAATTGTGTTATGCCGCTAGGTCCTTCCTTCACGGATCAATGAACAGCCTATTATCAGTAAAATAATTTTTTCAGTTTTAAAAGACTCCAGACTCTGCATCGCTGCAAGCCGCAATTGATGCCAAATACGTGATTCAGTACTACTGCACACGCTGCTACTTGCATCATGAAACGTAGGAGTCGATGCCAGTATCGTAGCATGCATCAACGTCTGTAGGTCGCTTTTTTATAGCTTAGGTCAGTCGGATTAGCTAGTAGCTAGTAGTAGCTATTTATATAATATCCTCTGCGCAAGTTCAAAGAGTGTAACGAGCGTGGAATACTTTCGTCCATTTATGTATTATACAAGGTGTCCAGTTAGTGTGTAATTCTTCGATATCTCGCAAGGTAAACCTTATAGAAGAAAATGTCAAATGCAAAAGTTATTTGGGTACTTAAGACGTATATTCTAAAAATATTTTAAAATATACAGGGTGTTGCGGGAAAGTAGAATAGTGATCAACTTGATTTTTTTATATGGAACTATAACTTTTTCTTAAATTGTTTTAGTTTCCATCATTGATCTCTATTCAACCGTAAAATATTTTTGGGATCGGTTGCGACATTGCCAAGTTATAATTTATTTTCTATTAATTTCCGGATTTGCAAGGTCGCAAGTAATACGTCCAAATTGACATATTCCTTTAACTTTTCTCAATAATATTATACAGCGGGTTACTTGAATATCAAGTGGATATTATTTTGGCTGTTACCAGCAATTTGTATCTACAGGGTGTTTTTGGCAGAATTGTAAATTACGGCAATTTCAAGGTCATTTACCTTTGTTATTTCAAATGTAACACCCTGTATATTTTATTTTAAATCGAAATATCTACTAATACCCTATCTCGCCTTGTAATTTTTTTTTCGCGTTTGCGGCGTTGCCAAGTTATAAATTATTTTTCCAAGTTTTTAAACAAATATCCCCGAATTTAATGTATTTTTAATAGAATCCTCTACTTATTTTTATTGCAATGAATTGCACATGTCGAAATTAGTAAGATCTCAAAATTTCAAAAATTTTTTTCCAATAATTACTGAGATACGGCAACACCGCTTTTTCAGTAAACGGTACCGGAACGCTTAAATATTTCCAAAACCGCCACAGCTGGAGAGGTGAAATTCAATACTTGGGGGTTTTTGAACATACAAAATTCAAAAACGCTGACAGCAGTGTTGTCAGATTTACCATTTTTACGTCATAATTTTGAATGGAATGCTATTTATGAAGTCTAACGTAAAAGTGGTAAATCTGACAACAGTGCTGTTAAGGTTTTTGAATTCTGTATGTTCAAAAACCCCCAAGTATTGAATTTCACTTCTTCAGCTGTGGCGGTTTTGGAATTATTCAAGCGTCCCCGTACCGTTTACTGAAAAAGCGGTGTTGCACTATCTCAGTAATTATTAGAAACAAAATTTTGAAATTGTGAGATCTTACTAAATTTGACATGTGCAATTCATAGCAATAAAAATAAGTAGAGGATTCTATTTAAAATAAATTAAAATCAGGGATACCTGTTTAAAAATTTGGAAGAATAATTTATAACATGGTAACGTCGCAAACGCGAAATAAATATTACAAGACGAGATAGGGTATTAGTAGATATTTCGATTTAAAATAAAACATACAGGGTGCTACATTTAAAAAAACAAAGTAGAAAGACTTTGAAGTTGCCCTAATTTAAAATTCTGCCAAAAACACCCTGTAGATACAAATTGCTGGTAACATCCAAACTAATATCCACTTAATATTCAAGTAACTCGCTGTATAATATTATTAATAAAAGTTAAAGGAGTATATCCATTTGGACGTATTACTTGCGACCTTGCAAATCCGGAAATTAGTAGAAAATAAATTATAACTTGACAACGTCGCAACCTATCCCAAAAATATTTTAGGGTTAAATAGAGATCAATGATTGAAACTAAAAGAATTTAAAAAAAGTTATAGTTCCATATAAAAAAATTAAGTTGGTCACTATCCTACTTTCCTGCAGCACCCTGTATATTTCAAAATATTTTTAGAATATGCGTCTTAAGTAACCAAATAACTTTTGTATGTAACATTTTCTTCTATCAGGTATACTTTGCGATATATCGAAGAATTACCCACTAACTGGACACCCTGTATACTCGATATCACAGCATTCAGTATGCACAATATTAGCCTTTATTGTAAATTCGTATCAGAAAATGTCGGAAAAAGTCGGCGACCGGCGGGACTCGAACCCACTACCTCCGGATCGGTACTCCGGCGCCCTCGCCAATTGTTTACGAGTGTACGTTCCTAGTTACGGGTCAAAAGTATAAAACATACGAATTAGGTTTTTTCATCCGTACGTAAACAAAACGTTCGAGCGGGGGCCGTCGTTTGTCAAAATGGGCACTCGAGGAACGGTTCGTTACTCCGAAGTACACGTCGTCATAAATCATGCCATTATGGTCGTACAGCTTATTAACTTTTGCGGTCTTTCACCGTTTCCCGATTCTAGCAGAAATTAATGGTTTCGACATTAAATACCTAATTTCGTTGAGCCTGGGAAGTGGGAGCTCTCTGATATTACGAGGTACCTAAACTTGCAGTTGTCGCGTATAGCGAATGAATAAGGACCAGAGGCTATCCAGCACGGAATGTGGCTGGTGCATAGGCCACACGATGGGCCCTTTTGCGCCTCTATCCGCGCTAGTTCCTAAGACCTGCCCTTTTGACAAAGGCAAGTACATTCTTAGGTTCTATCCGTTTTATCTCTATTGGTTCCAGGGTTCTTGAGCCCAGCATAGTCTGCCTGTGATAACCCAGGGTTTCACAGCGACACAAGATGTGTGCCGAGGATTCTTCCTCTTCACCACACCACGTGCACGTTGGGTCGTTGACCACCCTCATCACAAACAAGTGACGCCTGAAGGTGTTAATAAGCCTACTAGCAATCACAAGTTACTCCTATCCAGAGAAAGACAAAATCGTCCTATTCTCTCTGCAGGCCCTGCTAATACCTCCCGTGCCTGACGGAGATGACCAGAGATGTTGTTCCATCTCAGAGAGTGTTGATTCTGGCTCCACTCTCCAGTTGTTTTCCTAATCAAGTTTGCAGACAGTCCTAAGGCTGGTTCCGGGCCCACAAAACTGTTTCCGGATCCCATCCTAGCCAGATGATCCGCCATTTCTTTACCCTTTACCACAGCGTGCCCAGGTACCCACATCAGTGATACCTTGTGTTTAGCTGAGATGTCGTCAAAAGCCCTCCTGCACTCCAGGACCAGTCCCGACGTTATTTTCCAAGCACTCAGTGCTTTGATGGCTGCCTGACTGTCAGAGCAGATAGTAATCCGCCTCCTAGACCCGTCAGTTTCCCGAATACGATTTACACAGGCAAGTATCGCATCGACCTCAGCCTGGAATACTGTGGTGTGCCCCCCAAGAGGGAATGAAACTCTTGTATGGGGGCGTAGACTCCCGAGAACGAGCCCTCTCTAGCGAGTGAACCGTCTGTGTACCAGACCTGTCCTCCTCCTTCGATGAGCTGTCTTTCCCTAGACTCCCACTCTTCCCTTGACGGAAACACCACGGGAACACCACCGTAAATCGCGTATGGCGAAACGACGTCAGGCTGTGAGCGGAACGAATAATTAAAGAGCCCAATGTGAATATTACCTAATTCACATTTTCGGCAAGGTCATCGCTATCTACATAGAATAAAGTATTTATGGAAATACTAGTGGGATATGCAGTCAATCTCAGAAGATGGCCAACTGAGAAGTTTCAAGAAAACTCTTTGAAGTTTTTCAACGTTTCGTCAATGTTTATTGACTTCTTCAGGAAAACTACAATATGAATAAACAATATAAGCAAATGAATTGAAAAGTTCTGAATGTTACTTACTTTTCGTGAGGTTAACAAAAAGTCACTAGTCGTCGGAAAGACAGAAATATCATCTTAAATCTACTGTCCTTGTCTTGTTAAAAATTTTAAACACACAACATATTAAAATTTAAATTTAAAATATAGGATTCACCCCGATTAAACAAAGGGGAATACACCCTATAAAGATTTCACATTTTACATCTTTAATGTTATGACAAGCTCACCATGACATGGAACAGGTAAGAAGGAATGACAGCTAACCTCAGTCAGCACAGAACCAACATCGGTTCAGTCCGAAACAGAGAGAACAAAACGGTTAAAAATGAGAGTCCCATAAACTGTCACGTCAACGGTAGAACAATTGCATCGAGGTAGAATCCCATGGAGGCGCGATAACGTGGCTGAAAGCAGGTGCAAGTTGGACATATTGATTCGAGTATTGATTCGACACTTATGTCAAACAGCTGACGTTTCTTTGACAATTTCGTGTTTGCTTTATATTAGTGTTTTTACCGAGATTTTTAATTATTTTTAAGTGATATTCTAGTGAATTCATAAAGTAAATAAGGGCTTCATGTGCTTGTCGTAGTTGCTCTAGCAGAGATGGCATGGATAAGAAGAAATCGACAGGAATTACATTTCATAGACCATGTATGCAAAAAAATAACAATGTACAGGACCGCATTTGTAATCTTTATCTCAATAAACTGTAACATATCGCAGCAATAATACAGTTGTATTATTCAATTGATGATGAATTCGTCTCTACAAAGCCTGTTTTTTTTTCATATACTTAACTATGAACTTCGCATTAGATTGAAAAATCAACCAAATACTTCATATTTCAACCGTCACTGTAATGGATTTTCAAAATTATTCACATAGAAAGTAATCCGGCTCTGGCGAGGCGTCCATATTGTTACCACACTTAGCCACGCCTCCTGCTACCGTTTTTGTTATGCGAAATTGAACCTTATAGCGTCTCCTTGGGATTCTACCTCGATGAACAATTGGAACTGTGGTCTACACAGATCACAGACACCAGGTGGACAACAGGCTTCTGGATACTGTAAGAGAGTAAGAGAAGAATACCGCCAATATTTTACTATCCTGGGTACTTGGCCAACAGGTGTCTCGATATGCAGTCCACCATCATTGATATAGAATCAACAACGGTTTTGTGGACACACAATCAGCACCACGTCGCTCACGACAGATGACCAATGCCAAGTACATCTTATCTTAATCGAGAGACAATGCTGATTGAACATCCACAGGAAACCCATTTCACATCCCAGAGAGACAGCAATGGGAATCAACCGCGGCAACAGTAAAATATTGGCGGTATCCTTCTCTTACTTTCTTACAGTATCTAGAAGCCTGTTGTCCACCTGGTGTCTGTGATCTGTGTAGACCACAGTTCCAATTGTTCTACCGTTGACGTGACAGTTTATGGGACTCTCATTTTTAACCGTTTTGTTCTCTCTGTTTCGGACTGGACCATGGCCGACTCTACACTAGGCCGGAGCCTTAGATGTGGCAACGTGGCTTAGCTGTCAAATAGTGGCCCTATAGTTTCAGAATAATTATTACATTTTATATGGATTAGAGTTCATCTCGGTTAATAAATTAAGAGAAATACTTTTTAGAACTACTACTACTAATACCACTTACATCTGATGTCTGGTTCATCGTAGTCAGACACTACAAAATAAAAATAAACGCAACCTGTTTCCTGATGCCACTTTCACTTCCACTTAAATGAACACTCAATTTACTTTGTAAATTGTCACTTGAGCTAGAAAAATTCACTATTAGGTCACTGTGAAGCCATTCTTGCCGGTCTTGATTCCCTTTCACTATCAAAGCTCTTCGTAGGTATGCCCAGATGCATGCCCCCGTTGGCATGCCCAGATGAGTTCTATTAACTGTCTTTTTCTGTGATATTTGGGAGGTCCAGAAAACATTGTAGGTACCACATTGTGGTTTAAAATAGGTCTTATCCTTTGAAATGTTTGTAAATTATTGTCTTTATCCTTATAAATATAACCAGCCCTTCCGAGGAATACCTTTCACCCACTTCTGTTTATGTCCCTTATTGGACGCACAATTGCTAGTGCAACCTGGTACTACACACTTTGCAGGCATCTTTTCATCTTTATAGTTTCATTTGTGCTGGTAAATCAGTAGAAACTCATTAAAAATCACCTTCCACTCTTCACTGTTACTCTGGAAGGTTATGTTGGTAAGTCCTTGTTTGGAAGCCCCAATTGCACTTTGCAGGCATATTTTACCTTTATAGTTTCGTTTGTTCAGGTAAATAATTAGAAATACATTAATAATCACCTTCCAACCATATTTTTTGCTCTGAAAGAATACACTAATGACAACAACAAATAAAAGCTCGGCCCGCGAACAGTGTTGCCATATTTCAATGCTCCGGCCTAGTGAGTAAAGGCGGCCATGACTGGACCGATGTTGGTTCTGTGCTGACTGAGATTAGCTGACATTCCTTCTTACCTGTTCCATGTCATGGTGAGCTTGTCATAACATTAAGGATGTAAAATGTGAAATCTTTATAGGGTGTATTCCCCTTTGTTTAATCGGGGTGAATCCTATATTTTAAATTTAAATTTTAATATGTTCCGTGTTTAAAATGTTAACAAGACAAGGACAGTAGATTTCAGATAATATTTCTGTCTTTCCGACGACTAGTGACTTTTTGATAACCTCACGAAATGTAAGTAACATTCAGAACTTTCCGATTCATTTGTTTACATTGTTTATTCATATTGTAGTTTTCCTGAAGAAGTCAATAAACATTGACGAAACGTTGAAAAATTTCAAAGAGTTTTCTTGAAACTTCTCAGTTGGCCATCTTCTGAGATTGACTACATATCCCATTAGTATTTCCATAAATGTCAACTTGGGTCAGTCACTAAATTTTCCAACCACAGAATAAAGTATAGAGATAAATAATATCGATCACAGCACAAGTCTAGTACTTTATGGGAGTTAAACATTGAGGACAACACAAACTTTATGCTATCCTTAATGTTTACCTTCATTTTATACCGCATGGGTTGGGTATTACCAAAGTTTACGGAATACATATAAGTTGGATCACTCCGCAAAAATATCAAAACGGCCTTCCCCTTGCCCCGTCACCCCGGTACACCGGTAGCAGTGTACCGACGTCAGCCGGGAGATACGGGGCGGCGCAAAGTAGAGGTTGAACGTGTTTAACGCGAAATCTATACAGTGTCTCAAAAATATCGGATTTTGTTATCTCGGATTTGTTTGCAGAAAATGGATAATATTTTTAGAAGTTTGTGAGTAATCAATTTCGCGAGAAAAGATATTACCAATCAATTTAATTTATTAACGGATGGAGAATGACAATCAGATCCATCCTTATTTTGTGGTAAACCTTGAAATGTAAGGGATATAAATACAGGGTATCCCACGACGATTAAGACAAGAAATATGTCGGAACTTGGCAGTAGTAGAGAATTATAATTTTGGGCATGTAAATTAGAGCAGACGTTGTGTCTTTTTTTGTCATTGTACTACCCAATGAGGTATTTGTTTTTGGTCACGTGACATTCGATTCTAAATTATTAATGGGACACCCTGTATATTTGTGCATGTGTTCCTTCCGATAAAACAATTCCAACAATCTAGCACACTTGGAGTCTAAAGTGATTAGTTCAAGAGCTACAGATACTGGAATGATTGTATCACGCTAAAAGCGTATAGTGAGACAAAATATTTCATTCGGTGGTCTTACCATACCACCCAGGGACATTGTAAATTATATTTTAGAGCTAGAAAGTATTTTTATTGATAACTTTGACAATTTAGTTTCTACAGTAGCAATTGGAATGACAGTGAAAAGCAAAATGTCAAAAATAATTTATTCACATCCATGTAAAGCATTTTCACATGATTATCTTTTAAAATTGTACATACGAGATCGTATATACTATACCATAACATTTATAAACTGTGATCTCAAAAATAAGCCAAATAAACAAAACATCAAGGTAAAAATACTACAGCACCTTTGAACCATCAGTTTTTACTTATCTACAAAATAGCTACAATATGTGAAATCATTTGAGATTCATTAGTAATAGTTTTACTAGGCTTTATTTTCAATATCCATTTATGTAACTTAGTGCATTAGCAAAATAAACGTTATATTTGTATTTGTATGTTTAAATCGGCCGTCAATACATAGTTTTTCAATGACCCTCGTATATATGTACAACCCAGGCATTAGCAAGTCCCTGCTGAAAAACCCTCGTACTTGAGCAAAAACCAACGCAAAAACTAACTGGCGCGTGCGGCCGCGGCATCGCTTTCATGTGAGTTCTTCAAAGTGCCGACGGAGAGTGATGCAACTTATATGTATTCCGTAAACTTTGGTATTACTTAATTCTGCCCTGTTGTATACCGTTTTCCTACTCCGTCCCTATCAGGGTGAATGAAACTATCCCAAAATGGCATCGATGACGTCAGATATTCACAACACGTCATCACAAAGGAACCGAGCGTGAGTAAGACAGCTGATTGTTTGTTGAGCCGTGGCCTAACCTTACACTTACAGTTTTAGTTTCAGACGATGTTCGCATGTAATTACATGATAAAAGCGCTAGCGCACATGAACTGCAGGATTTGCAACCTCGGCATTTGCTTGGTTTTGGGAGCGCCACACCGCAAAATTTCGCTCTGCAAACTTGTATAAATAACTATTAACTCGGCCATTAGGAGTTAATGACACATTAACTTGCCACCGATTTCGACCGTGCCGTTTAATGATGATTTGTATCTCGCCTTTAAAATTTCAGCCGCAATGGATTTCCAGATTCGACCTAATCGTTGCGGATTTTAATTAATGGATTCCAACTACCGGGCTGGTATGAAGCGGCATAGCCTTAGGGCGGGACCGTCGAGAGCTACCGGGCCTGATGGTGTATCCCAACGACATCATACTGATAGACTACGCTTTGTATACCAAATGTTTGTAAGCGTTTCTGGCGATGCGACGGCAGGGGGGAACGTCAGCTGTTTTATGAGCGTACTCCTAGTCAGTGTCGTAGACATTTAATTTTTGCAATGGCAGAAGTTTACAAGTAAACATTCAAACAATATGAAATAATAGATGTGTTTAAGTAATTGTCAGACTGTTGTTCATTTCGAGCAGCTAAAAACGTAGAATTATTGGATATATACACACGTATACACATGATACAATTTTATTTATCCGTTTCTCCTTTCTGTTTCACACCACTAGCTTGTGTGCTCAAATAAGAATATAACTGCTGCATGAGCTTCTCCTATTCAAAGTGATATACTTGAAAAATAAGATATGAATAAAACTTTTCTCATTGATACTAGTTCATTGATCATAAAATATGTTAATTCTAAAGTCTGCAAAGAAAATGTATGTATATTCAGCTAATTACCACGTGCTATTGTAATAAGTATTCAATTGTTAACATTGCATTGGCAACAACATGCCTAAATGGATACGCAAATTTTGTCACAGTGAAATCAAAACATTATCTGGCAATGATTTGTATCAATGATACGAAAAATTGTCTTTTAATTAGGTAGTTACTCTGACAGGATCTGTAGAAATGACAAAATCTTTGGAACGAAAAAACGCGCAAGGATTTTATTCATGTCTTAATGACACCAGTACATAATCTGGGGTTAGTAACATTCTTACTTAAATTAAGTAAAAAATCACTGATTTTTAATGAGAGCATTGAACCTGAATCTATAGCACATTTATAATAACCAACTTAAAACTAGTCAGCCTAAACCTTAAACCTCGTCAATCAATAAATAATATTTACAACTTCTTTTCTGAATAAGATTGGAAACATTGAAACCCCTTTTCGTAAATCTTCCAATAATTTCTCAATATAGATTTGTGTCGGTTCTTCTTAGGCTGGGTCTAACCCAAAAAAAAATCGGTTTTTTTTGTAAATAATAAGAAAAGTCAATTCGCAATTTTGAGCAGGCCACGTTTTCTATCGGCGGCCTCGAAGTTGACTAATTGTTGCCTACAAATATGTGGACAGCATTTGCCAATCTGTTTTTGTTTTCGAAAACTTGAAGCTTTGTCCTGTTGCTCTTTTGTTGGCTGGATGTGGACCACTATCGACTGACTGGCTTATTACTGATACAGATATCTTTTTTTTTTTTTAAACCGCCCCCGAACGAAAATCGTGTGTACGCGCCTGAGTAGACACGTGGTCGGCACTTGACGTAGACAGTCCCAACGTTGCCAGTTGTGCAGTACGGCATACAGCAATGTTTGTAAAATATAAAAATGGGGTTAATTCTTGACAGAATTGCAATATTACACGTGTTTTACAAAAGAGTATTTTCAGAGGACTTTTTCTGTTACAGATAAGCAAGCCATAATTATAATTTTTTACAGCATATTGACATTGACGATACTGTTCCATACGTTTTTCTGAATATTAATTCCAAATGATTGTCAAGTTGGCATCGCCATTGAAAATATTTCCAATGTTTGGAATGCCGACAAACAATTTGCCTTGGATGCGTAGTCTATCAGTAGGACGTCGTTGGTGTATCCCCACCACAGCGCCTAGGTCACGCGAGGCGCCGAGCGACCGTCAGGTCGCGTTTGTAATCGTCAAATACCCGTAGGGATTTTTCATTAATTTTTTGGGTTTTACGTGTATCTGGCCAAGAACATCGTCTATAGTTGCTGTGCACCCTTCTGCAATAGTAATTATATAGATACAGAGTGGATACCTGTGTTGTAATTTCCAAAGGATGTAATGAAACATAATCAGTGGTTACGCGCTGTACATCGAGATATCTTCACGATAAAGGATTTTTCTGTAATATGCATCAAACACTTCGAAGGGAGATTTGTAATTCGTACTAATACTGCTATAAGTTTAATAGTTCCTCGAGCTAAGGTTAAATTGTCTTCACAGATTTTGTAAAATACCGCTTAACAATTACTCTAAAGTGCATGCAATCAAAACACTTTTTTGCACGCCAACTCCGAAAACTCGCCCCCAACTCGCCCCAACTTTTTGCTTTCGAAAACAAATGTTTTTTTATCATTTTTTATTACGAAAATGTTACGCCTGAAAAAACCCTTATTTTATTTATCTTATGCTTTGTCTTTACGAAAAAAAATTTTGTGTATCAAACCAAAGGCACTACAAACAACGACCTCATTTATGTAGGAAAAGCTGTGGACAGCTATTTGAAAAAAAAAATTGGGGGTGTGTTTTAGCGGTTCAAATACAAAAATTTGTCAAAGTATGATATGTCCTATATGTTCTTCAGTACCTTTGAAACGCCCAGTTAGTTGTCATTTTTATCTATTTTATTATAAATAAATATTAAGCCTCAAATAAATCCTTATTTTATTTAAATAATGACTACGCAAAAATAGGTTTTTGTATGAAATCAAAGCTACTATAAGAAAAATTTGGGGGGAGCTTTAACGGTTGAAGTACAAAGAAAATGTTTTGAAAGCATGGTATGATTGACCCTATAGTACTTTCAAAAATTCCACTCAGTTTTCGTTTGAACTTTTTCTGTTAGGAGAATAATATCACGCGTTAAGGAAAATTCTGGCACACCCTGTATACTACAGCTCCTATATCCTCTTTTGCTACTACTGCTACTACAATCATGACAGCTATAATATGACCATGTACATCATTTTGTGAATAATAGATAATTTTGTATCATTTGGGTGCGTTTAAGTCCAACTTTTAACCTTCTCACGTCCAAACGATTTTAGTTAAATAGATATTAACTGGCTCCATTCATCAAAAATTCAGTTTCCTATAAATTCATTCCTACACATTACTTTTGTATATTTGACCGTTTTCTCAATATTTCAAGAAAATGCTTGTAGCGCCGGAGTTTCTCTGTGAATCCTTGCAGATACGTGCGGCGTCTGGTGTGACGTCACACGCAGCACCATCAGGCCCGGTAGCTCTCGATGGTCCCGCTTAGGGCCGCCTTAGACAGGTAGTTCGAAGTAGTCGGGGTCAACCTCTTGAAGCTGTCGCAGTTTATGACGATATGTATCGTGTTCGTAAAATAATGTTTTGCTGCGAACTGGTTTATTTTGGGCAAAAAATTTAAAGCCATTTTGTGCTCAGAATGAAACAGGCTATCAGAAATAAATTTTTAAATGGTAAATAAATCATAAGACAAGAAGTTGCATTGGAAATAAGGCACCCGTTTTACCCATGGTCGTCTTCAAGGTCAAACTGATTGCGTTGTACATCTGTGAATAAAACCATGGATTTTGTGACAGCATACAGTGCTGCCAACACTGTTACTGTGATACTATTAGTGCTTTTCGCAAGATCTATGTAATTCTTATTTGTTTGTGGCATTTTCACAGTAAAATTCCCAATTTGTTTTCATTTAGAAAATGTTTAATAATATACAAAGACGGGTATGCAATATGCATGATATGCATCATATGATTTTTGAGGTTGGCACTACCGACTTTTACGTCAAACTTGAACACAGATTAGAACCGCAGGGGAACTCCGATAATTAGAAAAGTAATATTAGAATCGCTTCATTTCGATTCTAATATTCTTATACATAAACCAGTTTCGGAACTCTGATGAATCGGTTTATATTTTAGAAATGTGCTCGTGAAAGTTCGGAAATATCTAGGGATAATTTGTTGCTTATTCAAAAATCATGACAACTTTGACGGTTTGACATAATTTTATAATTATAACCTATACTAAAAGCTTTCTTAAAATTATGAAAATGTCAAAATTCGCTGTGTGAAAATTATTCTGAGAATTAAGAAACGTTGAGGTAAACGGACGGCTGTGGACTTCCTGGCTTCCAGTGCACATTCCTGAGAGGTGAACAACAGTGGAACAGACGAAGATTAGCGGCGGTTTATACCAGAGTGCGAGTACGACACTGAATTAATGGAGCAGAAGCCATGGGGAATTGTTTTAACTAAATTTAGGTATGGTATGTGCTATATGGTTGAGTGAACTCCGCCATTTGGAGTATATATCTGTATGCTTCAATAAAGGCTATTATTATTTCATGTGCGTTTCTTGAATTGATTTTGTGTTGAATTCAGTAGTGAATTTATTGTGACTATTGTGAGTGGCTAAATTTGTTAGTTACTATTTCGGATGGCGCTCTATGCATATAGTCTATCACTACCCATTCTCATTTTTCTTTTGTCCATTGATAAAAATAGGTAACTGTAGGTATCGACCAAGGAAAGCACCAAAAGAAGGTGCGCCAAAGTTTGTTTACGGTACGCCTTAAATGTAAGGTTAAGTAATTAAGTATACCACAGGCTGACAGATGCTATCGGGCGAGAAAGCGATGAGGGCATCTCTCTCTACTAGGATTATTCACTTTAACCCACGTAGCGTAGGTAAATGGAATTCGATAGCAACCAGTTCTCGTTTCGAAGCGTTTTCAAGGGGGGTTTACGGGGAAAGAGTGATTCATAGAAAACTATATCAGAGTACCAACTTTACCACCATGGTGTCAATTTTAGAAATGAAACGATTCTAATATTACTTTTCTATGAAGCGGCATAGCCTTAGGGCCGCCTTAGACGGGCAGCTCGAAGTAGTCAGGGTCAACCTCTTGAAGCTGTCGCAGTTTATGGCGATATGTATCTTGTTCGTAAAATGATGTTTTGCTGCGAACTGGTTTATTTTGGGCAAAAAATTCAAGAGACATTTTTTGTTTAGAATGAAACAGGCTATCGGAAATAAATTTTTAAATGGTAAATAAATCATAAGACAAGAAGTTGCATTGGAAATAAGTTTTAAGGGTTGCGTTTTCCACACCCTACACCAATATGGTAAACCAAATAGATTACAGGCTAAGTGTCTTTTTGTTAGTAGACAATGTCAAGTTAATTTCATTATTGTAAGTTTTTTAGTGTTTGTAAAAAAAAGTGTTAAACAAATTTTATGTATCCCCTTTAGGGGGCTGCATCTTAACAAGGGATGCTCCAAAGAAGTTTCTTTATATGAAAAATCCTATCTTTTTTTCGATATGTATAATCCTTCTAATACCAGTATTGACATATAATGCAATCAAAACATCCTTTTGTTTTCGAAATTCACCCTATCTTTCATTTAAGCAAAGCATACAATCTATTCAATGGACAAAAATTATTACTGCGACAGCAGTTCGTGATAATTTATCTGATAAAAAATAATTTTGGTTCAATGGCCCTTGTCGTTCGCTGAACTATAGTCAGTATTCGGCGGGACTGATGTCCCGATTCAATGAAGAATCAGAATAAAGAACAGGAGGATCATCTCAGTGTTACTATCGCCGCGAACCCGCCAACATGGACGAGGTTGTCCCGTTCTATTGTTTCGGTGTTAGCCTTGTTGTCATCTCGTGGTTTTGCGTATTGCATCAGCAATTGTGTGTTTTAAATGTGTCAAGTTATATATTAAATGGAGGACCTACTGAGAAATTGGGACTTAGACGAGCTAACACCCACATTTGAATGTAGGTATTTAGATTAGTCAGACAGTTATATTTCAGGTAATAATGCAACAACTGGTGCAGGCTTATGTTTAATTCTTATATCATGCTCCTTATAACTTCATACAAAGTCACATAATTAAACCTCCAAACGAATCAATCAGCTGTCCTCGCAATAAAATCTGTTGGTCCAAGAAAAAGAAAGTAGTTCAGAATCAATTACAAAACACAGATTCGATTCAACGACAGGCTGCGATTGAATTATTCATTGGAATCCAATGGCATCTTGTAGTTGAATCGACAAGTCGATATAATTCGTTACCAACTATACACTTCCCATTGGATAAAACATCGCTGTATCTGAGGAATGCTAAATGTAACGTTCCATTGAATCCAAGCGTAAGTCTTTGACAGAACGACAGATTTTTCTGTGTGTACATGTATACATCACAAAACTCTAAGTCCCTTGGTTTCTGTAATAGGCAAGGAAATGTTCACATGAACTTAAAAAAAATACGCCGGTACGTATTTCTTCCATAGGTCAATGGACAAACTATTCTGAATACAGGTTAGAGCTGTTTCTATATTTTTAGTTTTTTTTTATTATTGCTGCGCCGCCACTGACTCCCCCCCGCGCCTGCACACAGTGGCTTGCTGGCTTCAATTCCAACAAAATGGCTCAATTTGGAAGAGTTCCAGATATACGCGAGATCGTCCAATTTTTATATCGTCTTCATCAGCATTCCGAAATTCGACTGCGGGGCTGTAATATCCAATGATTATTCGATACATGTTTACCGTGAGATAACGCCAAAAACCGGCGATATTTTTACAGTCGCTTCCACAGCCAACCAAGTTTGCAGTGTCGCTCGCATTCGTGCAATATCTGTATGGCCAGGCTCGCCTTGACCTGTGAATATAAGGAATTGTATTATCTTGGTAACTGTAGTTTTACTGTCAGAAAGTTGGCAGCGTAAGCTCAGATACCCCAGATAGCCTAGACAATTTTTGTACGATTTGATGGCATCATCATAGTCACAATGTCTTAGCAGACATGTGGTGAACTGGTGAAATGCATTAAGTCGGAGCTAGAGTATTGCCGACACGAATATTATCAATAGCTTTGATCATCATCGTTCGGGATATACTGTCAGTTCAATGGCGTTCTTGATACTCATATCCAGCAACTGTTTCGTCGTATCCACCCAGCGTGTAGGGGAACGACCACGGCGCCGCCCACTCGGGGCAAACGCTGGATATATGGTGACTCACAAATTACTAATTGCAGAATTTCGGACAATGAAGACATTATAATTAATTGGATAAATAGCTAGCTTTCTTGCGGGTAACATTCAATACGCTAAGGGCCGATTTTATCAACAGGCATATTCTAACAAAGTCTTTGACGAAGCTTCTCTATCGGATGTTATTTAGCAAAAGCTTTCTATTGGGTATTAAGGGCTATGTTAATAAGTATATTTAAAATAATATTTAATCTATTTCGGAAACAAAACGTCAAAGCTGGATGACACTTTCGTCAAAAAATTTTTTATTTTTCTCTCGGGAATGCGGGTTTACCTAAAAAATTGAAAATCTTTACTTGACTTTCTATTAAGCTAAAACCTCGTGTTTTGGATAATTTGAGGGTGTTGATTACAAATCCGGTCGCATTTTTAAGTTTCAGTCTCGTTTGACGAAAATAAAAAATTTCAGATCTCTCGGGCATGAGGGTTAACCTAAAAAATTGAAAATCTTTATTTGACTTTGTATTATGATGAAACATCGTGTTTCGGATAATTTCAGGGTGCTGATTACAAATCCGGTGGCAGTTTTAAGTTTCAGTCTCGTTTGACGAAAATAAAAAATTTCAGATCCCTCGGGCATGAGGGTTTACCTAAAAAATTTAAAATCTTTATTTGACTTTATATTATGATAAAACATGGTGTTTTGGACAATTTCAGGGTGCTGATTACAAATTCAGTCGCATTTTTGGGTTTTAGTCTCTTTTGACGAAAATAGAAAATCTCAGATCTCTCGAGCATGCAGGTTGACCTAAAAAATTGAAAATCTTTATTTGATTTTATATTATGATGAAACATCGTGTTTTAGATAGTTTGAGGTTACTGATTACAAATCCGGTCGCATTTTTAACCTTCAGCCTCGTTTGACGAAAACAAAAAATTTCAGATCTCTCGGGCATGATGAGGGTTTCCTAAAAAATTGAAAATCTTTATTTGACTTTCTATTAAGCTAAAACCTTGTGTTTTGGATAATTTGAGGGTCCTGATTACAAATCCGGTCGCTGTTTTAAGTTTCAGTCTCGTTTGACGAAAATAAAAAATTTCAGACTTCCCGGGCATGAGGGTTTACCTAAAAAATTGAAAATCTTTATTTGACGTTCTATTGAGCTAAAACCTCGTGTTTTGGATAATTTGAGGGTGCTGATTACAAATCCAGTCGTAGTTTTAAATTTCAGTCTCGTTTGACGAAAACAAAAAATTTCAGATCTCTCGGACATGCGGGTTTACCTAAAAAATTGAAAATCTTTATTTGACTTTATATTATGATGAAACATCGTGTTTTGAATAATTTCATGGTGCAGATTACAAATTCAGTCGCATTTTTGAGTTTTAGTCTCTTTTGACGAAAATAAAAAATCTCAGATCTCTCGGGATGCGGATTGACCTAAAAAATCGAAAATCTTTTTTTGATTTTATATTATGATGAAACATCGTGTTTTGGATAGTTCGAGGTCGCTGATTACAAATCCGGTCGCATTTTTAACCTTCAGTCTCGTTTGACGAAAATAAAAAATTTCAGATCTCTCGGGCATGAGGGTTTACTAAAAAATTGAAAATCTTTATTTGACTTTCTATTGAGCTAAAACCTCGTGTTTTGGATAATTTGAGGGTGCTGATTACAAATCCGGTGGCAGTTTTAGGTTTCAGTCTCGTTTGACGAAAATAAAAAATTTCAGACTTCTCGGGCATGAGGGTTTACCTAAAAAATTGAAAATCTTTATTTGACTTTCTATTGAGCTAAAACCTCGTGTTTTGGATAATTTGAGGGTGCTGATTACAAATCCGGTCGCAGTTTTAAGTTGCAGTCTCGTTTGACGAAAATAAAAAATTTCAGACTTCTCGGGCATGAGGGTTTACCTAAAAAATTGAAAATCTTTATTTGACTTTCTATTGAGCTAAAACCTCGTGTTTTGGATAATTTGAGGGTGCTGATTACATATCCGGTGGCAGTTTTAGGTTTCAGTCTCGTTTGACGAAAATAAAAAATTTCAGATCTCTCGGGCATGCGGGTTTACCTAAAAAATTGAAAATCTCTATTTGACTTTCTATTGAGCTAAAACCTCGTGTTTTGGATAATTTGAGGGTGCTGATTACAAATCCGGTGGCAGTTTTAGGTTTCAGTCTCGTTTGACGAAAATAAAAAATTTCAGACTTCTCGGGCATGAGGGTTTACCTAAAAAATTGAAAATCTTTATTTGACTTTCTATTGAGCTAAAACCTCGTGTTTTGGATAACTTGAGGGTGCTGATTACAAATCCGGTCGCAGTTTTAAGTTGCAGTCTCGTTTGACGAAAATAAAAAATTTCAGACTTCTCGGGCATGAGGGTTTACCTAAAAAATTGAAAATCTTTATTTGACTTTCTATTGAGCTAAAACCTCGTGTTTTGGATAACTTGAGGGTGCTGATTACAAATCCGGTCGCAGTTTTAAGTTGCAGTCTCGTTTGACGAAAATAAAAAATTTCAGACTTCTCGGGCATGAGGGTTTACCTAAAAAATTGAAAATCTTTATTTGACTTTCTATTGAGCTAAAACCTCGTGTTTTGGATAACTTGAGGGTGCTGATTACAAATCCGGTCGCAGTTTTAAGTTGCAGTCTCGTTTGACGAAAATAAAAAATTTCAGACTTCTCGGGCATGAGGGTTTACCTAAAAAATTGAAAATCTTTATTTGACTTTCTATTAAGCTAAAGCCTCGTGTTTTGGATAATTTGAGGGTGCTGATTACACATGCGGTCGCGTTTTTGAGCTTCAGTCTCGTTTGACAAAAATAAAAAATTTCAGATCTCTCGGGCATGAGGGTTTACCTAAAAAATTGAAAATCTTTATTTGACTTTCTATTGAGCTAAAACCTCGTGTTTTGGATAATTTGAGGGTGCTGATTACAAATCCGGTGGCAGTTTTAGGTTTCAGTCTCGTTTGACGAAAATAAAAAATTTCAGATCTCTCGGGCATGCGGGTTTACCTAAAAAATTGAAAATCTTTATTTGACTTTCTATCAAGCTAAAACCTCGTGTTTTGGATAATTTGAGGGTGCTGATTACAAATCCGGTGGCAGTTTTAAGTTTCAGTCTCGTTTGACGAAAATAAAAAATTTCAGATCTCTCGGGCATGCGGGTTTACCTAAAAAATTGAAAATCTTTATTTGACTTTCTATCAAGCTAAAACCTCGTGTTTTGGATAATTTGAGGGTGCTGATTACAAATCCGGTGGCAGTTTTAAGTTTCAGTCTCGTTTGACGAAAATAAAAAATTTCAGATCTCTCGGGCATGCGGGTTTACCTAAAAAATTGAAAATCTTTATTTGACTTTCTATCAAGCTAAAACCTCGTGTTTTGGATAATTTGAGGGTGCTGACTACAAATGCGGTCGCGTTTTTGAGCTTCAGTCTCGTTTGACAAAAATAAAAAATTTCAGATCTCTCGGGCATGAGGGTTTACCAAAAAATTGAAAATCTTTATTTGACTTTCTATTGAGCTAAAACCTCGTGTTTTGGATAATTTGAGGGTGCTGATTACAAATCCGGTGGCAGTTTTAAGTTTCAGTCTCGTTTGACGAAAATAAAAAATTTCAGATCTCTCGGGCATGCGGGTTTACCTAAAAAATTGAAAATCTTTATTTGACTTTCTATCAAGCTAAAACCTCGTGTTTTGGATAATTTGAGGGTGCTGACTACAAATGCGGTCGCGTTTTTGAGCTTCAGTCTCGTTTGACAAAAATAAAAAATTTCAGATCTCTCGGGCATGAGGGTTTACCAAAAAATTGAAAATCTTTATTTGACTTTCTATTGAGCTAAAACCTCGTGTTTTGGATAATTTGAGGGTGCTGATTACAAATCCGGTGGCAGTTTTAAGTTTCAGTCTCGTTTGACGAAAATAAAAAATTTCAGATCTCTCGGGCATGCGGGTTTACCTAAAAAATTGAAAATCTTTATTTGACTTTCTATTGAGCTAAAACCTCGTGTTTTGGATAATTTGCGGGTGCTGATTACAAATCCGGTGGCAGTTTTAAGTTTCAGTCTCGTTTGACGAAAATAAAAAATTTCAGATCTCTCGGGCATGCGGGTTTACCTAAAAAATTGAAAATCTTTATTTGACTTTCTATCAAGCTAAAACCTCGTGCTTTGGATAATTTGAGGGTGCTGATTACAAATGCGGTCGCGTTTTTGAGCTTCAGTCTCGTTTGACAAAAATAAAAAATTTCAGATCTCTCGGGCATGAGGGTTTACCAAAAAATTGAAAATCTCTATTTGACTTTCTATTGAGCTAAAACCTCGTGTTTTGGATAATTTGAGGGTGCTGATTACAAATCCGGTGGCAGTTTTAAGTTTCAGTCTCGTTTGACGAAAATAAAAAATTTCAGATCTCTCGGGCATGCGGGTTTACCTAAAAAATTGAAAATCTTTATTTGACTTTCTATTGAGCTAAAACCTCGTGTTTTGGATAATTTGGGGGTGCTGATTACAAATCCGGTGGCAGTTTTAAGTTTCAGTCTCGTTTGACGAAAATAAAAAATTTCAGATCTCTCGGGCATGCGGGTTTACCTAAAAAATTGAAAATCTTTATTTGACTTTCTATCAAGCTAAAACCTCGTGTTTTGGATAATTTGAGGGTGCTGATTACAAATCCGGTGGCAGTTTTGAGTCTCAGTCTCTTTTGACGGACGAAAATAAAAAATTTCAGATCTCTCGGGCATGCGGGTTTACCTAAAAAATTGAAAGTCTTTATTTGACTTTCTATCAAGCTAAAACCTCGTGTTTTGGATAATTTGAGGGTGCTGATTACAAATGCGGTCGAGTTTTTGAGCTTCAGTCTCGTTTGACAAAAATAAAAAATTTCAGATCTCTCGGGCATGAGGGTTTACCAAAAAATTGAAAATCTTTATTTGACTTTCTATTGAGCTAAAACCTCGTGTTTTGGATAATTTGAGGGTGCTGATTACAAATCCGGTGGCAGTTTTAAGTTTCAGTCTCGTTTGACGAAAATAAAAAGTTTCAGATCTCTCGGGCATGAGGGTTTACCGAGGGGTTTACCTAAAAAATTGAAAATCTTTATTTGCCTTTCTATCAAGCTAAAACCTCGTGTTTTGGATAATTTGAGGGTGCTTATTACAAATCCGGTGGCAGTTTTAAGTTTCAGTCTCGTTTGACGAAAATAAAAAATTTCAGATCTCTCGGGCATGCGGGTTTACCTAAAAAATTGAAAATCTTTATTTGACTTTCTATCAAGCTAAAACCTCGTGTTTTGGATAATTTGAGGGTGCTGATTACACATGCGGTCGCGTTTTTGAGCTTCAGTCTCCTTTGACGAAAATAAAAAGTTTCAGATCTCTCGGGCATGAGGGTTTACCGAGGGGTTTACCTAAAAAATTGAAAATCTTTATTTGCCTTTCTATCAAGCTAAAACCTCGTGTTTTGGATAATTTGAGGGTGCTTATTACAAATCCGGTGGCAGTTTTAAGTGTCAGTCTCGTTTGACGAAAATAAAAAATTTCAGATCTCTCGGGCATGCGGGTTTACCTAAAAAATTGAAAATCTTTATTTGACTTTCTATTGAGCTAAAACCTCGTGTTTTGGATAACTTGAGGGTGCTGATTACAAATCCGGTCGCAGTTTTAAGTTGCAGTCTCGTTTGACGAAAATAAAAAATTTCAGACTTCTCGGGCATGAGGGTTTACCTAAAAAATTGAAAATCTTTATTTGACTTTCTATTGAGCTAAAACCTCGTGTTTTGGATAACTTGAGGGTGCTGATTACAAATCCGGTCGCAGTTTTAAGTTGCAGTCTCGTTTGACGAAAATAAAAAATTTCAGACTTCTCGGGCATGAGGGTTTACCTAAAAAATTGAAAATCTTTATTTGACTTTCTATTAAGCTAAAGCCTCGTGTTTTGGATAATTTGAGGGTGCTGATTACACATGCGGTCGCGTTTTTGAGCTTCAGTCTCGTTTGACAAAAATAAAAAATTTCAGATCTCTCGGGCATGAGGGTTTACCTAAAAAATTGAAAATCTTTATTTGACTTTCTATTGAGCTAAAACCTCGTGTTTTGGATAATTTGAGGGTGCTGATTACAAATCCGGTGGCAGTTTTAGGTTTCAGTCTCGTTTGACGAAAATAAAAAATTTCAGATCTCTCGGGCATGCGGGTTTACCTAAAAAATTGAAAATCTTTATTTGACTTTCTATCAAGCTAAAACCTCGTGTTTTGGATAATTTGAGGGTGCTGATTACAAATCCGGTGGCAGTTTTAAGTTTCAGTCTCGTTTGACGAAAATAAAAAATTTCAGATCTCTCGGGCATGCGGGTTTACCTAAAAAATTGAAAATCTTTATTTGACTTTCTATCAAGCTAAAACCTCGTGTTTTGGATAATTTGAGGGTGCTGACTACAAATGCGGTCGCGTTTTTGAGCTTCAGTCTCGTTTGACAAAAATAAAAAATTTCAGATCTCTCGGGCATGAGGGTTTACCAAAAAATTGAAAATCTTTATTTGACTTTCTATTGAGCTAAAACCTCGTGTTTTGGATAATTTGAGGGTGCTGATTACAAATCCGGTGGCAGTTTTAAGTTTCAGTCTCGTTTGACGAAAATAAAAAATTTCAGATCTCTCGGGCATGCGGGTTTACCTAAAAAATTGAAAATCTTTATTTGACTTTCTATTGAGCTAAAACCTCGTGTTTTGGATAATTTGCGGGTGCTGATTACAAATCCGGTGGCAGTTTTAAGTTTCAGTCTCGTTTGACGAAAATAAAAAATTTCAGATCTCTCGGGCATGCGGGTTTACCTAAAAAATTGAAAATCTTTATTTGACTTTCTATCAAGCTAAAACCTCGTGCTTTGGATAATTTGAGGGTGCTGATTACAAATGCGGTCGCGTTTTTGAGCTTCAGTCTCGTTTGACAAAAATAAAAAATTTCAGATCTCTCGGGCATGAGGGTTTACCAAAAAATTGAAAATCTCTATTTGACTTTCTATTGAGCTAAAACCTCGTGTTTTGGATAATTTGAGGGTGCTGATTACAAATCCGGTGGCAGTTTTAAGTTTCAGTCTCGTTTGACGAAAATAAAAAATTTCAGATCTCTCGGGCATGCGGGTTTACCTAAAAAATTGAAAATCTTTATTTGACTTTCTATTGAGCTAAAACCTCGTGTTTTGGATAATTTGGGGGTGCTGATTACAAATCCGGTGGCAGTTTTAAGTTTCAGTCTCGTTTGACGAAAATAAAAAATTTCAGATCTCTCGGGCATGCGGGTTTACCTAAAAAATTGAAAATCTTTATTTGACTTTCTATCAAGCTAAAACCTCGTGTTTTGGATAATTTGAGGGTGCTGATTACAAATCCGGTGGCAGTTTTGAGTCTCAGTCTCTTTTGACGGACGAAAATAAAAAATTTCAGATCTCTCGGGCATGCGGGTTTACCTAAAAAATTGAAAGTCTTTATTTGACTTTCTATCAAGCTAAAACCTCGTGTTTTGGATAATTTGAGGGTGCTGATTACAAATGCGGTCGAGTTTTTGAGCTTCAGTCTCGTTTGACAAAAATAAAAAATTTCAGATCTCTCGGGCATGAGGGTTTACCAAAAAATTGAAAATCTTTATTTGACTTTCTATTGAGCTAAAACCTCGTGTTTTGGATAATTTGAGGGTGCTGATTACAAATCCGGTGGCAGTTTTAAGTTTCAGTCTCGTTTGACGAAAATAAAAAGTTTCAGATCTCTCGGGCATGAGGGTTTACCGAGGGGTTTACCTAAAAAATTGAAAATCTTTATTTGCCTTTCTATCAAGCTAAAACCTCGTGTTTTGGATAATTTGAGGGTGCTTATTACAAATCCGGTGGCAGTTTTAAGTTTCAGTCTCGTTTGACGAAAATAAAAAATTTCAGATCTCTCGGGCATGCGGGTTTACCTAAAAAATTGAAAATCTTTATTTGACTTTCTATCAAGCTAAAACCTCGTGTTTTGGATAATTTGAGGGTGCTGATTACACATGCGGTCGCGTTTTTGAGCTTCAGTCTCCTTTGACGAAAATAAAAAGTTTCAGATCTCTCGGGCATGAGGGTTTACCGAGGGGTTTACCTAAAAAATTGAAAATCTTTATTTGCCTTTCTATCAAGCTAAAACCTCGTGTTTTGGATAATTTGAGGGTGCTTATTACAAATCCGGTGGCAGTTTTAAGTGTCAGTCTCGTTTGACGAAAATAAAAAATTTCAGATCTCTCGGGCATGCGGGTTTACCTAAAAAATTGAAAATCTTTATTTGACTTTCTATTGAGCTAAAACCTCGTGTTTTGGATAACTTGAGGGTGCTGATTACAAATCCGGTCGCAGTTTTAAGTTGCAGTCTCGTTTGACGAAAATAAAAAATTTCAGATCTCTCGGGCATGAGGGTTTACCTAAAAAATTGAAAATCTTTATTTGACTTTCTATTGAGCTAAAACCTCGTGTTTTGGATAATTTGAGGGTGCTGATTACAAATCCGGTGGCAGTTTTAGGTTTCAGTCTCGTTTGACGAAAATAAAAAATTTCAGATCTCTCGGGCATGCGGGTTTACCTAAAAAATTGAAAATCTTTATTTGACTTTCTATCAAGCTAAAACCTCGTGTTTTGGATAATTTGAGGGTGCTGATTACAAATGCGGTGGCAGTTTTAAGTTTCAGTCTCGTTTGACGAAAATAAAAAATTTCAGATCTCTCGGGCATGCGGGTTTACCTAAAAAATTGAAAATCTTTATTTGCCTTTCTATCAAGCTAAAACCTCGTGTTTTGGATAATTTGAGGGTGCTGATTACAAATCCGGTGGCAGTTTTAAGTTTCAGTCTCGTTTGACGAAAATAAAAAGTTTCAGATCTCTCGGGCATAAGGGTTTACCTAAAAAATTGAAAATCTTTATTTGACTTTCTATTGAGCTAAAACCTCGTGTTTTGGATAATTTGGGGGTGCTGATTACAAATCCGGTGGCAGTTTTAAGTTTCAGTCTCGTTTGACGAGAATAAAAAATTTCAGATCTCTCGGGCATGCGGGTTTACCTAAAAAATTGAAAATCTTTATTTGACTTTCTATTAAGCTAAAACCTCGTGTTTTGGATAATTTGAGGGTGCTGATTACAAATGCGGTCGCGTTTTTGAGCTTCAGTCTCGTTTGACAAAAATAAAAAATTTCAGATCTCTCGGGCATGAGGGTTTACCAAAAAATTGAAAATCTTTATTTGACTTTCTATTGAGCTAAAACCTCGTGTTTTGGATAATTTTAGGGTGCTGATTACAAATCCGGTGGCAGTTTTAAGTTTCAGTCTCGTTTGACGAAAATAAAAAATTTCAGATCTCTCGGGCATGCGGGTTTACCTAAAAAATTGAAAATCTTTATTTGACCTTCTATTGAGCTAAAACCTCGTGTTTTGGATAATTTGGGGGTGCTGATTACAAATCCGGTGGCAGTTTTAAGTTTCAGTCTCGTTTGACGAAAATAAAAAATTTCAGATCTCTCGGGCATGCGGGTTTACCTAAAAAATTGAAAATCTTTATTTGACTTTCTATCAAGCTAAAACCTCGTGTTTTGGATAATTTGAGGGTGCTGATTACAAATCCGGTGGCAGTTTTGAGTCTCAGTCTCTTTTGACGAAAATAAAAAATTTCAGATCTCTCGGGCATGCGGGTTTACCTAAAAAATTGAAAATCTTTATTTGACTTTCTATCAAGCTAAAACCTCGTGTTTTGGATAATTTGGGGGTGCTGATTACAAATCCGGTGGCAGTTTTAAGTTTCAGTCTCGTTTGACGAAAATAAAAAATTTCAGATCTCTCGGGCATGCGGGTTTACCTAAAAAATTGAAAATCTTTATTTGACTTTCTATCAAGCTAAAACCTCGTGTTTTGGATAATTTGAGGGTGCTGATTACAAATCCGGTGGCAGTTTTGAGTCTCAGTCTCTTTTGACGAAAATAAAAAATTTCAGATCTCTCGGGCATGCGGGTTTACCTAAAAAATTGAAAATCTTTATTTGACTTTCTATCAAGCTAAAACCTCGTGTTTTGGATAATTTGAGGGTGCTGATTACAAATCCGGTGGCAGTTTTGAGTCTCAGTCTCTTTTGACGAAAATAAAAAATTTCAGATCTCTCGGGCATGCGGGTTTACCTAAAAAATTGAAAATCTTTATTTGACTTTCTATCAAGCTAAAACCTCGTGTTTTGGATAATTTGAGGGTGCTGATTACAAATCCGGTGGCAGTTTTGAGTCTCAGTCTCTTTTGACGAAAATAAAAAATTTCAGATCTCTCGGGCATGCGGGTTTACCTAAAAAATTGAAAATCTTTATTTGACTTTCTATCAAGCTAAAACCTCGTGTTTTGGATAATTTGAGGGTGCTGATTACAAATGCGGTCGCGTTTTTGAGCTTCAGTCTCGTTTGACAAAAATAAAAAATTTCAGATCTCTCGGGCATGAGGGTTTACCAAAAAATTGAAAATCTTTATTTGACTTTCTATTGAGCTAAAACCTCGTGTTTTGGATAATTTGAGGGTGGTGATTACAAATCCGGTGGCAGTTTTAAGTTTCAGTCTCCTTTGACGAAAATAAAAAGTTTCAGATCTCTCGGGCATGAGGGTTTACCGAGGGGTTTACCTAAAAAATTGAAAATCTTTATTTGCCTTTCTATCAAGCTAAAACCTCGTGTTTTGGATAACTTGAGGGTGCTTATTACAAATACGGTGGCAGTTTTAAGTTTCAGTCTCGTTTGACGAAAATAAAAAATTTCAGATCTCTCGGGCATGCGGGTTTACCTAAAAAATTGAAAATCTTTATTTGACTTTCTATCAAGCTAAAACCTCGTGTTTTGGATAATTTGAGGGTGCTGATTACAAATCCGGTGGCAGTTTTGAGTCTCAGTCTCTTTTGACGAAAACAAAAAATTTCAGATCTCTCGGGCATGCGGGTTTACCTAAAAAATTGAAAATCTTTATTTGACTTTCTATCAAGCTAAAACCTCGTGTTTTGGATAATTTGAGGGTGCTGATTACAAATGCGGTCGCGTTTTTGAGCTTCAGTCTCGTTTGACAAAAATAAAAAATTTCAGATCTCTCGGGCATGAGGGTTTACCTAAAAAATTGAAAATCTTTATTTGACTTTCTATTGAGCTAAAACCTCGTGTTTTGGATAATTTGAGGGTGCTGATTACAAATCCGGTGGCAGTTTTAAGTTTCAGTCTCGTTTGACGAAAATAAAAAATTTCAGATCTCTCGGGCATGCGGGTTTACCTAAAAAATTGAAAATCTTTATTTGACTTTCTATTAAGCTAAAACCTCGTGTTTTGGATAATTTGAGGGTGCTGATTACAAATGCTGTCGCGTTTTTGAGCTTCAGTCTCGTTTGACAAAAATAAAAAATTTCAGATCTCTCGGGCATGAGGGTTTACCTAAAAAATTGAAAATCTTTATTTGACTTTCTATTGAGCTAAAACCTCGTGTTTTGGATAATTTGAGGGTGCTGATTACAAATCCGGTGGCAGTTTTAAGTTTCAGTCTCGTTTGACGAAAATAAAAAATTTCAGATCTCTCGGGCATGCGGGTTTACCTAAAAAATTGAAAATCTTTATTTGACTTTCTATCAAGCTAAAACCTCGTGTTTTGGATAATTTGAGGGTGCTGATTACAAATGCGGTGGCAGTTTTAAGTTTCAGTCTCGTTTGACGAAAATAAAAAATTTCAGATCTCTCGGGCATGCGGGTTTACCTAAAAAATTGAAAATCTTTATTTGCCTTTCTATCAAGCTAAAACCTCGTGTTTTGGATAATTTGAGGGTGCTGATTACAAATCCGGTGGCAGTTTTAAGTTTCAGTCTCGTTTGACGAAAATAAAAAGTTTCAGATCTCTCGGGCATAAGGGTTTACCTAAAAAAATTGAAAATCTTTATTTGACTTTCTATTGAGCTAAAACCTCGTGTTTTGGATAATTTGAGGGTGCTTATTACAAATCCGGTGGCAGTTTTAAGTTTCAGTCTCGTTTGACGAAAATAAAAAATTTCAGATCTCTCGGGCATGCGGGTTTACCTAAAAAATTGAAAGTCTTTATTTGACTTTCTATCAGGCTAAAACCTCGTGTTTTGGATAACTTGAGGGTGCTGATTACAAATCCGGTGGCAGTTTTGAGTCTCAGTCTCTTTTGACGAAAATAAAAAATTTCAGATCTCTCGGGCATGCGGGTTTACCTAAAAAATTGAAAATCTTTATTTGACTTTCTATCAAGCTAAAACCTCGTGTTTTGAATAACTTGAGGGTGTTGATTACAAATCCGGTGGCAGTTTTAAGTTTCAGTCTCGTACTCTCGTTTGACGCAAATAAAACGTTTCGGATCACTCGGGCATGCGGGTTTACCTAAAAAATTGAAAATCTTTATTTGACTTTCTTTCAAGCTAAAACCTCGTGTTTTGGATAATTTGAGGGTGCTGATTACAAATCCAGTCGCATTTTTAAGTTTCAGTCTCGTTTGACGAAAATAAAAAATTTCAGATCTCTCGGGCATGCGGGTTTACCTAAAAAATTGAAAATCTTTATTTGACTTTCTATTAAGCTAAAACCTCGTGTTTTGGATAATTTGAGGATGCTGATTACAAATGCGGTCGCGTTTTTGAGCTTCAGTCTCGTTTCACAAAAATAAAAAATTTCAGATCTCTCGGGCATGAGGGTTTACCTAAAAAATTGGAAATCTTTATTTGACGTTCTATTGAGCTAAAACCTCGTGTTTTGGATAATTTGAGGGTGCTGATTACAAATCCGGTGGCAGTTTTAAGTTTCAGTCTTGTTTGACGAAAATAAAAAATTTCAGATCTCTCGGGCATGCGGGTTTACCTAAAAAATTGAAAATCTTTATTTGACTTTCTATCAAGCTAAAACCTCGTGTTTTGGATAATTTGAGGGTGCTGATTACAAATCCGGTGGCAGTTTTAAGTTTCAGTCTTGTTTGACGAAAATAAAAAAATTCGGATCACTCGGGCATGCGGGTTTACCTAAAAAATTGAAAATCTTTATTTGACTTTCTATCAAGCTAAAACCTCGTGTTTTGGATAATTTGAGGGTGCTGATTACAAATCCGGTGGCAGTTTTAAGTTTCAGTCTCGTTTGACGAAAATAAAAAGTTTCAGATCTCTCGGGCATGAGGGTTTACCTAAAAAATTGAAAATCTTTATTTGACTTTCTATCAAGCTAAAACCTCGTGTTTTGGATAATTTGAGGGTGCTGATTACAAATGCGGTGGCAGTTTTAAGTTTCAGTCACGTTTGACGAAAATAAAAAATTTCAGATCTCTCGGGCATGCGGGTTTACCTAAAAAATTGAAAATCTTTATTTGCCTTTCTATCAAGCTAAAACCTCGTGTTTTGGATAATTTGAGGGTGCTGATTACAAATCCGGTGGCAGTTTTAAGTTTCAGTCTCGTTTGACGAAAATAAAAAGTTTCAGATCTCTCGGGCATAAGGGTTTACCTAAAAAATTGAAAATCTTTATTTGACTTTCTATTGAGCTAAAACCTCGTGTTTTGGATAATTTGAGGGTGCTTATTACAAATCCGGTGGCAGTTTTAAGTTTCAGTCTCGTTTGACGAAAATAAAAAATTTCAGATCTCTCGGGCATGCGGGTTTACCTAAAAAATTGAAAATCTTTATTTGACTTTCTATCAAGCTAAAACCTCGTGTTTTGAATAACTTGAGGGTGTTGATTACAAATCCGGTGGCAGTTTTAAGTTTCAGTCTCGTACTCTCGTTTGACGCAAATAAAACGTTTCGGATCACTCGGGCATGCGGGTTTACCTAAAAAATTGAAAATCTTTATTTGACTTTCTTTCAAGCTAAAACCTCGTGTTTTGGATAATTTGAGGGTGCTGATTACAAATCCAGTCGCATTTTTAAGTTTCAGTCTCGTTTGACGAAAATAAAAAGTTTCAGATCTCTCGGGCATAAGGGTTTACCTAAAAAATTGAAAATCTTTATTTGACTTTCTATTGAGCTAAAACCTCGTGTTTTGGATAATTTGAGGGTGCTTATTACAAATCCGGTGGCAGTTTTAAGTTTCAGTCTCGTTTGACGAAAATAAAAAGTTTCAGATCTCTCGGGCATAAGGGTTTACCTAAAAAATTGAAAATCTTTATTTGACTTTCTATCAAGCTAAAACCTCGTGTTTTGAATAACTTGAGGGTGTTGATTACAAATCCGGTGGCAGTTTTAAGTTTCAGTCTCGTTTGACGAAAATAAAAAGTTTCAGATCTCTCGGGCATAAGGGTTTACCTAAAAAATTGAAAATCTTTATTTGACTTTCTATTGAGCTAAAACCTCGTGTTTTGGATAATTTGAGGGTGCTTATTACAAATCCGGTGGCAGTTTTAAGTTTCAGTCTCGTTTGACGAAAATAAAAAGTTTCAGATCTCTCGGGCATAAGGGTTTACCTAAAAAATTGAAAATCTTTATTTGACTTTCTTTCAAGCTAAAACCTCGTGTTTTGGATAATTTGAGGGTGCTGATTACAAATCCAGTCGCATTTTTAAGTTTCAGTCTCGTTTGACGAAAATAAAAAGTTTCAGATCTCTCGGGCATAAGGGTTTACCTAAAAAATTGAAAATCTTTATTTGACTTTCTATTGAGCTAAAACCTCGTGTTTTGGATAATTTGAGGGTGCTTATTACAAATCCGGTGGCAGTTTTAAGTTTCAGTCTCGTTTGACGAAAATAAAAAGTTTCAGATCTCTCGGGCATAAGGGTTTACCTAAAAAATTGAAAATCTTTATTTGACTTTCTATCAAGCTAAAACCTCGTGTTTTGAATAACTTGAGGGTGTTGATTACAAATCCGGTGGCAGTTTTAAGTTTCAGTCTCGTTTGACGAAAATAAAAAGTTTCAGATCTCTCGGGCATAAGGGTTTACCTAAAAAATTGAAAATCTTTATTTGACTTTCTATCAAGCTAAAACCTCGTGTTTTGAATAACTTGAGGGTGTTGATTACAAATCCGGTGGCAGTTTTAAGTTTCAGTCTCGTACTCTCGTTTGACGCAAATAAAACGTTTCGGATCACTCGGGCATGCGGGTTTACCTAAAAAATTGAAAATCTTTGACTTTCTTTCAAGCTAAAACCTCGTGTTTTGGATAATTTGAGGGTGCTGATTACAAATCCAGTCGCATTTTTAAGTTTCAGTCTCGTTTGACGAAAATAAAAAATTTCAGATCTCTCGGGCATGCGGGTTTACCTAAAAAATTGAAAATCTTTATTTGACTTTCTATTAAGCTAAAACCTCGTGTTTTGGATAATTTGAGGATGCTGATTACAAATGCGGTCGCGTTTTTGAGCTTCAGTCTCGTTTCACAAAAATAAAAAATTTCAGATCTCTCGGGCATGAGGGTTTACCTAAAAAATTGGAAATCTTTATTTGACGTTCTATTGAGCTAAAACCTCGTGTTTTGGATAATTTGAGGGTGCTGATTACAAATCCGGTGGCAGTTTTAAGTTTCAGTCTCGTTTGACGAAAATAAAAAATTTCAGACTTCTCGGGCATGAGGGTTTACCTAAAAAATTGAAAATCTTTATTTGACTTTCTATCGAGCTAAAACCTCGTGTTTTGGATAACTTGAGGGTGCTGATTACAAATCCGGTCGCAGTTTTAAGTTTCAGTCTCGTTTGACGAAAATAAAAAGTTTCAGATCTCTCGGGCATGAGGGTTTACCTAAAAAATTGAAAATCTTTATTTGACTTTCTATTGAGCTAAAACCTCGTGTTTTGGATAATTTGAGGGTGCTGATTACAAATCCGGTGGCAGTTTTAAGTTTCAGTCTCGTTTGACGAAAATAAAAAGTTTCAGATCTCTCGGGCATGAGGGTTTACCTAAAAAATTGAAAATCTTTATTTGACTTTCTATCGAGCTAAAACCTCGTGTTTTGGATAATTTGAGGGTGCTGATTACAAATCCGGTGGCAGTTTTAAGTTTCAGTCTCGTTTGACGAAAATAAAAAGTTTCAGATCTCTCGGGCATGAGGGTTTACCTAAAAAATTGAAAATCTTTATTTGACTTTCTATTGAGCTAAAACCTCGTGTTTTGGATAAGTTGAGGGTGCTGATTACAAATCCGGTGGCAGTTTTAAGTTTCAGTCTCGTTTGACGAAAATAAAAAATTTCAGATCTCTCGGACATGCGGGTTTACCGAGGGGTTTACCTAAAAAATTGAAAATCTTTATTTGACTTTCTATCAAGCTAAAACCTCGTGTTTTGGATAATTTGAGGGTGCTGATTACAAATCCGGTGGCAGTTTTAAGTTTCAGTCTCGTTTGACGAAAATAAAAAGTTTCAGATCTCTCGGGCATGAGGGTTTACCTAAAAAATTGAAAATCTTTATTTGACTTTCTATTGAGCTAAAACCTCGTGTTTTGGATAACTTGAGGGTGCTGATTACAAATCCGGTGGCAGTTTTAAGTTTCAGTCTCGTTTGACGAAAATAAAAAATCTCAGATCTCTCGGGCATGCGGGTTGACCTAAAAAATTGAAAATCTCACCGACGGAAATGAGTGGCGTGGATTTTCGTCATGTATTTCCTCCTTTTACTCATCGCGATAGTCAGGACGCAACTGACTATCCTAGGAAAACACTATACGCAGCGCATTGGATGTTACGTTGCGTCGCACGTATTACGTTCTACGTCGCGTAAAATGTGCGTTGCTAGGAAAATCCTGCTTTAAGGAGGAGAAAGTCCTGCATGATTCGCTTCTCTGACGCGATGGTCGACGCCATACCCGAAATATTCAAGGTCGCCAGATGTGCCATGTCGAAACATGTGGTTTCAGTTGCGCTGCTGGTTTGCTCTTCATGCCAGTGCCGTATATAGAAATCAATTTGGGGGGGGGGGGCCCATCGGAAAAATTAAAGTTTATCTCATACGTTATAACATTGGCGTATTATACTCCTAACCTCAATATAAAATAACAATGTACTAATATTAACGAAAATAATTATACAGGATGAGTTTTTAGTACCGGCTCGGTCGATAACTCCACTACTGTAAAAGATATGCTTCTTGCTCAGAAAATATTTTGATTTATACAGGGTGGTCCATAACTACGTGGAGATTCTATTAATAATTTCTGTTCTCACGATATAAGGTATTATAACATTCTACAGGGTATTTCAAAAGTTATAACGATTTTTATATTCAAATACCTGTCAAACGAAGGTACTGTATATCAAAAAGTAATGAATCAAAAATTATCTTTTTTACATGGAAAGATCAAAAATATCCTCTAGCTTTAAAATCGGCTATAAAAAGAGCCCGCGACGCATACTCACATAAAGGGTGATGTAGAATGCAAAATCCAGATTCTCTCTTTCTTTTTTAAATCTTTTTGCTCTTTCATCCTTGTATAGCACTTGTACCTACGTCCATCAGTTTCCGAGATTTTTCGATAAATTTACAATATAGCTTCTAATTGTGTATTGAAATTTATTTATTTTGAGAAAGTACTATCGAATTTGTTTTTTATTTAACGAAAAACTAAATTATAAGTTCATGATAGATTTGATGAAGTCAAAACCCTGAATCATCGAGATCATAGAGTCAATTATGGTGAGGAAACTATTTTGTAGGCGTGATGCATAATTATCAAGCAGATTTATCAGGTATACTTTGAAAAATTGGCAGTTTTTATAACCTACTCAATAATTCCGTACTGTGTGAAAAACGAGCTTTAAAAACTAATTTTTCCATTGAGAGTATTTAGGAGAATCTCTGAGAAATTGCCTACTTGCCTCTAGAATATATTAACTACGAACAGCAATATCCAGAACGGAGGCACTCTAAAACTAATGCGTTTGAAAGATTGAAGAATCGTTTTATTTCGACTGTGTCGTTTAATATTTCATAGCCTACCTGATAGATCTGCTTGATAATTATGCATGACGTCTATGAAATTGTTTTCTCAGCACACTTGGCCTATAATATCTCGTTAATTCAGCGTTTTGACTCGATCAAGTACTATTATGGCCTTATATTTTAGTTGTTTGTTAAGCAAAAGTAAAATTTGATAGTATTTTCTCAAAAAAAATATAAATTTTAGTAAACAAATAGGAGGTATATTCAAAATTTGTAGAAAAATCGAAATATCTAAGAGACTAATGAATGCAGCCGTCACAAGTGCTATGCAAAGATGAAAGAGTATATTAAAAGCAATTCTTTGGTATAATAAAATATTGGGGCTTATATTTAAAAGAAAGGAAAAATCTAGATTTTACATCCTATATCACCCTGTATACGAACATGCGTCGCAAGATTTTTTATAGCCGATATTAAAACTAGAGTTGCCCTATTTGCTTTATTATTTGATTACATTCTGATGTCTCTGCTAATTTTATCCAGTACTATATTTTTTGACAACTACTTCAGCCTCTTCCCAGACGTCTGACGAAAACTGAATGTGTGGCTGGTTTCGGGGGGGGGGGGGGCCGGGCCCACTGCTTCATGCTGTGGCAAGGCAATGAGCAGTGCTATTCCACCACCGATAATTGCATTGCACACAATTTGTACTCCAAGCAAGGGTATCGTTAGTAGTAAATCAGTCCGCGTGTCTCGTAAGCCTGAAGTATTGCCGCCGAATTTCTCATGAACATTGCTCGGAACCCGCAGGATCGCTTTCAATTTGTATCCAGTCGCCGCCAGCATCATTTTTCAGGGACATGTTACCGACCGACTCGCAAAGCCGGAGTTCAGGGCCCCAACTAGGAGGGGGTGAAGGGGGCATGAGCCCCGTGTGCCATGGTAAGAAATAAAGTCAAGTTGATTCACTCGGTACTTTCCACACATTACTGTGATACCAGTTTATTATTTTCCTATAGCATGAAATATAATATACAGGGTGTCCAGTTAGTGTGTAATTCTTCGATATCTCGCAAGGTATACCCGATAGAAGAAAATGTCAAATACAAAAGTTATTTGGTTACTTAAGTCGCATATTCTAAAAATATTTTGAAATATACAGGGTGTTGCGAAAAAGTAGGTTAGTGATCAACTTGATTTTTTTTATAAGGAACTATAACTTTTTCTTAAATTCTTCTACTTTCCATCACTGATCTCTATTTAACTGTAAAATATTTTTGGGAGTGGTTGCGACGTTGCCAAGTTATAATTTATTTTCTATTAATTTCCGGATTTGCAAGGTCGCAAGTAATACGTCCAAATTGATATATTCCTTCAACTTTTCCCAATAATATTATACAGCGAGTTACTTGAATACCAAGTGGATATGATTTTGGATGTTACCAGCAAATTGTGTCTACGAGGTGTTTTTGACAGAATTTTAAATTACGGCAACTTGAAGGCCATTTTATTTTGTTTTTTTAAATGTAACACCCTGTATGTTTTATTTTAAATCGAAATATCTCCATATACCCTATCTCGCCTTGCAATATTTTTATTCGCATTGGCAGCTTTGCCACGTTATAAATTATTTTTCCAAATTCTTAAACAAATATCCCCGAGTTTAATTTAGTCCTCTACATATTCTTATTGCAGTGAATTGCACATGTCGAACTTAGTAAGATCTCACAATTTCAAAATTTTGTTTCTATTAATTACTGAGATACGGCAACACCGCTTTTTGAGTAAACAGTACCGGAACGCTTAAATATTTCCAAAACTGCCACAGCTGGAACGGTTAAATTCAATACTTGAGGGTTTTTGAACATACAGAATTCAAAAACGCTAACATCGGTGAATTTGTGGTTCTTGGGTTCGCCACCACGAGTGGATGGCATCTTCAGAAGCTATTTCACTTCGGCGACTTCCAAAATACTCACCTTACACAGCTAACATCAGTGTTATCAGATTTTCCACCTTTACGTTAGACTTCATAAATGGGGCATTCCATTCAAAATTATGAAGTAAAATTGGTAAATCTAACAACACTGATGTTAGCGTTTGTGAATTCTGTATGTTCAAAAAAATCCAAGTATTGAATTTCACCTCTCCAGCTATGGCAGTTTTGGAAATATTTAAGTATTCCGGTACCGTTTACTGAAAAAGCGGTGTTGCCGTATCTCAGTAATTAATAGAAACAAAATTTTGAAATTGTGAGATCTTACTAAATTCGACATGCGCAATTCATTGCAATAAAAATAAGTAGAGAATTCTATTTAAAATAAATTAAAATCGGGGATATTTGTTTAAAAGCTTGGAAAAATAATTTATAACTTTATAATATTACAAGGCGAGATAGGGTATTAGTAGATATTTCGATTTAAAATAAAAAATACAGGGTGTTACATTTAAAAAAACAAAGTAAAATGACCTTCAAGTTGCCGTAATTTGAAATTCTGCCAAAAACACCCTGTAAATACAAATTGCTGGTAACGTCCTAAATAATATCCAATTAATATTCAAGTAACTCGCTGTATAATATT
This sequence comes from Callosobruchus maculatus, assembly GCA_951848785.1. NCBI lineage: Eukaryota > Metazoa > Arthropoda > Insecta > Coleoptera > Chrysomelidae > Callosobruchus > Callosobruchus maculatus. Next base: position 6,014,969 of record CATOUR010000011.1, on the reverse strand, counting down.
ATTGAGAAAAGTTGAAGGAATATATCAATCTGGACGTATTAATTGTGACCTTGCAAATCTGGAAATTAATAGAAAATAAATTATAATTTGGCAACGTCCCAACTGATCCCAAAAATATTTTAGGGTTGAATAGAGAGCAATAACGGAAGCTAGAAGAATTTAAGAAAAAGTTATAGTTCCATATAAAAAATCAAGTTGATCACTATCCTACTTTCCCACAACACCCCGTATATTTTAAAATATTTTTAGAATAAGCGACTTAAGTAACCAAATAACTTTTGTATTTGACATTTTCTTCTATCAGGTATACCTGACGAGATATCGAAGAATTACACACTCACTGGACACCCTGTATATTATAAGCATAATTATAGTTACTCTACTCTATTCTATAGTCTGAGATCCCCTTGCAACCAAACCATCGCCCGTACGACCAAAAAAAAAATGTGTTACGCTGTAAAATGATAGGAACATTATCTACTACGACCCCATAGCATGTCGCTGTCCAAATTTCGTCACAATCCATGCAGCTGTTACTGAGATTACGTGGCTAGAAGAACGCGTACATCATACAGACCGATGGAAATGAGTGATGTGGATTTTCGTTATGTAGACATCATCGTAGAAATCAAATCTAAAATGTTCGCGATCACAGTACTCAATGTTCAATAAAGGCTTTCTGAATCTGAAAACATTTATGAAAGAGTGAAGGAAATTTGGGACAAACTAAATATACTACCCGAATTTACTCCTAAAGGGACGGTTAAAATTGAAAGGTTATTTTCCTGTGAAGCAGAAAACGAAGATAATAGTTTCTCAGAAAAATAACACTTTATACTTAAATTCCTTGAAGTTTTAGACCATATTTGTAATCAAATTGAGAGGTGCTTCAAGAGTTTACAAACTATAAACGGAAATTTCTACCAGGGCATTCTGTAGTACACAAACAATGATGACTTGAAAAAATGTATATGTACACGATTTTTATTGGTATATGAAAGAGATATGAGCGGCACTGAACGTTATTTTAAGGTAATCTGTGCTAAAACCATGATAACAAATATTAAGGTTTATTTTCCGAAAAACTATCTCACTTTGGCATGTTGCAGCTCATAATGTATTCCAAATTAGTATGTAGCCATCCTAATACGTTTATTTGAGGTAGAATTTTTCTTTTGATCCCAGTTACGTCATCGCTTTTGCTAAATTACTGTTGACAGTTTTTTTTCATATATTTTTTATATTAATGTGAGTCCTTAGATACCTAGTTCATACTAACTACCAAAATTAATTTAGTTTTTATTTGTATTTTGAGTACCAGACTAGAGTAAGTTATCGCCAAAAAAAAAAAAATAAAAGGTTTTTATATATAAATTAGTTCTCTATGTTTTTTATTCATCTGAGTGTTAATTAATCTTGTTACTGAAACATTTAAATATGTTTGATGTTGTAATTCAATAATTTACTTCGTTATTTTAAGAAAGTTATGTTGTAATGAAATGAATAGAATCGAAGCCTTTGAAATGTGGACCTTACGTCAGCTTTTGAGAATCCCATGGACAGACCATATCACGAACCAGGGCGAAGCTCATCCAATACGAGACACAAAAAAAGTATGGTTATGTGGGTATTTCCATGAAAATCGAAATTTACTTCAAAAAGAAAACAATTTTTTTGAAGCTCAGTTACTTTTTTGGCGGACTTTTTCATTTGCTAAGCAGCACCTAATATTATGTATTATTTATTTTTTTATTTCAATGAAGTACACGCAATGTTTCAACAGTTATGATCATTTTAAATAAAAAGGACTAAAAAGGTAAACTGTTAATATGAGGCAAACACATTTTTTGAGAATGTTTGTTTTGTGATTTAGTTTCACCCAGTTTCGTTTATGTACTTTATGCTGAGAAACCCTGTATAATTAGTAAATGTAGTTCTAGAATATGGCGTTCCGATTAATGAATCATAATCCTACCTTCCGAATGTATACACATCCAATTAGCGAGCACTCTCTCAGTTCTCTGAAAAATATGGTGAGTAAATTTGGTCAGCGAACAAATATGTTCAACTATGTGTATGGGACATAATTGGATGCCTAACAAAATTGTAACTGATCCTTTATGCTGTTATACGGATAATAATCCGGTCGGTTTGGACAATTGAAATAACGAAAAATCCCGCAGAGCCAAATTTTGGTGAAAACATTGGGCTTACTATTAAAAGTAAAATGACAAAGATCCCTATCGATCCCGCATGAGCTTCGACACTTATTCGGGGTCAAAGGTCAAAATTTTAGGTTTTTTGGATTTTTTAAGTTTTATCGAAAACACACATCAGAGCAAAGCTGTAGATCTCAAAATTCTCTACACAAATGATGACGATTTTTCTCTAAGACATCATTTTGAAGATATTGCGTTTGTAAGAGCCACGTTGTATTATACAGGGTTGGGATAAAGTATGGAACCAAGCAAATAACTTTGGAACGGAAAGAGTGATATTGCTGAAAATTTGCAAGCATGTGTAGTGACGTCTAGTGCATCCGAAGACATTATGTTAGCTATTAATGTACTTCCGGTTTAACCGGAAGTACCGTCAACTTTTTTAATTTAAATGGGACACCCTGCATATTTTTGCAGATTTTAATTCATCTTTTTTTTCCGAATACGTTTATAGTGGGTTTAGCATTAGTTTCTGTAAAAACGGGAAAGATACAGCTTCTTTATCATTTCAGGTGTTTAAAATGCCGATCATTCAAAGTCGGTTTTGGCGATCGTGTGAGAACTCACAAAGAAGTGTGTCAATCTTTAATGATTTACGTCCCGTCAGGGGTCCTATAACACATTTGACGGTGATTAAAAAAAAAATACAAAAAAAATTACCGCAAACGGGAAGACCGCAGACCGCCACGGACGAATTTGTGAGACAAATTTTTTAAGAAACAAATACTAAACCCACTATGGACGTATTCGGAAAAAAAGATGAATTAAAATATGCGAAAATATACAGGGTGTCCCATTTAAATGAAAAAAGTTGACGGTACTTCCGGTTAAACCGGAAGTACATCAATAGCTAACATAATGTCCTCGGATGCATTAGACGTCACTACACTTGCCTGCAAATTTTCAGCAATATCATTCTTTCCGTTCCAAAGTTATTTGCTTGGTTCCATACTTTATCCCAACCCTGTATATAAGATACATACATTATGCCATGTATATAATACATATACAGGTACTTAAGGTATACACAGTTATACATATGTATTTGCCATGTTAAAACACGGATTCCCATTTCCCACAGAACTCACTTGTCATTCAAACTACATACATAGTATTTCAGAAGGTGATGGTTAAGACCTTAATGAATGACAACTATTTGCGATTTGCTCAAAAAAGTTATTTAATGTGCAAAAAAACTCGCAATGCAAAATCATGCGTTCTTCAAATCTGTGTAATTTAACAACCAAACACGATATCAAAGAACGCAAAATAGGTGACAAAGCGCAAGTTTTCGTCTTCAGTCTGCTTTTTGAATTATTGCTGTAAGTTTAAAGGTAACGTAAGGAGCTTGGAAATGCGAAATTCATTTTTATAGTGACCTTTGGAACTTACCTTTCGACCCTTTGACCTTACCTTTGGATTTTTGGACTCATCTCTCCTCAAGTTAGACACACATACTGGAGAAAGGGAACAGGCGGTCACGCCTCTTCGCTAGCACGGGAATACGTCTTTTCTTGGATTCTCAATTTCGCGCGCTATACCCTAGACCCTTAAGCAAACAAAACGGCCTATCTGTGTCCTTTTTACGTGTACACTGTACTATTATAAGAAAATATATTCTTCTTGCTGTTTATGGAGCTCCAAAAAAAATTGATTCCATAGATAAGTTTAGTACAGATATCTAATATTTATAAAAAGCATGCGAATATCGAGTATTCTATCATGTTCAGACATGGCAAGGCCATCAACTAAACCCTGGAGACTGGGGTTGAAAATTAATAAATAATACTTTGGAGCCGATTCAAACTTTACTGCCCCCTGCTCCGAAAAACTCCTTAACACTATTTTTTGCAATTGCAAATAAATTTATGCTTATTTTTCTAGTGACCGCGACTATAGATTATTACAAGATGTAAATAAGGTTGTAGTGCCAAATGTGGCTGCAGAAAAATGGAGTGCCAGTGTTCTCCAGCGTGTACTGATTGCCAAGGTCTGTCTTGGTCGCATGTCGCAGTAAATACAAGAGAAGGTCCTTTTGATGAAGGGACCACTGATCCATATTCATTTAAACAGTTTGTGAACATTCAATAAGGGTTAGGAAGAAGAAAACGAAGAATGAGAGGAAGGAGAAGAAGAAATTGAGGAAAACATTATTGTTGAAGTTGACTATGAAAAATATGAATCAGATTAAAGTATTAAGAGAAATCGGAGTGACAGTTAAACTCAACAGCCAATATCAATCATCTTCATACAGTTAAATAAGTATTGTTTCTGAACATTACGTCATAACGGTCCGTGCAATAAGCCTACCGGGGCAAAACATGGGTCTTAGTGAAAAAATCGTCAGGACCATTTTTGTAGAGAATTTTGAGGTCTATAATTTTGGTCTAATGTATATTTTTTCGATAAAACTTATGGATTTCGAGACAAATCCAAAAAGCTTAAAATTTTGACCTTTGACCCCGAATAAGTGTCGAAGTACATACGGGATCGATGAGACTTTTGTCATTTTAGTTTTAATGGTAAAGCCAAGGTTTTCCGCCAGAATTTGGCTCTACCGGACTTTTTGTTATTTGATCCCTACCTTTATATCTAAATTGACCGGACTATAATGGAATTTGGGACACATCATGCATATCAGTGAATCCTTACAGTACTGGCTTATTAAACTATTAACTAATATTGCTTTGTTTATATAATATCTTACACCGGAAAGCCTAAAACTCTAATAGTACCATAACTGCTATGAATAGGTTTGATTAGGAATATTTTTTTAATGGGAGCATAGTCCAGATCAACGGTAAAGCAATACTGGGCATGGGCGCCAGCAGAGGGGTGCAGGGGGGGCCGTGCCCCCCCCTCCCTGGAGCAGCGAAGATAAGAAACTTGTATAAGCAAAAATCAAATTCGTCCCCCTGCCCTTATTTGAGCACTCAATTTAAGTAAGTCGCCCCCCCGCCTGTACAATTTTCTGGTGGTGCCCTTGATACCGGGTAGACAGTCCCAAGCTTTGGACACCCCAGAACCAGAGGTGCACAGAAAAAAATACTGTTGCGTTTCCAATTAATTGTTAGTATTTGGATGTTTTCCACCACTTTAAATATATTTACAATTGTTTCAAATCCATGTCATTGAAAAAATTCAATCCTTATATTCGAAGTAATCACATGTACGCCAATAAATTCAAAATAATTTTATATTCGTTATAACGATATGTATAATCCTTCTAATACCAGTATTGACATATAATTCAATCAAAACATCCTTTTGTTTTCGAAATTTTGCCATATGTTTCATTTGAGCAAAGCATACAAACTATTCAATGTACAAAAATTATTACTGCAACAGCAGTTCGTGATAATTCATCTGATAAAAATTAATTTTGTTTCAATCGCCCTTGTCGTTCGCTGAACTATAATCAGTATTCGGCGGGACTGATGTCCCGATTCAATGAAGGTGAGAATAAAGATCAGGGGGATGATCTCAGTGCTACTATCGCCGCGAACTCGTCAACATGGACGAAGTTGTTCCGTTGTGTTGTTTCGGTGCTAGCCGTGTTGTGTCATCTCGTGGTTTTGCGTATTGCATCAGCAATTGTGTGATTTAAATGTGTCCAGTTATATATTAAATGGAGGACCTACTGAGAAATTGAGACTTAGCAGAGCTAACACCCACATTTGAATGTAGGTATTTAGATTAGTCAGACAGCTATATTTTAGGTAATAATGCAACAACTGGTGCAGGCTTATGTCTAATTTCATATATCATGCTCCTTATAACTTCACACAAAATCACACCATTGACCATTAAACATCCAAACGAATCAATCAGCTGTCCTCGCAATAAAATCTGTTGGTCCAAGGAAAAGAAAGTAGTTTAGAATCAATTACCAAACACAGATTCGATTCAACGACAGGCTGCCATTGAACCATTCATTGGAATCCAATGACATCTTGTAGTTGAATCGACAATCCGATATAATTCATTACCAACCATACACTTCCCATTGGATAAATGTAACGTTCCATTGAATCTAAGCGTAAGTCTTTGACAAAACGACAGGTTTTTCTGTGTGTGTAGATTTACGTCTTGATGGAGGAGCGTCTGGCAGTGGATCATTGAAAAACTGTTTCTAGCCGATTTGCCTTCTGCTAAACTGCTATGGAAGAACAGAAGATTTAAACTGTCAAGTTGAGGAAGCTGAACAGTAGCTCTCATTAGGTATTTGAGGTTCTTCCCAGCATCTGCAGCGTAGTTGTGCAACAATCCATATCAACCGTTATCTGGACACACTTTCTCAGTATAAATTAAAAATAATAACATTAACTGATTAACCTGTTTCTAAGAAAAAATTGCAAATTGAAAAAAGTACAAAAACAAACTGAAAACCAGGTAGTATTCTTAAACCAAGGTCTGGTTGTTTCGTTGTTATTGGGTTTAGTATCGCAGTTCTGCTGGAAATAGGAATCCGGGGTTTAGAAGGCAAATACATATATGTATAGCTGTGCGTATCCAGGCCCCTTAAGCGGATCTTAAATAGCAAGCACAAATATGAACGATTTCTTTGAAGTTACTGAAACAAAATGTGTAACTAAACACCAGGTTAACATTTTACATATATTTTGAAAAGTGTTCCTTCAGTACTTTTTGAGCTGTGTATCATTATTATTGTTATAGACATTTTTGTAGTCGTTGCTATAATCATTCGTGTGAAATGCAATTGTATTAACAGTGAGTCAGAATGAATCACCGACAAATATTACTTTTGTGCTCGGGCCTAATATTGTCGATTCGTATACAGGGTGTCCGGAGATTCGACCGACAACGCTTGACAGGTGATAGATGTCACATTTTTATTAACATTTAGATAGGGACATGAAGAACGCGGCGTTCCGGCGTTCTAGAACTGTCCCAAGGAGAAACACAGTATATGCATCATGATCTGTCTGTTTAAACAGTCAAAACTTCAGTATATACCAAAATAACGGAGATTTTGACTGACAAACACCAGTATCTATAAGACAACAATAATAATCATCAAAATTCCAAAACACAGTATCTGCGTGCCAGCTAGATATTAAAACACAGCAAATGCACCACCCAATCAGAGATCATCATTTTGTAACTGCCATTGTAGATGCTGTGTTTTGACATTTGTTTTAGTAGGATTTTAGTTTGTTTGGCCGGCTTAAACGGTAGTGTTTTTGAGAGGCTATCTTGGACAAAATCGACAATTAAAGGTGCCTACCGCGGTATAAATGATGAGAAAAAATCTACTATAATCAGGGGTCTAGTACATGAAATGAAAAACATTAATCATCGTGCATTTTGGCTAAATCTTTTTGAAACTGAGCAATCGTGTGATCTGAATCATCATCATCATAGTCATAATGTCTTAACACACTTGTTGTGAACTCGTAAAATGCATTAAGCCGGAGCTAGAGTGTTGCCGACACTAATATTATCAGTAGTTTCTCACGTTACTCATTTTACGAGTTTCTCTTGGGATATCCTTAAGAGCTTTAATGCAGTAGTTTCCCATTTGCTTTCTGCATCCTCATACCATTGATCAGATGTATCTACTGGTTCATCCGCCTTTAGGGACAATTGCTCACCCCAAGGACAAGAGGGTGTCTTGACTCTTCTTAACTCGTCAACCCCAAAGCTGTTGGTTGAGAAGAGGTTACTGCTTATACCGACAGTTGTTCGGTTCCTTTTAGTCGCCTTTTTCAATACGTATCCTATACGATGGGAGATATTCTAACCCGCCCTCACACGGGGGGAGCCAGATAGTAGTAGCAGCCAGCGTTAGAATTTAATTTTTGTTAATTTTTAATTTATAACTTATTGTTTCATAGTATGTATTTTATCAAAAACTTTTTTTAACACACTGTTACTCTCGCCACAAATTTTTATTTTCTGCACCATTATTAAAATTGTTATAAAGGTTGTATATGTTTTGTAACTGCCTGTGAGATTACCTGTGCAATAAATGTTCATTTCGAATTAACATTGTTGTATTTTACTGTGTTAATACTGTTATAACTTTCCATAAATGCATACATGCGATATAGTAAAAACACAGCATGTACTTACTGTCTTCGTTAATTATATTATCTAAAAAATTATTAAGATCAAAACACAGTATATGCATTTCTTCCTAAAAACCTGTTTATTTCTCAGCACTCTTTGAAGTCCAGCCATATTAGAGCTCTAATATAACTAAATCAAGGCATTACTCTTTTATTTCACTTAAATCAATATAAGTATAAACTTAATTGTGATCGTTATAAGGAAGGAACTTTCACACCCAATTTCTCAGAACATATTTTTTTTATATACTGTGTTTTTTTTCTGGGAGCCGCGCGTTCTAGAACGCCCTCTCTTTGACCGGGCCTTAAGGGATGATTTCTGGCACCGACTTATGTTCTAATATGAATAAATTATATGTTTATTATCCATAGCTAAAAAGTCGTAATGTCCTTAATTACATCACGAAATGGTTAATGTGTAGCCGCCCTTAGCATATTCGTACGTCACTAGGTCACCAGCTGAGGTAAAAAATCAACAGAAACACCAAAAAAGACATGTTAGCGTAACCGTACTAAACGACCTTCGGCCTTTTTTGCTGTAAAATCGAAGGGTTTTTACCTGAAAGTAATTAAAATAAGCTGGCCCACACGTTTCAATCATCTTTACAACAAAACTTCAAACCTACGTGCAATTCTTGTCTCGGGATTCGTCCTGGGACACGGTGTATACGAACAATATATAGACTATCATATTTTTCCCCGTAATTCTATAAGTGTAGAGTATTAGTAATAATGTATACATAAACCAATAATGAGCATTTAGCAAATCTTATTGAAATAGACCGTGGAAATTCACAAACATTTAAACTATTTAACGGTGACAATTTAACGGGTGCTTCCGCAGAATTTAATTATGGAGGAATGTTGTAAACATTGGCGAATTTGTATATAAGGTAGTTCCTTTTCAGGTTAGACATTCAATTGAATTTACAACTGAAGAGCACAGGCATTGTAAGAACGTTGAGGTGAACTGCGTGTATTGTCCGTTTTATATGTTATGGATATCATTTTTTACGTAAGTAGTACAGTCCTTTTATAGTACGCGGCTTAATTATTTATAGAGGCTGTTCATATGAAAACTTCCCACCGCGAATTAATCGAAAACCACTGATTAAAAGAAAAAATGCTGAGACACGTTAAACTTTTTAACCAAAACCCACTTCACCCCTTGTATCCTCTGCCCGCCAGAGTCGAGGCCAGAGTCATTCCCTTAAAAATGTAAAGGACAAGGGATATCAAGTAATATCTTGTTTCGAAGGTATGTTGAAGTCACTTATTCCGACGTTTGATTTTTTTAAATCGGGTGATTCGTTTTCGAGAAAATAAGAAAAATCTTAACATATCTTAATTTGTTAAAATAGAATAAAAAATTAAGTCAAGTTGATTGACTCAGTACCTTCGTCATATTACGGTGACACCAGTTTATTATTTTCCCATAGCATGAAGCTAGGTATAGTCTGAGAATCCTCTTGCACCAAATCATTGCCAATCCCCTCCCCCAAAATTATGTTGTGCCGGTAGGTCTTTTAGGTCTTTCCTTCACAGCTCAATGGACAGACTATTATGAATACAACAGCATTTTCAGTTTTACAACCCTCACCCCCTCCCCCCCCACCTAACCACCCCACCAGTGACACGATTTCGAAAAACCATATAATACGTGTTTTCCATCCTCGCCCAGGTAACAATGCTGTGTTGAAATTTCATTAAAATCAATTCGGTTATTTTTAGGTTACACAATACAGAACGATCTAAAGCAATACTCGTATGTATGTTCATCAGAAACTTCCAAGTCCCTTGGTTTCTGTGACTGGCAAGGAAACCTTAGTAAGAACCTAAAAAAAGTGTGTTGTGCCGCGCTAGGTCTTTCTTTCCCAGGCAATGACAGTCTATTATACATACAACAAATTTTTCACTTTTACAGCCCCCACCCCACAACCACCCCAGTTTCATCCCCACCCAAAAAAGATCTATAATGATCAGGAACTCCTAAAACATCTACGAATTTTGAGCTGTTTTCGTATTTTTAGTTTTTTACTTCCCACACCGATAGGTGAGGGGAGTATTGTGATCGCGAAAATTTTCGATTTTGAGATAATACGTTTTTTGGGCGTTTTATGATGCGTACATAACGAAAATCCACGTCACTCATTTCCGTCGGTCTGTCTGTCTGTCTGTCTGTCTGTCTGTCGGTCTGTCTGTCTGTCTGTCTGTCGCGTTTTTCTACCCTCGTAATCTCAGTAACCGCTACATGGATTGTGATGAAATTTGGGCAGCGTTATGCTGTGGGGTCGTAGTAGGTAATGTTCCTATAATTTTGAAAATCGTTATACGGGGGGCGGAGTAATTAGCAAAAAACGAAAAATTTCAAATACGCCTCAAACTTCGTTTTTAGGCGTTTTAGGGGTTCCTGATCATTTTCTACTTTTTTTTGGGTGGGGGTGAATTTGGGGTGGTTGGGGGGTGGGGGGTTGTAATACTGAAAAATTTGTTGTATTCATAATGGGCTCTCTAATGACCTGTGAATGAAAAACCTAGCGCCATAATACAATTTTTTAGGTCCATCTGAACATTTTCTTGCTTATAATAGAAACCAAGGGACTTAGAATAATTTGTGATGTATACATCCGAGTGTTGTTTTAGTTTTAGATCGTTCTTTATTGCGTAACGCCAAAATTATCGAATGGATTTTAATGAAATTTTGACACAGTATTACTGCCACGGCGAGGATGGAAAGCGCGCATGTTTTGGAAAAATCGTGTCAGTGGCGGCGCGGCAATAATAGAAAAACTAAAAATGTAAAAATAGCTCAAACTTTGTTTTTCGGCGTTTTAGGGGTTTCTGATCATTTTTTACTTTTTTTGGGTGGGGGTGAAATTGGGGTGGTTAGGGGGTGGGGGGACTCAAAAATTTATTCCATTTATAATAGTGTCCATTGACCTGTGACAGAAAGACCTAGCGGCATAATAGACGTTTGTTAGGTCCATCCGAACATTGCCTTGGCTATTACAGAAATCAAGGGATTTGGTATTGGTAGGGGCAGGTATTGATTCAGGTCGTTCTGAATTTAGCAACATGGAAATTATGGAATTAATTTTAATGAAATTTAGACACAGTATTATTACTGCGGCAAGGATGAAAAATGCGTATGGTTTCAAAAATCGTGTCAGTAGCGGCGCAGCAATAATAAAAATCTAAAAATATAAAAACAGCTCAAACTTCGTTTTTAAGCAATTTGGGGGTTCCTGATTGTTTCGTTTCGTCCAGTTGAAGATGAATTGTGTCGTTTTAGTTCCTACGGAGAGATTTAGGAAACTATTTACTAGTTTTTGTGTTGGATGTTTTTTGACGACAGGCGGGCGTTGATTTGGTTGGAACTGTTATGTGTGGGAAGTACTGAGTCAATCAACTTGACTCCATTTTGTTTATTAGGTATTTTTGGGCCGTCATTGCCATGATTTATAAAAACCATACAAGTTTTCCATCGTCGCCATGATAATGATGACTCTGTCAAAGTTTCATTAAAATCACTTCGACAGTTTCCTTGTTACACAATACAGAACGATCTAAAGCAATACTCGTATGTATGCTTACATCAGAAAAGATTCTAATTATTATGTTTTTTATGGTCAGCCTCCCGCAAAGGCTGAAAGCCTATAGTGCTGTAGAAGCGCTGCGAGAGGCTAAGTGTCGGTTCACGTTAGTTTTGAAACGCTGTAGGTTGTAGCCGTCGGGAAACAGATTCCCCGGCAGCTGATTCCACAGCGTCGAAGTTCTCCAGAACAAGGAATGCTGGAGGAGACTGGTTCGGGCGGTAAGGACCTCGATCTGGTAAGGATGAGCTCGCAGAACTTCTCTGGTGTTCCTGGTTCGGACGGCCTTTGGTGTTATTATCTGGGAGATCTCGCTCGAAAATCTTCCATGATAGAATCTATAAAACAGGGATAGGTCAGCCACCCTCCTTCGATGTTCCAGGCTGTGGAGGTCCTTTGTTAGGTTAGGCGTATCGATTAATCTATTTGCTCTTTTCTGTAGAGCAGCAGCAGTGGTGTATACAATTTCCTACAGCGCAACAAAACTCCAAGCTTCTGGGATGCCATTTCAGCAATACTGACGACATGGTCGTGCCAGGACATGTTATTGTTGATGTTGATCCCCAAAAGCTTGACGGAAGGTGATTCGACTATGGGATGACCCTCCATTTCCACGGTTGGTAAGTCATCGTGAGACTTCTTTGTAAGTGTTGTTGCCCGAGTTTTTTGTACGTTGAACTGCTAATCCCCACTCGACAATTGCTTTGATGTCTGCGTTGATATGTGAGGCATGCTGCTGTCGCCGACGTACCGTCTCCTGGGATGATAATGGCTTGCCTGGTTCCATGCATGACACTAATGTACTGTCATCTGCGATGCTGTAGATTGGATTGGATGTTATTTCCTGCAGCTGGTTGATGTACAGCAGAATCAGTGTAGGGGATTGGACAGATCCCCGAGGAACAGCGGCGTTTATTGAAAATACGTCTGATGAACAGCCCTCGACTACAACAAAGAGAGATTGGTTGTTCAAAAAGCTATTCAGCCACTGGCGCAGGCCAGGTGGTAATCCATGAGCAGCAAGCTTGACGAGAAGTCCCTCATGCCACACTCTGTCGAAAGCTTTCGATATGTCAAGTGCAACAACACGGGATTCGCCATGATTGTCTATTGCTCTGTTCCACAAGTGAGTGACGTAGGCAAGGAGGTCACCTGTAGACCTGTGCTTACGGAACTCATACTGGCGATCATTTATGATGTTATTGTTTAACAAGGTATTTCAGGAGCTGTGTGATAATGACAGTCTCCATAACCTTAGACATGATGCTGAAAAGAGCCTATAATTGGTGGGATCAGATTTTTTGGCTTCTGGAATAGGCAAGGCAATGTTCAGATAAACCTAAAAAAGTTATTCATGTCGCTAGGTCTTCCTTCACAGGTCAGTGAACAGTCTATTGTGAATGTAATAAATTTTTCAATTTTACAACCACCCACCCCCCAATCACCCCAACTTTCACCCCGCCCAAAAAAAAGGAGAAAATCAGGAACAGCTAAAACGCCGAATAACGCAGTTTGAGAAACATTTAAATTCCGCCGCCCATACACCGATTTTCAAAATTATAGCAGCATTACCTACCACGACCCCACATCATATTGCCGCCTAAATTTCATCATAATCCATAAAGCGGTTACTGAGATTATGAGGCTATAAAAATGCATACAAACAGACAGATCGACAGGCAGACATAAAGACGGAAATGAGTGACGTGGGGATTTTTGTTATGACACCACCAAAACGGCGCTATTTTCTAAAAGCGTCGCGGAGCAGAGTTTTCACCCCCCACCCCTCGAGCGGCAACCCCCCGAGGTGGAAAACCTAGGTGGAAATTTAGGGGACTAATGTCTACAATCCCACCATATTTTATTTTGCTGTCAAAAAACCCCTACCGCCTGAAGTATGCGTTATTCACGGGAAAAAAGTTGATTGACTCAGTACTTCCCACACATAATGATGATACCATTTTATTATTTCCCATTGCATGAAGCTATAGTCTGAAATCCCCTTGCAACTAAATCATCGCCCACCCGCCCGCAAAACAAACATCCAACACAACAACCCTCGTAAATAGTTTCTTGCGTCTCCCTCCTTAGGAACTAGGGCGCCACAGTTTCTTTCTGCGTGCTTGAACTGGACGATGCGAAACGATCAAGAGCCTCCAACCCGTCTAAAAATCAAGTTTGAGCTGATTTTATGTTTTTTGTTTTTTGATTATTGCTGCGCCGCCACTGACACGGTTTTTCAAAAACAGAGCCGTTTTCCATTCTCGCAGCGGTAATAAATTCTGTATCAAAATTTTATTAAAATCAATTCAATAATTTTCGCTTTGCGCAATATACATAGAACGAAATAAAGCAAAACTCGTATGTACAGATCACAAAATGCGTTTCTGTAATAGGCAAGCCAATGTTCGGATGGACCTAAAAAAGTGTAATATGCCGCTAGGTGTTTCTTCTACAGGTCAATAGATGGACTATTATGAATACAACAAATTTTTCAGTTTTACTACCCCCCCAACCCCCAACCGCCCCGATTTCAGCCCACCCAAAAAAAATTGAAAATGATCAGGAACCCGTAAAACGCCTAAAAACAAAGTTTGAGCTGTTTTCATATTCTTAGTTTTCTTATTATTGCTGCGCGCCACTGACACTATTTTTTCAAAACATACGCGGTTTCCACCCTCGCTGCGGTAGTAATACTGTGTCAAAATTCAATTAAAATCAATTCAATAACTTTCGCGTACGCAATATAGAACGATCTAAAACAATATTCGTATGTATCCATCACCAACTCTAAGTCCCTTGGTTTTTATAATAAACAAGGCAATGTTCGGATGTACGTAAAAGTGTATTATGCTGCTAGGTTTTTCATTCAAAGATAAATGGACAACCCATTATGACAACAAATTTTTAAGTTTTACAACCCCCCACCCTCCAACCACCCCAAATCCACCCTCACCCAAAAAAACGTAGAAAATGATCAGAAACCCCTAAAACGCCTAAAAACAGAGTTGTTTTTATATTTTTAGTTTTTTTATTTTTGCCATGCCGCCACTGACTCGGCGTTTCCAAAACATACGCGTTTTCCATCCTCGCCTTGGGAGTAATACTATGTCAAAATTTCATTAAAATCAATTGAACAATTTTCGTGTTACGCGATATCGAACGATCTAAAACAATACTCGTAGGTATGTATACATCACAAATTCCCGTGGTTTCTATAATAAGCATGAAACGTTCGGATGGCCCTAAAAAAGTGTATCATGCCGCTGGGTTTTTCATTCACATATCAATGGACAGCCCATTACGAATACAACAAAAACCAAGTTTGAGGCATATTTGAAATTTTTCGTTTTTTGCTAATTACTCCGGCCCCCGTATAACGATTTTCAAAATTATAGGAACATTACCTACTACGACCCCACAGCATAACGCTGCCTAAATTTAATCACAATCCGTGCAGCGGTTACCGAGATTACGAGGGTAGAAAAACGCGACAGACAGACAGATCGACAGACAGACCGACGGAAATGAGTGACGTGGATTTTCTTTATGTACACATCATAAAACGCCCAAAAAGCGTATTATCTCAAAATCGAAAATTTTCTCGATCACAATACTCCCCTCACCTATCGGTGTGGGAAATAAAATTAAGCAGCCTGTAAGCTGTACCATACACTAATCTTTCAATATTTTTTTCAGGCTTATGTTGTAGCTGCCGTGACGTCATGCGTGACCTCAGTTCCAGAAACTAGAGATTCATACTTCGACAACTTTGGGTACTTTCACCAAGAGCTTCCTGCGTATGGTGAAGATGGTAGGTCTCCAGTAAGCATTGCGAAGCGCCAAGCTACCAGTGACTTGAGCCGAAACATGGACATGGACTATAGCGTTATACCACTTGTACCAGAACCACCAAATTCCTATGAATATACAAACTCGTTTCCGGAGAAGATTCCTCAGCAGAAGAAGTTTGGTGGAAGCAAATCTGTTGCGCCAACACACCAAGTGCATCATTCTGGAGCTTCGTATGGTTCTCCACCTGCTCATGGTACCATTCAAATCGTACAAAGTCCTACGATGTTCCAGTGGCATCTTTCTAAATCTCGAGATGATAGCCCCCTAGCTTCAGAACAATTGCCCACAAATAATCAGAGAGATGAGAAGGAAATCTTACAAACCGCTCAAACTAGACATTACTACTACTACCCGTATTTTCGTGTAAGGCACGTCTCCAGAAGAAGGCCGTCACAACCTAGACATCCCTTGTCAAATTATGAAGATAGCTATGACAGATTTCCCACTGTGGCGTGAGATATGGACCGTACAATTATTTATTTTCGACTGTATTCTAGTCCATTAGACTGCATCTACACTTTGTCGCTTCTATTTATTTATAGCTAATGTTATACAGGGTGTTCATTTGGAATTTCATCGGTTCAAAATTGAAATAGTGCAAAAGCTAACCGAAGACGATTTCGATCTGCGAGTTGAGTTTTCTGAACTACAGCGGTTAATGGTAATGCCATTCTTGTAAAGAATATCTGCCTCACTGACACATGCACATTTTATCTAAATGGATTTGTTTATAAGCATAACTAGAGGGATTGGAGCAATAAAAGTCATCATGCTTCTGTAGAAGGGCATACCCAGTACCCCCATAAAATTAATGTATGGGGCCTATAGAATGGCCAGTTAGATCTCTTGATTTGACGCGATTAGACTTTTTTCTATAGGGCCATTCAAAATCTATTGTGTTAGTCCCCAATCAAAAAGTTTGGATGACCTTCGTCAGAAATTTAAACATCGCCCATATCGTCATTTGGACAATATTGCGCAACATTTTAAACACTTATTGTAACAAAAAGTGATATTTTCGTGTTTTTTTATTTTCTATACGAACAAATCAAGATACATAAATATTTTTATAATTTCATCGGAAACGAATCGACATCGATTTAAAAAAATCAAACGACAAAATAACGGACTTCGACATACCCTTGAAACGAGATATTACTCGATACTCTTGTCATTTAAAATTTTCGAGGGCATGCCTGAGGGGCAGAGGGTACAAAGGTGTGAAGTAGTTTTTGGTAAAAAATGTGTCCCCCTTGACAACCTTTTGACGTGTCTCAGCGTTTTTTTTGTTTCAATCAGTGGTTTTCGATAAATCCGTGGTGGGAAGTTTTCAAATGAACACCCTGTATATTGTACTGAGTAAAAATAAAGCTTTGACAAACACTAATAGTATTTTTGTGCTATATTTCTTTTCTGTCCGGTATAGGTTTTTTTTTTGTTAGATATCAGTATAGATATATGGCATAAATTTTAACATATAATAACTTCCAATGCAATAGTTTTCTACAATCAAATAATTCCTACTGTTATGTGATTAAATTGAATTTCAAAAGTCCCATTAAAAGCCTAAATGTGCAAATAATTTATTATTTTTCAATATACAGGGTGAAGTTTTATACCTCCGTCACTATGGAACATACAAAAAACTTTCGAATAAAAGTTATAGGCTATGGTCTACATTTTAAAATTATTTTATAATATACAGGGTTAATGCTAACTTCACGCATACCAATGTTGTCTTTTTAAAATGGAATACCATATATATTATCCCTAATTTGAATTGTGCTCATTTTCCGTATTTCGGAAATGTAGGGTTTTATCAGGTTATAAAGGGTATTTTCAGAGATATGGCCACTTTCATGCGAAAATATTAATGAATTCATCACCCTGTATTTTAAAAACCAATAACTGTAAACTTGATTCTCAACGTTAGAATAATTTGATGGTTGTCTATTTTTGTCTAAAGTTATCAGTTTTCTGCTATCTTTGATTTTGTATACAGGGTGAACCAAAACTCGCGACCCTAATTTTCTTTGTTATTTTAAATGGAACACCCTAAATTTTATAGCATCATCAGAAAGTTCTTACAAGAAACCTCCACTTTTATTGAGCATTCCCCGTAGCTAAATCTAACCCTTATAGAGCTATTTCGATTTGAAGCAGTAAAACGATTCCTCATGATACTACATTTTTGTCAAATACTGAAAGCTTCTCAGAGTTGGCCATGGCTACTGTGTTTGTTATACCTTTGAGCTTTCTTAGTACAGAACTATGACAAGGATTGAAATACTTAAAGGACGGAAGTGAAACAACAGGACATTAATTAAACATTTGTAGCTTCTGCTAGAAACATCTACGTTTTATGAGACAAGAGGCAATCAGTTTTTCATGCTTGGCCTAAATCAATTTTCTCATTTTTGATACGTCCATATATAAACCTTTCTGTAATAGCTAAGCTAGTTTTGCTAAAGATTCTGTAGTTTCAGATAATTTTTGTAATTGACATGTGCTGTTCGGTTTGTTAATTGCCAACTGTAATAGCCACTTGAAACTCTTTGGCAGAAATATTGTTTTACTATCGAAATACCGACACCCACCACTCCCCCGCATTCTCCAGCAAACGATGTGTTTCAGTCATCCAGAGACATCTAGTCGGCTGTTGGATGAGTGTGAATCTCTCACCGCTATTTGCACGTCAGCTCTCTATGTTACTGAAAACTACGACTGCTCAGTCGGCCAGGATTTCATGGGATGAAAGGTACTTGCTTACTTCGCAAGATGGAGATGATTCCAATCATTTGGTTCACAGCAAAACCGAAAAAATGCCGGAGACGCTGGTTCGAATCCAGCCGGTACCCTTCATTTTTTCGATTTTTTTGTGGACCAAATGATTGGAATCATCTCCATCTTGCGGTGTAAGCAAGTACCTTTCAACTCCATAACTGTTACATTTAGGTGTAAGGAATGCTTATACAGGTGGAAGTATTTTGTGAGAGCTTTCTGATGATGCTAGAAAATACAGGGTGTTCCATTTAAAATAACAAAGGAAATAGTTGTCGTGAGTTTTGGTTCACCTTGTATATTAAATCAAAGATAGTAGGATTGATAATTTTAGACAAAACTAGACAACCACGAAATTATTTCAGCATTGAGGATTAAGCCTCCAATTATTGATTTTTTTATATACACGTTGATGAATTCATTAAGATTTTCACACAAAAGTGGCCATATCTCTGAAAATACCCTATAACCTGATAAAACCCTACATTTCCGGAATAGGGAAGTTACGTTATATGAGAATAGGTCGCAGAAAAGATCTGCCTATGCGCCATCTGCTATCCGGAGGTGACAGCAAACCAAAGAAAGTCACTGCTAAACAGCAGCAGTCTGATAGACATGAAAATTCTGATGCTCTCGATCTCCGTCAATCGACCTATGGCGCACTGATGATCGCTAATAAGCGTGAAACAGTTGTCTGCGTACTGGTGGTTGACGGAGATATAGAGCAACCCTCATTTACATTATAGTAGATAGTAGATTTGTGCACCGTTTAATACAAAAACATGTATATATGGTAAATCATAACAAGAACATTGAAAACATTGAACACATAATTACATAAAGAAACATTAAAAGAATACATTAATAATACACAACTTTAGATATACAAACTATAAAGACGATACAAAATTTAAAAACTCATCAGTGCTATAGAAACACTGGCTGAGCATGATATCTTTAACCGTTTTTTTTAAACTTGATGTGACTGAGGGCGTGTATCTCGTCCGGTAATCTATTATACAGGTTAAGATTCAGGGAATTGCGTGCGGATACTGCTAGTCGGAACCTAGGAGTTATAAGTGCTACAGCGCCTCTAGTGGCGTAATTATGAATATCAGAATGCGTGTTGTACTGTTTGATATTTTCATGAATATAATGAAGACTATAAAATATGTAAACCGAAGGTAGTAACATTATCCTTAGTAGCTTGAATAACGGCTTACAATGCTCATCAAATTTGGAGTTAGTTATGATCCTTACTGCTTTCTTTTGGAGTTTAAATACCCTTTTGGCATGACTAGAGCCCCCCCAAAATACAACTCCATAAATGAGATGAGAATGGAAAACTGCAAAATAGGCATTCAATAAACCTTCTCTAGTAGTGACAGACCTCAGTTGCCTTAATACAGAAATCTGAGTGTTTAATTTTTTACATAATGCGTCTGTATGAGCATCCCATTTAAGTGAAGCGTCAACTATAATACCTAACAAAGAGACACTTACATTGGGGTTGGTTCTGGTATTGGATTTTTTGAGATTTATCCTTGTTTAGTTTCAGACAGTTGGAAGCTAACCACAACTCTATCTTATTTGCAGTATCCGCTACATCATCATTAAGGGCCCTAATGTTAGAACTGGATTGGATTAATGTGGTACCATCCGCGAAGCACACACAGTTCACAGGCAGCATATAGTGAAATACATCGTTTACATACAAAATAAATAGAAATGCTTTATCTAGGTTTCAGTTCTGTAACTACGCCTATTTTAATGACATATTATGTTTCAGTAGGTTGAAATTGCGCTGCTATCACACTAGCATCATTGTATTATAAGCAATAATGTTCTAATCCACGTAAGGGAATTTGGAGCGATGCAATATATCGATTTTCTCCTGCTTCCATCAACGTAGCTAATACACAATTTATTCATCAAGCGTCTCTAAACATGTTGTCTTCACACGATCAAGCTTGATAGTGTTTAATTGATATTGATCTCACAAGCTTTAGATGACGGACCTCAAGTCGACGTTATCTACACAGTAAAGCGTTCCGTAGAATACACCATTATATTTTGATGGCGAAACTTGCTGAGATAGGTGTAGATAATAAAATGTGCTGTTGGATAGAGTGTTACCTTAGCTACAGACGTCAAACAATAACGGTTAAGGGGCCTGGATACACACAATTATACAAATGTATTTGCCATGTAAAACACGGACTCCCATTTCTAACAGAACTCACTTAATTTTCAAACTACATAAACAGTATTTCAGAAGGTGGTAGCTAAGGCCTCAATGAATGACATCTGAGAGCAATTTTTTCAAAAAAAGTTTTCTAGACTGCAAAGAAGTCTGTAGTTCAGCAACTAAACACTATATCAAAGAAGCCTTTCTTTGATATAGTGACAAAGCGTAAGCTTTCTTCTTCAATTTGCTTTTCGAATCATTACTGTAAGTTTAAAGGTAACGTGGGGAGCTTCGAAATGCGAAATTCATTTTTATGATGACCTTTGGATCTGACCTTTTGACCTTACCTTGGATTTTTGCTTCTCTTTGACCTAAGAGATGTTACCGCCGTTGATTCTGGTTAGACTTTGACTGTTGTGAGTAATTTTTATAATCTTGTCCCTCTGGTCTAGTTCGTGTGTATTTTTCTGCTATGTTAGTTGTTTTCTTCTACCTGAACAGACTTTTGCTTATATTTCATGGCCTGCTACGTTGCTTATAGGTAGGAAAATTGAAAAACGCCGATTTGTTTCAAAATTTAAAATTAAATGAAAACTACAAGAGATTGATGTTTACAACCTGATATCGTTAGAAAGGTTATCAAATTCTACGGTTAACCGTATAAAAAGAATTAGACATTACCATTTGAAAAAATCAAATTATCGCTGATCGAAGTTTCCTTAATTCATCGACCGATTTTTCCAAGCATAAACGTAATCTAAATGTGATGGTCTCATCAAAGCTGACGCATTTTATGGTTAGTAACACGGCAAAGTCACAGTCACAGTCACACACAAAATGATGATTTACACCTAAACGGTTCGCTTTAAGTCCCATGTATGATACATAAAGTCACACTAGAATTCACCAGGGAATCTGACTATGCAATAATATACGGGGTGTTCTATTTAAAAAAACATAACTTTGATACATTTCGTGTTTTTGGGACACCCTGTATAACATGAAAATATTTTTGGAATGTAGCCTTTATGGTTCTCTATCCATCACAAATTATTATTTTCTTTTTTGTCAATTACTTTAGCCATAATGCTCCGTTTCGAATAACGTGAATAACCCTGTATAAGTGACATTAGAAACTGCATTGAAACATTCAAATTGCCTTTTTTACGCAGATAATTTGAAACTTTTGTCTGTTGTAAATCACATTATACAAGAAGATTTCACGACGCTAAACTCATATTGCATTAAGGGTCTAGGGTATAGCGCGCGAAATTGAGAATCCAAGAAAATACGTATTCCCCTGTTAGCGAGGCGTGGCCGTCTTGTAACGGTTCACCCGTTTTCAAAATTATTTTTATATTATTCACTTGGCTACCATTTGCAAATAGTTTACAACTTCCGTTTTTAGCAACTACTTCCCCATTATACTAGTTACATTTTTATAACTGTTTTACTTCTCACCTCTACCTTTTCCCATCTCTATTTCTTTCAGCTGGAAATATTATTATGTTACACCATTTGCGCATACCTGACGAGTGGGGAGTATGCCCCCTCTCTCACTACCGACATTGACCTCTATAAAAATGGGTGGCGATACATGACTCGCCCTCTTTTTAATTTTTGACAGTTAATACTTATAGTTATGTCTCTCTAAGACAATTTTTTGTGTGTGTGCAACATGTCTTGACCAAGGAAAACCACCTTTTTTTTCGGGGTGCCACCATCAAGACCACCTTTCCTTTGGAGGGGCTCTGCACTTTTTTCGGGGTGCCACCATCAAGACCACCTTTTCTTTGGAGGGGCTCTGCACTTTTTCGGGGTGCCACCATAAAACCACACTTCTTTGAAAGGGCACCACACTTCTTCCATGCCATGAACGCTTCTGTGGGGTGACACCACCAGAACTCCTTTTGAAGGAAGCCAGCCTTCTTTGGGGTGCCACCAGCAGCATGTAACGCCTTCTTTGGAGCACTACCTTCTCTTCGGAAGGGCACCACGAGAACTACTCACTGGACCTCCCTCCGAAGCTAAGTTCTTGTTTTAAAAAAATAGAATACAAATGTACTGCATTCATATATATGAAATAAATCTTTATTAAACCATTGTTGTCCTGTTTTCATTTCTTGGGGGCTAGCTGGACTCACGCACACACGCACGCACCCACATGCCCTTGTCTCATACGATCCGATTGAGCTGCTGGTTGCTATGGGCAATATGATGGTTGGTGGCTCATCACCAATCAGCGCTTGTATTGTTATAACCTGTTCCCTTTCTCCAGTGTGTGTGTCTGAGATGAGGGAAGTTGAGTCCAGAAATCCAAAGGTAAGGTCAAAAAGTCCAAAGGTCGCCATAAAAATGAATTTCGCATTTCGAAGCTTTTGACGTCACCTTTAAACCTACAGTAATGATTCAAATAACAAATTGAAGAAGAAAGCTTTCGCTTTGTCACTGTGGCGACCTTTTTTTGATATGTATCATTTTTGGTTGTTGAATTACAAAAATTTGTAGAATGTATAATTTTGCATAGCGAGTTTTTTGTACACTAAAAAACTTTTTTAAAAGAATTGCTTTTAGATGTCATTCATGAAGGTCTTTTTTTATTGGAAATGAGCTGTACAGTCTTCCCCTAAGGTACTTTCCATTCGTCGTAGAATAGGGTACCTGCAGAGGTCGTGAAATCGCCTCGGGAGTATACATAGCGTAAAGAAAACCATGTCAAGAAGCAGTAGGAAACAAAAAACATGATTTTACTGACGGCCAAAAAAATATATTTACAAAATAAAATAAGGATATATTCAAACTTTTCCACGTGACTTAAAACAAGGGCTGACGTCACAGATATCTTATCGATATCGACAATCGATACTGCTACAGCGCAGGTCAGTGAGATTCAACTCCGCATTCGACTAGGGATGATCTGAATTCTTTAACAATGCGACTCAATTTATTGATACTCAAATATATTTGAAACAGGCAATTAACCCACTAGCATTTTCGTTACAATAAATTTTTATATCTGATAGGTATCACAGTTCATCCTGTTAATGACCGAGATTCGCAACTAATCGAAGCCATCATTTTATTTCGGCGCATCCCATTATGAATGAATCCAAAGATAGAATCTAATTCAAGCTCATCCCTACAAAGTGAATTAGTAATCTAGCCTAACTTTTATTCTTTTGACTTTTGTACTTTTGTGTGTGACTGTGTTTTGTGGTTATAATGATCAATGTCAAAATGTTAGGTTAGCACTGGCTATCGATATCGAATATCAATACTTTACATCCCATCACTATACGATATTACTGACGTCAGAGGTTGTTTGCGCGGCATTTTCCGGCATTTGAAATGATTTTTGGAATATCTCTCACAGCCGATTCCAAAAAACCAAACAAGTGATTTTGTCATGTTTACTAGGCTCTAAGGAACGCGTAAATGACATAACATTTTTTTCTGCAAGTACCCTATACCCTGTATAGCATCGGGTGGTTTCCAATGGGCTTTAGTTACATTTGATTATAAAAGGAGCCGCCAGGATAGCGCCGTCGTCTCACTTGGCATGTTGGAGAGCATTTTTCACTTCGAATTTAAGCCCGGTTTCGTGCAGAGAAGATAATCTGTTTCGGTAATGCGAAAGCTGTCATGATGTTTCGCGGATATACAGTCGCTTTCGTGTACGCTACCAGAACGGATGCGAAAAGAAGCAGCTAGGGTACCTGAGTGCTGGATTTAAGGGTGACGTCTAAAATGAACCATCAGGCATTCGTGTATCTCACCTTGAAGACTTACAATGGTGCTGTTTAGAACACTGCTTTTACTAGCTATTCTTCGCGATTTTTGGATGTATGTGTTAGGAGCAAACACCGATTTCGGCCAATGGACGGAAAATTTATGGTCAAAACGCGTTTTGGCTGCTACCGTTTTGCCAATGTCCGAATTATCGCTTTTCGGCTGTTCAATGTAGCCCAGAACGCGTTTTGGGTCAACTACGATTGCCAAAACACGTTCTATATTCTACTACGGATAAATAAATCTCAATTATTTTCCGTTTTGTGTTACAATATTTCCTCTGAGTTAGAATCCATAACTAAAATGAATAAAAGCACTTGTAGATCTTAGGTCCGTAAAAAAAAACTGAAAGAAACATACCTCACAATCTCTTATGTCCAGCTCCCACATGATCGGAATGAATAATGTTAAATAACTCGTGGGTCATGCAAAAATGACGCAGTTCGGCTGTTTCGTCTATCCTTCTTTCAATTAGCTTTTGGATATAGCCAATTTTTAAAATATCATACCTTTTCAATCGTTTTCTTTGTTTCGAAGATATTGTATCACGGTTACTTTTACAAGCTTTTGCCGCATTTACCTCTGTGAGTGTTTGGTCGTATCTTTCTCTTGTACAGATATTACTACGATCATTGCTACCACTTATGACCTTTTCAGTTCGTCATTAAAACATAACCTTAGGTCTTCCATGGCACTCTCTAGCTATTGTCTAACCCGCACAAAGATCAAATACTAAATGAATACACTAGCTCCAGAGGTATCGTTTACAAGCTGAGACAGTCACAAAATCCACCACGCGTTATGGCAATCGCAGTAGAACAGGACGCGTTTTGGCAATCGTAGTTGAGCCAAAACACGTTCTGATCTACATTAAACAGTCAGAAAGCGATAATTCGGACATTGGTAAAATGGTAGCAGCCAAAACGCGTTTTGGCCATATTTTTCGTCCATTGGCCGAAATCGGTGTTTGCTCTTAACATATGCATATCACGGAAAAGCTACAGGACCCGATAATTTAAATGTTGAAATCATAAAACTGCTAGTTGATGAAAACCTTGATCTTCTACTCAAATTATGCAATAGAATTTACAATACTGGCATGACGGACTTCTGGTGAAGCTTGCTGCTTATGGACTACCACCTGGCCTGCGCCACTGGCTGAATAGCTTTTTGAACGACCGATCTCTGTTTGCTGTAGTCGAGGGCTGCTCATCAGACGTATTTTCAATAAACGCCGGTGTTCCTCAGGGATCTCTCCCATCCCCTACACTGTTTCTGCTATACATCAACGAGCTGCTGGAAATAACATCCAATCCAATCTACAGCTTCGCAGATGACAGTACATTAGTGTCGTGCATGGCACCAGGCAAGCCACTATCAACCCAGGAGACGGTACGTCGGCGACAGCAGCATGCCTCACAGATCAACGCAGATATCAAAACAAGTGTCGAGTGGGGATTACCAAATAAAGTACAGTTCAACGTACAAAAAACTCAGGCAACAACACTTACAAAGAAGTCTCGCGATGGCTTACCAACCGGGGAAATGGAGGGTCACCCCATGGACGCAATCACCTTCCGTCAAGCTTTTGGGAATCAACATCAACAATAACATGTCCTGGCACGACCACGTCATCAGTATTGCTATAACGGCATCCCAGAAGCTTGGAGTCTTGTTCAGCTCTAGGAAGTTGTATACACCAGAGCAACTGCTGTTGCTCTACAAGGCACAGATCCGACCATCGGTGGAGTATTGCTCCCATGTGTGGGGATGCGCTCCGAAGCACTCTCTAAAGCTTCTGGACACTTTCCAGAAAAGAGCGATTAAACTAATCGATACGCCTAACCTCACAAAGGACCTCCACAGCCTAGAACATCGAAGGAGGATGGCTGACCTATCCCTGTTTTACAGATTCTATCACGGAAGATGTTCGAGTAAGCTCTCTCAGAGAATAACACAACAGGCCGTCCGAACTAGGAACACTAGAGAAGCTCTGCGAGCTCATCCTTACCAGGTCGAGGTCCTTACTCCCCGAAGTAGTCTCCTCCAGCATTCCTTCTTTTGGAGAACTTCGACGCTGTGGAATCAGCTGCCAGGGAATTTGTTTCCCGACGGCTACAACCTGCAGCGCTTTAAATCTAACGTGAACCGGTACTTATCCTCTCGCAGCGCTTCTACAGCGCCATAGGCTTTCAGCCTTTGTGAGAGGCCGACCATAAAAAAAAATACTGGAGGCATACCCAGGCAATGGCTGCAATCCACATTTGTCACACTCCCCAAAAAACCTAACTCCAAAAGATGCAACGAGTACCGACTGATAAGCCTTATGTGCCATTCCTTAAAAGCATTTTTACGTATCCTGCACTCCATGCTATGGAGAAAGATTGCGGAAAGTATCGGTGAAACCCAGTTCGGATTTAGAAATGGTTTAGGAACTAGAGACGCACTGTTCTCGATGCAGGTCCTAATCCAGAAATGCCTAGATCGGCAAAGAAATGTCTTCGCACGTTTTGTAGATTAAGAGAAGGCATTTGATAACGTGAGACACGATAAATTGATATATTTGCTCAAACGACTCGGGTTAGATGGCAAGGACATAAGGATTATCAAAAACTTATATTGGAATCAGTCAGCTCATATAAAAATCGGAAATATGTCAACATCGGATATACAAATTCTCAAAGGCGTCAGACAGGGATGCATACTGTCGCCATTGCTATTCAACTTATACTCTGAGTCCATATTCCAAGAATCTTTGGATGATGTGATAATGGGAATAAAAGTGAATGGCAAATACATTAACAACATCCGGTATGCTGACGTTACGGTACTCCTAGCTAGTGATGAGAAGGAATTACAGTACATAGTGAACAGAGTCAACAATGTTAGTAAATCTTATGGTCTCAAATAAACATAAAGAAGACAAAATTCATGGTCATCACTAGATTGAATATTAATAATGTAAGAATAGAAATAGACAATCAGGATGTAGAAAGAGTAAACCGATTCAAATATTTGGGATGCTGGCTAAATGATAAATGGGATCCTGATGAAGAGATTAGAAGCAGAATCGAAATAGCCAGAAATACTTTTTTCAAAATGAAAACGATACTCTGCAACCGAGATTTAAGTTTGGCTACTCGATGGCAAGCGACAAAATGCTATGTACTGTCCACATTATTATACGGAGTTGAGGGATGGACATTAAAAGTTCGGACCATGTCACGTTTGGACTCTTTTGAGATGTGGCTATACAGACGCATATTAAGGATATCATGGACCGAGCGGGTAACAAACATTAAGGTACTAGAGAGAATGAATGAAGAACAAGAACTTTTAATCACAGTAAAATGAAGAAAAGCAGCATATTTTGGCCATATTTTTAGAAATAGTAAGTACGAGTTGTTACAACTGATCGTTGAGGGAAAGATCGAAGGACGACGAGGGATCGGTCGAAAAAAGTTTTCCTGGCTTCGGAACTTACGCCAGTGGTTTAATATAAGATAGTCCTGCACAATCATTCGTTTAGCCCAAGACAGATAAGAGTTCCAAATGATGGTCGCCAACCTCCGCTGAGGAGATGGTACTGAAAGAAGAAGATATCACGAAAATCTAATAAGTCGGTCTTTCCATCTGTTTTTATGCTTGTGTGTACATTGGCAAGCATTTGGCAAAAAACAAAATATCTCATAATCCCTCCAACTTTCCTCTTTGTGCCTTCTAGGGATTCCTTCTTATATTATCAGAGGTGACGAAAAAGGGTGGGCAATGGGTCGAGAAGTAGTTCATTTAAATACTTCATGTTGATTTTGTTTCAATCACTGTGTCCTTTTCATTTTGCTACCCACACCGAAATTTTCGATTTCGAGATAATACGCTTTTTGGACACCTTATAATGTCTACATAACGAAAATCTACGTATCTCATTTCCGTCGGTCTGTATGATGTACGCGTTCTTCTAGCGACGTAATCTCAGTAACAGCTGCATGGATTGTGACGAAATTTGGGCAGCGACATGCTATGGGGTCGTAGTAGATAATGTTCCTATCATTTTGCAGCATAACACATTTTTTTTGGTCGTACGGGCGATGGTTTGGTTGCAATGGGTCGGTCTATCTGTCGGTATGTATGTCTGTCGGTCTGCCTGACTGTGGCTCTGTCTGCCAGTCTATTGTCGGTATGTCTGTGTGTCCGTCTGTCTAACTGTCGGTCTGTCTGTCGGTCTGTTTGTCGGTCGGTCTGTACGCGTCTTTCTAGCCACGCAATCTCAGTAACCGCTGCATGAATTGTGATGAAATTTGGACAGCGGTATGCTGTGGGGTCGTAGTAGGTGTAGGGCCGATTTTATCAACAGGCGCATTTTAACAAAGGCTTTGACAATCAGAGCAGCCCGTTCAAGAACATGCATCTGTCGAAGTACTCTGAAAACTATTGATTTCTCTTGAAGTTTACCTCAAAAAGGTTAAAAATGACATGCTTTATATACAATCGACCATGATGAACCATCTAGTATCTTTTCCGGTCTGATTTTCCATCCTAAATGGGTGAAAAATTGCATTTTCTTGTTTAACAAAAAGTTTAACAATTGTTAATTTCAACCAATCAGAATCCGCAAAAACTGTACATTTGATCGCTGGTTTTTTCTTTTGCTAAATGATGATGACAAAAAATTAGGGTCTTGAATATATTTTTTTTGTGATAAATGGAGAGATCAAATATAACTTTTACAACAAAACTGTTTTTGTGCTTTTTTTTCGCAATAATTCAAAAGTTATATCAAAATAAAAAATGGGTTTTTGAATCCAGAACCGAAAACACACCGACGGCTCCCGAACCCGTGTGTGACGTACTTCGTGAAAATGCTTGTAACAGTTGTAACTAAAATGTATATTTGTTGCAACATAGGCGATGAATGAAGTTTGCAGCTCGAGACGAAGTCAACGATCGAAATAAATATCTTTTCGAATGTTTGAAATTACATCACAGATCCCAGTAATAAAGTACCTAAACAAATATGTTCTGAGGCGACTTTTTCTCTAGCATGCTGGGTGGCCGAGTGGCATAGTAGTCGACATCGTATGACTTGGTATCGCTGCTGGTGTTGGTTCGAGACCCAGCCCGTGCAACTACTTTTTTTTATTTTTTTTATCCAAAATATTCATTGGAATGCTTTTTACTCATGTTATATCATTTTTTTGTACCATCGACATAAATGTGTTTTTGAATCAAATGTTATTAGATGTTTTACTAGTACAACAAAAATTACGAATAATTTTACTTTTTTGGAATAATTTCATTTTTATACCGCTATCAGAGCAATTGGCGATTGATATTGACGGATAAACTTCACTTCCACTGACTGAAATCTCCACCGCCTCCGGTACTTAGCTTTTGCAATATGTCAAGTAAAATGTCTAATAAAATTTGATTCAAAAACATTTTTATGTCGATGATACAAAAAAATGTGTGTAACATGAGGAAAAAGCACATCGATGAATATTTTTGATAAAAAAAATAAAAAAAAATAGTTGCACGGGCTGGGTCTCGAACCAACACCACCAGCGATACCAAGTCATACGATGTCGACTATTATGCCACTCGGCCACCCAGCATGCTAGAGAAAAAATCGCCTCATAACATATTTGTTTAGGTACTTTATTACTGGGATCTGTGATCTAATTTCAAACATTCAAAAAGATATTTATTTCGATCTTTGACTTCGTCTCGAGCTGCAAAATTCATTCATCGCCTATGTTGCAACAAATATACACTTGTTACAACAATAGTTTTGTTATAAAGCTTATATACGATATGATGAAAAGTGTCATCCAGCTTTGACGTTTTGTTTTCAATATTTATAAAATACTATTGGACGATATTTATTAGCCTAGCCCGCAATACCCAATAGAAAGCTTTTGCTAAATAACATCCAATAGAATAGCTTTGTTAAATTCTTTGTTAAATGTGCATGTTGATAAAATCGGCCCATAATGTTCCTATAATTTTGGAAATGGGTTTATGGGTGGCGAAGTAACTAGTAAATAACGAAAAAATTTAAATATTCCTCAAACTTTGTTTTTAGGCGGTTTAGGGGTTCCTGATCATTTTCTAGTTTTTTTGGGTGGGGGTGAAGTTAAGGTGGTTGAGGTGAGGAGTTGTGAAACTGAAAAATTCGTTGTATTCATAATAAGCTATCCACTGACCTGTGGCAGAAAGACCTAGCGTCATAATACACATTTTCAGGTCCATCCGAACATTGCCTTGCCTATTACAGAAACCAAGTGACTTAGAATTTTCTGATGTAGACATGCGAGTATTGCTTCTGATCGTTCTATTTTGTGTAACTAGGAAACTATTGGGTTGATTTTAATGCAATTTTTACACAGTATTATTACCGCGTCGAGGATCGAGCAATAATAAAAAAACCAAAAATATAGAAACAGCTCAAACATCGTGTTTAGGCGTTTCAGGGGTTTCGTGATCATTTTATACTTTTTTAAATTGTAAATCATTTTTCTAAACTTGTTAACTTTATTGTTCTGGTGTTATAATTACATGAAATTCCATACCAAATCTAAACTTCACAGCAACGCTGCAGCAAACTTGTGCGGCTATAACTTTTATATTGTGAATGATTTTTCTAATCTTGTTAAATTTATTGTTCTAGTGTTGTTAACGTGGAGGAGAATGCTGAGAGTTCCTTATAACGCCCATCGAACTAACGTTTCCATACTGGATGAGCTCGGTATTTCAAAGAGACTGTCCTCCATTGTGTCGATGAGAATGCTTACATTCTTCGGACATATTCACAGAAGCCATAATATGGATAAACTTGTAGTTCAGGGTCATGCCCCGAGTGGGCGGCGCCGTGGCCGTTCCCCTACAACTGGGTACATACATACATGAAAATAAACATTCATGTCAGTCGTACCTGATAGGCGATAACGCCCTGAATTACTTTAAACGCTTGAACGTAGCCGAAACGTCCCATAGAGGAAAATATTAAATGTTTGTTTTATTTAAAGTATTCATAAATAGATGTTTGAAAGGGTCGTATTTATAGCAAATCCTTAAGGGTCCTTTAAAGAAGGTTTTGTGTTTCCACAGCTACTTGAGGGTCCCTTACGTAAGGCTCCTTGAGTAATATTCAAGTAACGAAGTGTCAACATGGCATTTCGTTGCAGTCAAGGCGATTTTGTAGGTTAATTTTAGAGCACGGCCTTGTCAGTTTCTGTCACATCCGGAAAAATATCCGGTACATAAAACGAAACACTAGCACAAAACAAAAATGCATAACGATGTAGATATTTTAGTCAACTATTTGGTAATAATTATTATATTAAATTATAATTAAAATGGATGAAGTACTTGTTACGTTAATAAACTAACCTTGCATGTATTGCAATTTAATCTCCAACTCCCATCTACATGAATATGTATATTCTAACCTGAAACAACAAAAACGTTGATTTAAAAATACAGACACACGTTTCTACAAAATAATGTGTAACTGTATTCTAAAGTTGGTATGGTGGTTCGGTTCTCTATAACCATATCGAAATTCTGGTGGATGTGCAGACTTGGAATAAGTAACCGCTTTCACCAAAATACAATTGGATTACATTTAAATAGTGTCCGACCGAAACTACTTTTTACGGCCGAAACCGAAACCGAATTTGGGCCTCCGTCTCAGTTTTGGCCGAAACCGAAGCCGAAACATCAATATAACGTCAGTAATTTTTTCGTGGATATACAAATGAATAACGTTTCCTCAGCATTATCACACCTTATTTCAAATAAATTATTTATACTTTTTGAAATAAGAAGTTAATCTGAACCAAATATCAACTATTTTATATATTTTATATTATATTTTGTATCTACTAAATAACATTCCAAACTTTGGTCAATCTTTCTGGCACTGTTATCAATTAGCTGCCTTAAAATTCTGAAGTACCTACGCCCTAACTACAACTACTAAGTATTTTTGGAAGTAATGAGTTTTCTTTGAATTTAAGAAACTGTTGTGAGCTTCATTGAGCTACAGCTATTGTTGACAGTATTTATAACTCAACAATCTAATATTGTAATATTGTAAGCGAGAAATAATAATTTATCAACTTTTTTTGCAAATAGCTTCCTCAGTCTGAAGAAATTTGACTAGTAGCATTAAGTAGTTGTTCAGTGGAAACAGTCGTCGGTAAGGCAGACGTGAATTTTAGGGGAGCCTTTCTTAAAGAAATTCTATTGCGTATTGCATTTCTTTGCAAGCTTAGCACCGATAAGTAGGCTTCATAACTTGTGATAAGTTATTACCATCATCTACTCAGCTAAATGACACTTCTTCGCTTGAAGAAAAAGGGCTGCGAGGGCGTCCGATCGCAGCGCCAAATCCATTGAAATTAGTTTCGGTTTCGGCCCTAGTTTCGGCTGGATGGCAGACGAAACCGAAGCTAAACCGAAACCCGTTTTTTGGCCGAAATTAGGCCGAAACTGAAACCGAATGTTCGGTCGGATACTACATTTAGATTTATAAAAATGCGGGTTTTATTTTCATCACTAGGAAAGAATCATGAAAAGTATACTGTGTAAGGCTTTCGCGGCCATCGTCCAATGAATTTGTGGTTCTGACGTTTCGCCACCACGAGTGGATGGCATCTTCAGAAGCTATTTCACTTCGGCAACTTCCAAAATACTGGCGGCTGGTGGATCTGCACCTGTATTTATACCTGCTAATGGTGACGTGGCCCAACCAGGTAGCGTTGGTAGCCCCGCCCCTTCGCGATATGGTAGTGTCTTCAGGTCCTTTAGGATGGGTACCCTTGTCCGGTTGACTTTCTGTGTTTCTCCTTTCCTATTGAAATTATCATGATGCTTTTGTATTTCGATGGCTTCTCTGTGAAGTCTGGAATGGTACGAAGACGTTGCGGCAAGAACCTGAGTTTCTTCAAACTTGATCCTGTGACTTCCCTCCATAATTGCATGTTCGGCTACCGCTGCTTTGTCCGTATGGCCTAGTCGACAGCTAGCTTTATGTTCTGCAATTCTTGTGTTTATAGATCGCTTAGTTGTTCCTATGTATACACTCCCACATGTGCATGGTATGCGATAAACTCCCGGTGTTGTGAGTGGGTCTCTTTTATCCTTCACCGTCCTCAAATATTCCTGTATCTTTCTTGTGGGCTTGTAGATGGTCTTGACGTTTGCCTTTCGTAACATTTTTCCTATTATGTCTGTTATTCCAGGCACATAGGGTAGAAAAACTTTTGCTATCGGTTTAGGAGAACCAGAAGGTTTTGCCCTATTTCTTCTCATTGTTCTTGTTATTTCCTTTTCTGTGTAATCGTTTGCCTTAAGAGCATTCTTTAGATGTTCCAGTTCGGTGTCGAGTTCTTCTGGTTCGCACACTTTTCTAGCCCGTTCTGTCAAAGTTCCAATAATTCCGTACTTTTGAGATGGGTGGTGGTTTGATTCTTTATAAGTACCGGTCAGTAATCACGAAAAGGGAAAAAAGAAATAAATTGTTTTATGAGGTCTGGTCAAAAACGGCGCATGATGCATATGCTTATTTTATAGTCGCTTGTCAAATGATAAGAGATATTTCATAATCTTCATCTACCAAGTTTGGTTTTGTTTGTACGTCCTGACTCGCGTCCTGATATAATGTTTTAGTCTGTACAATAGAAAGAGAGCAAGCAGCAAACACAATCTTATTACGTTATTTGGTATTCGGCAAACAAAAGAATTCTACAGACTGCAAACACAAATTATAAATATAGCTATTCGAATTATTCTCAGAGCCAATCACTCATGTACCATGATAAAATTATGTATTACAAGTTAAATGACATAGGTACCTTTAAGGACTCTGAACTGAGCACATTTGCCTTGACACTTTTTTGTAAGTGATTTCTACCTTACTACCTATTTGTTTTAATGTGTCTTTCACTAGTCATAATAGACTGTACCTCATCTCCTGATCTATAACCACCTCAAATAAAACCGTCAGCCACTAGATAGCAAGGATCGCTGTCCATTTGACTGCGATGCATTTTTCAATAGCCTCTGAAATCCGGTAGCGGGAGGATTCAAGAAATTCTGAACCCTGCATAATATTCCAAATCTCTCACCGTTTCCGTCGAAGTAAATTCGGTTAGGAGGGACACGGAAGTGGGCATTAGATCCATGAGAATTGAATTATTGATGACCCATTCCAGTTTTTTCCGATACGCATTTCTCAACTTTTGGGCAGTATTTCGAACTTTATAAGAAATGTAGCTTCATCCGTAAACTGTTGAAAAGGACTGCATCTTCTTGGACTCGAGCACGACTCCAGTTACAGAAATTCATTCAGTTTTCAAAGTTTTGTCTTTCAATTGCTTGATTAAGCTGCACGTGATAAGGATGCTATATGTACTCCGTTAAGATCATGTTCACAGATGTTTGACCAATGCCCAAATAGCGACTAATTTCTGCTGTAGCACTGCTAGGCGGATCTTCAACTACAATTGCGAGAATGTCAAACTCACCATCTTCATGTATTACTACCACATGTTTACTTCTCTCATCTTTTACGCCCACGTAAATCCAAATTTTGAGAAGTTTGTTGACAACCAGCGTAGAATCTAAGCATTTAGGGTGGTATTATTGGAAACCGCATAATAAACTAATGTTTTCCAAAATGTTCTAAATGAAAATTTGGAAAACCTGTTGGAAAATTCACCACTGGAGTCTTTAAGAATAATGTGGTTACAGTTAGATGGAACGAAAGCACATTCTAGTATTAGAGGTCGAAACACTTTGGATGAAATGTTTCCTGTCAATTGTTTCGTCTGCGAGCCACGCCACCTACGATTTTGCCAATTCCTACGCAATAATTATAAAACCGTAAATACTTAAAAACCATCAAAGATAGAACCACATGTGGTTAAATAAAAGTGAAAGAGTATTTAATTTTGCATCCACGGATGTGAAACTTATCATACCACCCCATTTGAAAAAAAAGTTTTTAACGTTTTTAACTTTTCAAACTTGAAAATTGCTAGTCCACTGAATTAATGTTCTTTTGAAACAACGATCTTATTGAAATACAGGTACGTTCCTTTCTTGTTTCAAAACCGAAAACCACATCTTTCTATCGCGTTTAGTTTCCGAGATATTAACGTTTCTTGTAAAGTGCTACAAACTTCAAATTTTGTAAAAATTGCTGAATAACTCCGAAAATAGGCTTCGTAGACATAAACAATGGTTAACAAACTGGACCTAGAAATCGATTTTAAATTCAAAAACGTAATAGTATACAGGATGTTCCATTTAAAATAAGGAAGTTGATGCCTACTTCCGGTATATCCGGAAGTCCGTCATCTTTGAAATTATTTTCTAAATGTGGAGCATTTGAAAAGAAACGTTCTTTATTTAAAACATTTTCGTCTAATTTAAACGGTATAGCCGCTAGGGAGCACCGCGCGCTTATTGGACCACCCTGTATCATTCCAAAGTACAATCTGATCATCCTGGATAAAATTAATATAGGTGTCTGGAGAAACAGTATTTTTGTCTCCAACCACATTAGGTTCGAATGACTCCTTTCTTCGTTGATATTGGGTGGTTTGAACATAATACAGGTATTGTCCTGTGTGTGTTGGTTTTCTATTCACTTTAGTTTCTATTTTAGTGTTTCTTCTGGTTACCATCTAAAAAAGAGAGGCTGTTGTTGTCCTCTTTCTTTTATTAACTGTATGGATGGTCTCATGTTATTGAGATGTGAATAGAACGTTTCTAGTTGTTCGTCTCCACGGTTCCAGATTATGAATGTGTTATCAACATAGCAAAGCCATTACTTTGGTTTAACGTTTAGGGTTTCAATGGCAGTTGATTGGAACCATTCCGTGTAAAGGTTGGCTACCACTGCGGATAACGGAGATCCCATGGACGAAAGGAAAACGAAGGAACATTTTCGACAGTTTACCTGGAGACGATTGAGGATAGCAGATCAATCAACTCAATCGACAATGGAAGTTCGAAACAGATCTTTTTAAACATCTCCCTTGTCTACAAACTTCAAACAATAGTTGGATGGGGATGTTGTGACTTCCAAAGTTACGCACGTTAAATATTGTGCTAATTTATTCACACAAAAAATATATTTTTTTCAAGAGAATTGAAAAATTGACGGGAATGTACGTTCATACAATTTTTTTCAGATTTTTTATAGGTACATCTAGTTTCAGCAAAATTTAGTTTGAAATTCAAATTATGGGGCTAGTGATGTCACTGCCGCCACCGTATACCAGGATGGTCGGTAAATTTTATTGGAAATACGTAGGCGTTTTATACATATCCCTATCAAAATACAGGCTTCTACCATATGCACATTAATCGTCTAAGTCTTTAGCTAGTGCCATATGTAAGTGTAGTTTTATGTAAGCGATAAATTCAATGAATTGCTGAATTATAAAAAGACATTGTAAAATAATTATCCCTCGTACATATGGACCTCAAGCATCTGGCATCGCTGTATTGTTATCTGTGTTCCAGTGACGTCGTGCTGTCATCTAGTGTCGCCAAAAAATTGTCATATTTAGATTTCAGGTTATCGTTGAATGGTTATCCATGGCCGACTTTACTCACTAGGCCGGAGCATTGAAATATGGCAACACTGAATCGGGAGCCGAGCTTGTGTCATTAGTGTAATTCTTCCAGAGTAAACAATAAGATTGGAAGGTGATTTTTAATATGTTTCTAATTATTTACCTGCACAAACGAAACTATAAAGATAAAAAGATGCCTGCAAAGTGTGTAGTACCAGGTTGCAATAGCAATTGTGCTTCCAAACAAGGACTTACCAGCATAACCTTCCAGAGTAACAACGAAGAGTGGAAGGTGATTTTCAATGTGTTTCTAATTATTTACCTGCACAAGCGAAACTATAAAGATAAAAAGATGCCTGCAAAGTGTGTAGTACCAGGTTGCACTAGCAATTAGTGCTTCCAATGAAGGACATAAACAGAAGTGGGTGAAAGGTATTCCTCATAAGGGCTGGTTATATTTATAAGAATAAAGACAATACTTTACAAACATTTCAAAGGATAAGACCTATTTTAGAGCACAATGTGGTACCTACAATGTTTTTTGGACCTCCCAAATATCACAGAAAAATACAGTTAATAGAACTCATCTGGGCATGCCAACGAGGGCATGCATCTGGGCATACCTATGAAAGGATTTGATAGTGAAGGAGAATCAAGACCAGCAAGAATGGCTTCAAAGTGACCTAATAGTGAATTTTTCTAGCTCAAGTGACAATTTACAAAGTAAATTGAGTGTTCATTTAAGTGGAAGTGGAAGTGGCAGCAGGAAACAGGTTGCGTTAATTTTTATTTTGTAGTGTCTGACTATGATGAACCAGACATCAGATGTAAGTGGTATTAGTAGTAGTAGTTCTAAAAAGTATTTTTCTTAATTTATTAACCCAGATGAACTCTAATACATATAAAATGTAATAATTATTCTGAAACTATAGGCCCCTATTTGACAGCCACGTTGCCACATCTAAGGCTCCGGTCTAGTGTAGAGTCGGCCATGGGTTATCTATCACTGTCAGACAGACAACAAACTACTGTCAATGTCATCGACCATGGAGCATGGAACGGCTTATTGAGCGTTCACAGAACACGACAGCTAAACGTAAGCGCCGCAACTAGAACCAAATCGAGCTTTCGGCGTTGCCAAACTTCATTAGGGGGCCGTGACGTCATTCTGTAGTTTTTCGACTCATTTTGTGCTTTTTGCGCTAATAAGAAGGTCGTAAAAATTCTAAAAAAAATTGTATGTGTTGGTCCCGTCAAAAACTATCCAGAGAGCCATTCCAAGAAAATGGTAAATTAGCCCAATATCAAGCTAGCGCTGCTCACTATGGCCAGAATACGTCAAACCATCGTCTCTGGGAACCAACTTGTCCTCAAGCAACCGATTACATCAACGTCCAATTTTACTTACAATAGCTTGTGATAAAATAGCCATTTGTACAAACTATTTTCGTCTGCGTACACAATGCGAATACTAGAGACCGTTTCTCGGTTACCTACGCTGCTAACAAACTTTCTGGCATTCATAATTCTTATCTCGGTTAGGCAGGCAGAATTAAATAAAGTTATCCACACGTTTGCTTCAGCTAGATGTACTGTTCCAGATACAATGTGATTTACGATTCATGTGCAGGTCCCTAGAACTGCGGTTTCTCTCAACACTGCTGCGCTGAAGCCTCGTGTCCACTTGTAAGTAACTTGCGAAAGTTTTTGGAGCAAGTAGGTACTTGCTTGTTTGTCTACACTATCTTTTATTTGTTCGTGAATTTAATATAGGAAAGTGCTCTCACAATTTCACTTGGGCTTAATTGAGGTTTCGAATAAATTTTTTTTTGTCATAAATCATACATAAGTTTTATAACAAAACTGTTTTTTTTTCTTTTTTTCCGCAATAATTCAAAAGTTATATTAAAATAAAAATGGGTTTTTGAATCGAGTACCGAAAACACGCCGACGGCTCCCGAACCCGTGTGACGTCACCATGGCTTAAGGATGCTCCTTTCACCAACGACGTCCTACTCCGATACTAGATTCTAGATTCCCAGCCAACCGCGAAAATACGTACTGCTAAACTGGTAACTAGTGTATATTTGTTGCAACACAGTCGATGAATGAAGTTTGTAGCTCTAGACGAAGTCTACGATCGAAATAAATATGTTTTTGAATGTTTGAATAGGTACTTACTGGAATCTGTAA
Organism: Callosobruchus maculatus; assembly: GCA_951848785.1. Lineage (NCBI taxonomy): Eukaryota > Metazoa > Arthropoda > Insecta > Coleoptera > Chrysomelidae > Callosobruchus > Callosobruchus maculatus. The sequence goes on along the minus strand of CATOUR010000011.1, from coordinate 5,975,669 downwards.
AAGTCAGGTTACAGATTCCAGTAAGTAAGTACCTAATCAAATATGTTTCGTTGAAAACATCTCCTCAATCGAAGGATGGCCCAGGAAGGATGGAAACATAGGCCTTCCAACTTTTTTTTTATTTTTTTTATCAAAAAATTTATTGATGTGCTTTTTGCACTTGTTACGCACATTTTTCCGACGATCAACATAAATACCTATGTGTTTGAATCAAGTTTTGTTAGACATATTAGTTGCACTGCACAGTGCTTGTTAAATTTTTATGAAAATTTAATATCGTTAAGCTTCATTGGCCAAAGTTAAATAAATAATAATGCCAAGTGATAAACAGAAACAGAACTTATATATGATCTTTCTTTATCACAAAAAGTACTTTTTTTCTTAATTCAAAACCTCAATTGTTCGGATTCCGTATACACTATCGATAAGATGTCGTATGCAAAATCTGTAGCTGCTGCAGTAGTTGTATTATATTTAATTTAGAAAAAAAGAGAACAGGGGAAAAATAGTAAAAGGCGGAGAAAATGTTGGGTGAGAAAGTGGATTCAGCGTAGAACTACTCTAAGCATACATGAACTTTAATGAGTCAAAGAACTCCCAAGTACTCTTATATATTTCATTAGTCCTTTGCCCACTTTTCTTTTTTTCTTAATTTTTCTCCACTCTTCTTTAATTTGCGTTCTCAAGTCATGTAGCCTCCTTTGAATTTTTGCTGTAGAAGTATTAAATAAGTCGGCCAATTTTTGTAATGCATTCTGCTTTTTTATTCTGTCCTTAAATTCTGGAGTATATACATTCCATAATTCAGGATACAATTAAAAATTTTCAATCAAAAGACACGTGTCTTCTCTCGTCGAGTTGAACTTCTCCATATTCAATTTACACTTTTTGCTGCAAGACTTTCTAAACAGCCTCGAAATTTTTGTGGCAAACTAATTTCCCGAGAGTAATCATGTACACTACAACCTCTCAGCAAGTAGAAAGTCCTTTATGTGCAAGTAATTTTGCTGCAATATTTCTCTAATGACGTCGTGCACACGCTACGCAAGTGACTTGTGAGAGTAACTCTAGCAATTTTATTTGTAGTGGACACGAGGCTTTAGAATAGCATCTTGATAAAATCGGGACTTAATGCAATCAAATCCAACTTTGATGATTTAGAAAATTCATCTGACTATCTGAATTTATAATTGATGTTTTAGAAAGTATAACTGACTATTTGAACTTACAGTTCACGCTTTAGAAATGTAATTTGATCCTTTAGAAGCTACTAAATGGTGTAGTCGATTGGGACAGTCACATTCCGTCCTCAATAGCGGCCAGATACCTGTTGAATGTGGTCTGAGATTGGTCAAGAATGTCAGTTGTTGATGTTTTTGTTGTATATTGTTGATATTATGACATGTCCCTATTGAAAATGGAACTGGTGTATAAGCATCGTTGCATATTAGTAATAATAATAATAAGCGCTTTTACGCCGTTATAATTCAATTCATTTTTGATTTGTAAAACCTGGTCGACACTTCAAGGATACCCTTTGATGTTACGGCAAATTGTCCATGACCGTGGGTCACAAACCAAATGTCTAGACATAAGAAAATGTCGCTAACACTAACGAAAAAAGAGAGTCTTTTGAGTTAAACAGGAAACCATATTGGGATGTGAAAATACATACAGACAAGACTATCCCAACCAATAGACCAGGCATAGTTTTTCAAAGGCCGACAAAGTTACATATTTGATAGATATTGCTATTCCCAATGATGTGAATATCCAAAACACCTACGCAGGGAAGATATCTGAATACACGGACCTTGCCATTGAAATAAAACGACTCTGGAAACAAAACAAAGTTACTCTTGTCTCCCTCATTATGTCGGCCTCAGGTTACACAAAATATTCCAAAGGTTCGTAATCCTGAAGACCTGCAATATTGTACGATCTTTCCTAAATTCCGATCAGTAATAGTTCAGGTGCTGACTTGGCACAGCCCGTCAACATTTGTTGCTACCGCACTCATGCGATAGATGTTCACAAAACAGGATAATGATAATAATCAACTTAAATATTGTTTATGCAGCACTCTTAACGTATCACACTTCCAATTCTTCACTTTATTCCTTAACTATAAATTTCTTACTACGACTTTACAAAGTACCGTAGATCTTGCAACCTACCATAATGTTGAAATGTTCATCATTTGCAATTTAATTTTTTTCTATCAATGTACATTTTTATACCCTCTATAGCCTATTGGTTGTATTATCCGTAAATTCTAGTATTTTTGTAAACAGGAAGGAATTTAATTCTGTTATACCCTTAATGTAGCAAAATAAAATAAAAAATATTGGAAATCCCATCCATACTATTATTAATAAATAACAAACATACAATAAATCATGAAACGACCTTTTTTGTAGGTTGTTAAAAAACAAGGCAAACATTTTTCCAATATTCTCATTGTTACCAATCCGTTGCGTACCCTGTTGAAAGTACGCAAACAATGCAGCATGGATGGACTTATTGAATAACTAAAAGTGCAACATATTTGTATACAAAAATAAAACAATATGAGCATATACGCTGGCCATGCTTTTCTATTAGTGTATGAATTTTATTTTACTACTAACCATGTTTATGAACGTTAGTGGAGGTTTTTCAATAAATATTAATTTAAATGCTCCCATTTTCAGGTTTTCAATATAAGTATACAGGGTGGGGCGATAGTGAGTGGACGCAAGATTGTGGGCTTACTGAAACATATTTTGGAAATCTGTCACTTGTTCATGGTAGAGACTCTTGAGGGCTAAAACGAAAAAATAGTCTCACTTAAATTTTGACAATTATACAGGATGATTCATATCAAACATACATTTTTTTAATGAAATATATCATTACATATCTAGATTCCTTGGTGAATTCTAGTGTGACTTTGTGTATCATACATAGAACTTTAAATGAATCGTTTCGGTTGAAATCACCACTTTTGGTATAATTAGATATCAGAAAAAAATTGAATATCGCAGCGATTGTAAAACCTGGAAGGCCATGACTTTGCGGCATAACCAAGTATGAAATGCATCACCCTAGATCAGACCGTTAAACTTGAATGGGCCTATTCCACATTTTTTGTTTATTGTCTTAAACGAACGTAGATGCCATAAATAATTTTAGGAAAATTTTCTATCGTATTTATAACCGAAAAAAATTGCTCTAAATATTGAATTTTTTGAATCCATACACTTCCCGCCCAGGTCGTGATGTCACCTGTAGGGAACCAATAAGAGCTCACTGGTACAAAACAATAGCATCCGCTTGTAGTCATCGGACCATGGAAGGACGCTTCTCATTGGTTCCCTACAGAAGGGACGCTTCTCATTGGTTCCCTACAGGTGACGTCATCATCGGCTATTTAAAATTACAGTACAATTTTCTTTTTAGTGTTATTCTCATTTGGATCAAGTTTTCTGCTGACTTTTTACAGTAAACGGTCCTATGTATCATCAAAAGTAATACCGCAGTAAATAAATTGATCAATTTGAGATCACGGTATAGGCCCATTCTTTTTGTAGTTGGAAAAATCAGTAGATTGGGGTGATTAGAGTGGGTGATCCTTAGGTTGCAAGGGTCTATGGCTTCATGCTATGGGAAAATAATAAACTAGTATCACCGTAATGTGTGGGAAGTACTGAGTCAATCAACTTGACTCCATTTTTATTTCCCACACCGACACGTGAACTTTTGATTTTGATTTTTAAAAGTACGTTTTTTGGGCGTTTTATGATGTCTATATAACGAAAATCCACGTCACTCATTTCCGTCGGTCTGTGTGTCGGTCTGGCTACCTATATGCTGTGGGGTCATAGTAGGTAATGCTGCTAAAATTTTGGAAATCGGTGCATTGGCGGCGGAGTAATTAGCAAAAAACAAAAAAATTAAATATTCCTCAAACTTCGTTCTCAGGAGTTTTAGGAGTTCCTGATCATTTTCTACTTTTTTTTTTTTTGGTGAGGGTGAAATTGGGCTGGGGGTTGTAAAATTCAAAGATTTGTTGTTTTCATAATAGGCTGTCCATTGACCTGTGAAAGAGTCCCAGCGGCATAATATCCTTTGTTAGGTCCATTCGAACATTGCCTTGCCTATTACAGAAACTAAGGGACTTAGAATTTTCTGATATGTAAAAATACGAATATTGCTTCAGATCGTTCTGTACTGAGTAACATGGAAATTATAAAATGGATTTTAATGAAGCTTTGCCACAGTATTATTACCGTACCAAGAATGGGAAATGCGTATGGTCTTCAGAAATCGTGTCAGTGGCGGCGTAACAATAATAAAAAAAACTTAAGTTAACTAAGTTCCTGATCATTTTCAATTTTTTTTAGGTGGGGGTGAATTAGAGTCAATCAACTTGACTCCACTTTTTTTATTCATGGCCCAGCAAACGAACGAACGTGGCGCCTACTTTATCCTTGAGGAGAATATGTAGGACACAGCTCTGTTCCAGCCAGAAATGGTGAATATAGAGCTGAAAGGCGCGTAGTTAAAATTTATTTTATTACACTGCTCAAATTGGCTGATCTCATTTTCATGCAAATTTTTACGTTTTATTTCTCCCTGAGCTATAAGGATATGCGGAATGAATTCTGTGTCACAAGCTCACAATTGCTTACTAACTAGCAGGCTGAATGAAGTTTGCATGCCAGAATGGAGCATCAGAGATGCAATAATGCGCTCTTTCTGATTTGCCTTGAGACTTGCGATGAGAGGCGCCAAGTTGCGTTATTGCAAAACATGAAGCATCATTCAACTTTACTTATAAAACACAAATATTTGAAAATATTTAAGCAGCTTTTTTTAAATCTTCTATGTAACCTGCAATTGCAATGTATGTATGTATATGTATCTGTGTATGTCTCTATGTTTGTTCGGGTGGAATCTTGCTACTCTGAAGCTGGAATATCTTCTGGTCAAGCTTGCTGCTCATGGACTACCACCTGGCCTGCGTCAGTGGCTGAATAGCTTTTTGAACGACCGATCTCTGTTTGTTGTAGTCGAGGGCTGTTCATCAGACGTATTTTCAATAAACGCCGGTGTTCCCCAGAGATCTGTCCTATCCCCTACACCGTTTCTGCTGTACATCAACGAGCTGTTGGAAATAACATCCAATCCAATCTACAGCTTCGCAGATGACAGTACATTAGTGTCGTGCATGGAACCAGGCATGCCACTATCATCCCAGGAGACGGTACGTCGGCGACAGCAGCATGCCTCACAGATGAACGCATCAAAACAATGGGCCTATACCACATTTTTGGTTTATTGGATTAAACGAACTCTGACACCACGTAGATGCCATAAATAATTTTACAAAATTTTTCTATCGTATTTATAACCGAAAAAAATTGCTCTAAATATTGAATTTTTTGAATCCATACACTTCCCGCCCAGGTCGTGACGTCACCTGTAGGGAACCAATAAGAGCTCACTCGTACAAAACAATAGTATCCGCTCGTAGTCATCGGACCACGAAAGGACGCTTCTCATTGGTTCCCTACAGGTGACGTCATCATCGGCTATTTAAAATTACAGTACAATTTTCTTTTTAGTGTTATTCTCATTTAGATCAAGTTTTCTGCTGACTTTTTACGGTCCTATGTATCATCAAAAATAATACCGCAGTAAATAAATTGATCAATTTGAGATCACGGTATAGGCCCATTGTCGAGTGGGGATTAGCAAATAAAGTACAGTTCAACGTACAAAAAACTCAGGCAACAACACTTACAAAGAAGTCTCATGATGGCTTACCAACGGTGGAAATGGAGGGCCACCCCATAGTCGAATCATCTTCCGTCAAGCTTTTGGGGATCAACATCAATAATAACATGTCCTGGCACGACCACGTCGTCAGTATTGCTAAAGCGGCATCCCAGAAGCTTGGAGTTTTGTTCCGCTGTAGGAAGTTGTATACACCAGAGCAACTGCTGCTGCTCTACAAGGCACAGATCCGACCATCGCTGGAGTATTGCTCCCATATGTGGGGATGCGCTCCGAAGCACTCTCTTAAGCTTCTGGACACTATCCAGAAAAGAGCAATAAGATTAATCGATACGCCTAACCTCACAAAGGACCTACACAGCCTGGAACATCGAAGGAGGATGGCTGACCTATCCCTGTTTTACAGATTCTATCACGGAAGATGTTCAAGTGAGCTCTCCCAGACAATAACACCAAAGGCCTTCCGAACCAGGAACAGTAGAGAAGCTCTGCGAGCTCATCCTTACCAGGTCGAGGTCCTTACTCCCCCAACCAGTCTCCTCCAGCATTCCTTCTTTTGGAGAACTTCGACGCTGTGGAATCAGCTGCCGGGGAATTTGTTTCCCGACGGCTACAACCTGCAGCGTTTCAAATCTAACGTGAACCGACACTTATCCTCTCGCAGCGCTTCTACAGTGGCGTAGGCTTTCAGCCTTTGCGGGAGGCTGACCATAAAAAAAACCGGTTAAGCTGAAATTTTGGATACAGGTTTAGTTTGGACGACAATGACACTAATGAAAGGGATGTCATCACTGATAATAGATCCACTGATGTCATTTTTAGTAAACGATGGATTTTGTTGTAAGAAATTGGGAAAAATATACTGTTCAAAGTCGATGAGTTGTTTTATTGATGAATGAACCCTACGACTTGAGAGAAGAGAGTCTTTGCATTTGGCGCCCAATAGGAGGCTTGCGGTGTGAGCAAGAATCTGGCAGTGGTGATCGCCAGGTTGTATCGACGACGGCGACGACATCGACGTGAGGTTAGGGGGTAGCTAGCGAACCGCTGGTGCAGCGAGCAGCCACGGTGGGTGGACCGGACAGCCGTTGTGTCGCGGTGCAGAGGGTACATGGATTACCTTACCGAATACTGGTAAAGAAGCGGTAGACTGTGACGCAGTGTAAGTGGTAAAGAAGATCCGCGGTAAGGATTTTCCAATAATAAGTTGCAAAGGGACATTTGGGGTACTGGACTGATTTTGGGAAAGTAATCGGAATAAACGCGTGTTGTTAGTGGGCTCTTATTACCAACACAGTTTTAAGGTTATGTCTGATAGAGTAGGTCTATATTTTTAGTTTTGTTTAAGGTTTTCGTGAAATTCATATTTATGGCGAGCTTTTTGGGACTTTTGTACTTACTTTCCCTCATCTTAGACACCCATACTGGAGAAAGGGAATACGTAGTAGCTACGCCTCCTCGCTAACACGGGAATACGTATTTTCTTGGATTCTCAATTTCGCGGAAACATCCATTTTCATGATGACCGATCTAAAGGTACGGAAATATTGAAGATGTGCTGTGTTGTACTGCAATATCTGGTGTACCCTACCTTGCACCGTAGTTTGCCCTCTATAAAGTCATGCACAGACGTGTAACAGGTCGTCATAATGCCACACCGTTGTTATGAAATGTCAAACGTCGCAGTTACGTGGCTTAAAATTAGAAGCGTTGTTACTGCGTTACACTTAAAGATGGCGCCACGTAGAAGTGTTACGCGTCGTTGAGGCGTTACGATGTTCTGTTGTAGGCCTGTAATCTTCTTATCATGAATTTAAATACGGTAGAAACTCAATCCTATCCCAGTTTACTAATACTATTTCGTGAAAAAAGGTTCTTTGGATTTTGGGATTTTTACTCCTGCGATCCATTTAGATAGAAGTATAATATTATGTATTCCATGGTAAATAAAATTATCAAGTTAAGCAGCCCAGAGTTTGTTCAACAGTATATATCTACGCGCGTGTGTCTATACCCAGCAAAACCGAGTAAAATCCCAGCGGAAACACCGGGAAAATTTTCCGATAATCCAAGCGGTAAACAAATAGTAGTGTTTTAGAGATAAGCTAAACGCCCATATTCTCGCGTGTAGTAGACTGAGATTTTAAGTTTGTCTTTTTATGCGTAACTCTGAGCACAGATACTGACTCACTGTTGACTGTATTACAACCGTGAGGTGGTTTTGTGATAGGTAGTAGACAGACGTAATGTATCAGTAATGATGTGCCCCTCGATGTGCCCTCTGCAGTGTTCTTCTTGGTATGCATCATCAAACTGTTGAAATTACAAAATAATATAGCCTACAGCTTTGCAAAGGGAAGAACCTTTATATCTCATCTTGAAATAAACAAACCAGTATTAGCCCAAGAGGTGTGGTCGCGTGGTTTGTAGTTTAGTATGGTTAGAATATATATTATTGAGTTAGAAGGGGGGTAGTCATTGCCGAAACAAAAAACCAGTTACGTAATAAACGGTTAATAATTGGGACTGCGGCAAATAAACGCAAAAGTGGACTCTTTTAACTTTATTCCAAGCTTTGGGAAACTTATGATTCCATCTACAGGGCTCCAATAAAAATATTTTGAGTATGAGTAACAATCTCAAAAAGGGGATGTTAAATACTTACAAAAGTTACTGAGATTGAAGCGTTATGATGTTGAATGAGAGAGTCTTCACAAAATTAGCACAATTTGTGTAAAACCATCTGAATATTCCAAAAAACGACGGAGTTATTCAATTTTATATTTGCATAAGGCGACCGCGGAGGTGGAAATCTGTATGACGTCACACGATATTGATTGTTCGCGGCAGCCACAGTTTGGTCGGGACTCCGCTATGCATACGCTGCGCTATACAGTATGCGACATTTAGACTTGAGTGGAACGGCGAAGGTGTTTGTTGTAACGGGCAGACGCCAGTATATTTTTGCAGTACGGAGAAAGGTTACGTTCGTGGTGATTCTAGTAATCTTCCTAAAGTGGATGACATGATTATGGACTTTTACTTCCCACACCGATAGGTGAGGGGAGCATTGTGATCGTGAAAAGTTTCGATTTAGTGGTAATACGCTTTTTGGATGTTTTATGATGTCTACATAACTAAAATTCACACAACTCATTTCCGTCGGTCTGTCTGTACGCGTTTTTCTAGCAGCGTTATCTCAGTAACCCCTGCATGGATTGTTATGAAATTTGGCAGCGATATGCTGTGGGGTAGTAGTAGGTAATGTTCTTATAAGTTTCAAAATCGGTGCATGGGCGGTGGAGTGATCAGCAAAAAACCAAAAATTTTAAATATTCCTCAAACTTTGTTTTTAGGCGTTTTAGACGTTCCTGATCATTTTCTACTTTTTTGGATGGGGGTGATATTGGGGTCGTTGGGGGGTGGGGGTTGTAAAGCTGAAAAATGATTGTATTCATAACAGGCCGTCCACTAACCTGTGAAAGAAAGGCCTAGCGTCATAATACAATTTTTTAAGTGCATCCGAACATTACCTAGGCTATTACGGATCGTCGACTTAGAATTTTCTAATGTATACATGCGAGAGTATTGCTTCTGGTCATTCTGTATGGTGTAATTAGGAAACTGTAGGATTGATTTCAATTAAATTTTCACACAATATTACTAAAAACATAAAACTCAATTTTTGTATTCATAATAGGCTATTCATTGAAATATTTGTGTGGTGTTTTTATGGTGGTTTTTCTCGGTCTGCTAGACATATTCTAATAATACGAGTACCAATAAACTGCAGTGTATCGTTTTGTCATCGTCGGCGTCTCGTACCCTACTGAAAACAAGGAATAACAACATGAACGAGGAGGCCGGCGGCGGCGCGGTGGCTTGCGGGAGCAGCATCCTCGACAGGGCATACACAGGCTTGCGTTGTGTCGTGTGACGTGTGACGTCACAGCGGCTTCGCGCGGAGGATACGGCATTTCAAACTTTGAAGGGCTATAACTTTTCTATTAATGGAAATAATTACAACATTTTTTTCGCCGTTGTTCTCTAACCCTTTAGGACTATCTGAATAACTATAATTTGAAAAAATGGAAACTTCCTCATTGTGTTGTGGAGCAGTTATACCACTCCCTCAAGTTACGAAGCCACGAGGTGCGTGGTGCGTCTTCTTCCTACATTGCGTTTGCCTGTTTGTATACACTAAGAGGTTATAATGATTTAATCATTGTTTTCAAACCCACGATACTACTCCATTGAAATTATATGATGTTTAAACGATGCCATGTAATGAAAATCAATACGCCCACCCTATTAATTTTTCAGCTACAATAGTATTTGTATAGAGCACATCGACATCAACTTTATTGTTCACATACTTCAATTACTAGAACGAGGCGTAATTCATTGTCTCTTTGTTCCCGTGACAGTGCAAATAGTACGCTAAGGGCCGATGTTATCGGCAGCTTTCTCTACCCGTCGATGTTTTACTTTTATATTTCCAAGTGGCGCTCAAGCGTCCGCTAAGGAAAATGGAAACGGTCGATAATTTTAATGGATCTGTCTGAGGAATTGTTTAGAAAATGAATAGGTCAATACTTGCCTATTCTACGGACAGAATGTAAAAGTTATACCGCACTTCTCTTCCTTTTATAAATAATCACAGAAACAAGACGACCAGGTACTTCAAAATCGAATTTGTGGTTCTTGGGTTTTTAGGCCGGCGTCGTTTAGCGTTAAAGTTTGACGTTGCGCCACCACGAATGGATGGCATCTTCAGAAGCTATTTCACTTCGGCGAGTTCCAAAATACTGACGGCTGGTGGATGGGTGGATCTGCACCTGTATTTATACCTGCTAATGGTGACGTGGCCCAACCAGGTAGCGTTGGTAGCCCCGCCCCTTCGCGTATGGTAGTGTCTTCAGGTCCTTTAAGATGGGTACCCATGTCCGGTTGACTTTCTGTGTTTCTTCTTTCCTATTCAAATTATTATGATGTTTTCGTATTTCGATGGCTTCTCTTTGAAGTCTGGCATGGTATGAAAACGTTGCGGCAAGAACCTGAGTTTCTTCAAACTTGATCCTGTGACTTCCCTCCTTAATCGCATGTTCGGCTACCGCTTATTTGTCCGTATGGCCTAGTCAACAGCTAGCCTTATGCTCTGCAATTCTTGTGTTTATAGATCGCTTCGTTGTTCCGATGTATACACTAGCACATGTGCATGGTATGCGGTAAACCCCCGGTGTTGTGAGTGGGTCTCTTTTATCCTTCACCGTTCTCAAATATTCCTGTATCTTACATAAAAATAATCAAACCAACATGCATCTCAGAAGTACGGAATTATTAGAACTTTGGCAGAACGGGCTAGAAAAGTGTGCGAAGCAGAAGAAGATATACCTTTATTCTCGCTAATTTTTCAGCTTTCTAAAAAAAGCTATTTGAAAAACTTATTTATGTTATCAACTTCTATACACAGCTGAAAAAAACTATCAATTTAGGGCTCACCCCATAGTGATACATATATTTTTTTACAGACACTTCAATACTAAATACCTAAACAGGCACACAATGTTTTATTTGATCATCGAGGAGAAACCATACAAACTTTATACAAGGTGTTCCTAAATATTATGTACCGACAAAAAGGGGAGATTCTTTGGTTTTTTTTATAGCTGAAATTTTATATGAACATAGTTGCGTCAAACCCTCATTACCGATCCACAGGGTGTTGGAATTTCAATACTTTTTGAGTTTTTTCTCAACAGCTCTCTCAATTTTTGAGGTATTTAGCTTTAATTTGGAATATAAGAAAACGAATACGAGTCACATAATCGCGCATGTCAAACGGTTGACAGAATCTACAGGGTAATATTTTTTCAGGGGTCATGCCCCCTTTCATACCCTGAGCTTCTTTTCGGTGCGCCGCAGATAGATTCAAAAAAACCACAGACCGTCAAACGAAACTGAGACTCAAAACTGCGACTGGATTTGTGGTCAGCACCTTGAAATTATCCGAAATGCGAGGTTTCATCTCAATAGAAAGCCAAATAAAGATTTTCAATTTTTCTAGGTACCTACACCCGCCCGCCCGAGAGATGCTGAAATTTTTTATTTCCGTTAAACGAGACTGAGACTCAAAACTGCGACTGGATTTGTGATCAGCACCTTAAAGTTATCCGAAATGGGAGGTTTCATCTCAATAGAAAGCCAAATAAAGATTTTTGCTTTTTTTAGGTACACCCGCCCGCCCGAGAGATGCTGAAATTTTTTATTTCCGTCAAACGAGACTGAGATCAAAACTGCGACTGGATTTGTGGTCAGCATTTTGAAATTATCCGGAATGCCAGGTTTCATCTCAATAGAAAGCCAAATAAAGATTTTTGCTTTTTTTAGGTACACCCGCCCGCCCGAGAGATGCTGAAATTTTTTATTTCCGTCAAACGAGACCGAGACTCAAAACTGCGACCGGATTTGTGGTCAGCACCTTGAAAATATCCGAAATGCGAGGTTTCATCTCAATAAAAAGCCAAATAAAGATTTTTGCGTTTTTTAGGTACACCCGCCCGCTCGAGAGATGCTGAAATTTTTTATTTCCGTCAAACGAGACTGCGACTCAAAACTGCGACTGGATTTGTGGTCAGCACCTTGAAATTATCGAAAATGCGAGGTTTCATCTCAATAGAAAGCCAAATAAAGATTTTTGCTTTTTTTAGGTAACACCCGCCCGCTCGAGAGATGCTGAAATTTTTTATTTCCGTCAAACGAGACTGAGACTCAAAGCTGCGACTGGATTTGTAGTCAGCACCTTGAAATTATCGGAAATGCGAGGTTTCATCTCAATAGAAAGCCAAATAAAGATTTTCGATTTTTCTAGGTACACCCACCCGCCCGAGAGATGCTGAAATTTTTTATTTCCGTCAAACGAGACTGAGACTCAAAACTGCGACTGGATTTGTAGTTAGCATCTTGAAATTATCCGAAATGCGAGGTTTTATCTCAATAGAAAGCCAAATAAAGATTTTCGATTTTTCTAGGTACACCCGCCCGCCCGAGAGATGCTGAAATTTTTTATTTCCGTCAAACGAGACTGAGACTCAAAACTGCGACTGGATTTGTGATCAGGACCTTAAAATTATCCGAAATAGGAGGTTTCATCTCAATAGAAAGCCAAATAAAGATTTTCGATTTTTCTAGGTACACCCGCCCGCCCGAGAGATGCTGAAATTTTTTATTTCCGTCAAACGAGACTGAGATCAAAACTGCGACTGGATTTGTGGTCAGCATTTCGAAATTATCCGGAATGCGAGGTTTCATCTCAATAGAAAGCCAAATAAAGATTTTTGCTTTTTTTAGGTACACCCGCCCGCCCGAGAGATGCTGAAATTTTTTATTTCCGTCAAACGAGACTGAGACTCAAAACTGCGACCGGATTTGTGGTCAGCACCTTGAAAATATCCGAAATGCGAGGTTTCATCTCAATAGAAAGCCAAATAAAGATTTTCGATTTTTCTAGGTACACCCGCCCGCCCGAAAGATGCTGAATTTTTTTATTTCCGTCAAACGAGACTGAGACTCAAAACTGCGATTGGATTTGTGGTCAGCATCTTGAAATTATCCGAAATGCGAGGTTTCATCTCAATGAAAAGCCAAATAAAGATTTTTGCTTTTTTTAGGTACACCCGCCCGCCCGAGAGATGCTGAAATTTTTTATTTCCGTCAAACGAGACTGAGACTCAAAACTGCAACTGAATTTGTGGTCAGCGCTTCGAAGTTATCCGAAATGCGAGGTTTCATCTCAATAGAAAGCCAAATAAAAATTTTTGCTTTTTTTAGGTACACCCGCCCGCCCGAGAGATGCTGAAATTTTTTATTTCCGTCAAACGAGACTGAGACTCAAAACTGCGACTAGATTTGTAGTCAGCACCTTAAAATTATCCGAAATGCGAGGTTTCATCTCAATAGAAAGCCAAAAAAGATTTTCGATTTTTCTTGGTACACCAGCCCGCCCGAGAGATGCCGAAATTTCTTATTTCCGTCAAACGAGACTGAGATCATTTTTCCATTCTATTGAGAAACTTTTCATCACCTTGCAATTTTCATGTTTCTTCGATCCTTTTCGAGAAAAAGAAATAAAGTACGATGCTCTCTAATTACCTGTAGATGAAACTTATCTTCAATGCGCTCCCTGAAAATATTTTGTCTATAATTTGAAATCAAGTATCTCGGAAAGTATGAAAGACTTTCATATGCGATTTAAAGCATGTTATGCTGGATGTCAAATTAAATAAAGCAAAATAGTTATCCAAATAAGGTCATAGCCTACTAGACCATATTTCAAATACATTATTTTGATCTACCTGATAACAAAGAATCCTGCTTTGTTTTTTCTCTCGAGAGATGCTGAAATTTTTTATTTCCGTCAAACGAGACTGCGACTCAAAACTGCGACTGGATTTGTGGTCAGCACCTTGAAGTTATCGGAAATGCGAGGTTTCATCTCAATAGAAAGCCAAATAAAGATTTTCGATTTTTCTAGGTACACCCACCCGCCCGAGAGATGCTGAAATTTTTTATTTCCGTCAAACGAGACTGAGACTCAAAACTGCGACTGGATTTGTAGTTAGCATCTTGAAATTATCCGAAATGCGAGGTTTTATCTCAATAGAAAGCCAAATAAAGATTTTCGATTTTTCTAGGTACACCCGCCCGCCCGAGAGATGCTGAAATTTTTTATTTCCGTCAAACGAGACTGAGACTCAAAACTGCGACTGGATTTGTGATCAGCACCTTAAAATTATCCGAAATAGGAGGTTTCATCTCAATAGAAAGCCAAATAAAGATTTTCGATTTTTCTAGGTACACCCGCCCGCCCGATAGATGCTGAGATTTTTTATTTCCGTCAAACGAGACTGAGATCAAAACTGCGACTGGATTTGTGGTCAGCATTTTGAAATTATCCGGAATGCGAGGTTTCATCTCAATAGAAAGCCAAATAAAGATTTTTGCTTTTTTTAGGTACACCCGCCCGCCCGAGAGATGCTGAAATTTTTTATTTCCGTCAAACGAGACTGAGACTCAAAACTGCAACTGAATTTGTGGTCAGCGCTTCGAAGTTATACGAAATGCGAGGTTTCATCTCAATAGAAAGCCAAATAAAAATTTTTGCTTTTTTTAGGTACACCCGCCCGCCCGAGAGATGCTGAAGTTTTTTATTTCCGTCAAACGAGACTGAGACTCAAAACTGCGACTAGATTTGTAGTCAGCACCTTAAAATTATCCGAAATGCGAGGTTTCATCTCAATAGAAAGCCAAAAAAGATTTTCGATTTTTCTTGGTACACCAGCCCGCCCGAGAGATGCCGAAATTTCTTATTTCCGTCAAACGAGACTGAGATCATTTTTCCATTCTGTTGAGAAACTTTTCATCACCTTGCAATTTTCATGTTTCTTCGATCCTTTTCGAGAAAAAGAAATAAAGTACGATGCTCTCTAATTACCTGTAGATGAAACTTATCTTCAATGCGCTCCCTGAAAATATTTTGTCTATAATTTGAAATCAAGTATCTCGGAAAGTATGAAAGACTTTCATATGCGATTTAAAGCATGTTATGCTGGATGTCAAATTAAATAAAGCAAAATAGTTATCCAAATAAGCTCATAGCCTACTAGACCATATTTCAAATACATTATTTTGATCTACCTGATAACAAAGAATCCTGCTTTGTTTTTTCTCTCGATAAGAATCCGAGATAAAAAAAATTGCAAGAGGACGAAAAGTTTCTGAACAAGCTGGAAACAGTATTTTGTGTTTTTAAATCTACCCACAGCGTACCGGAAAAGGTTAAGAAAGGGGCAACAGCCCTTAAAAAATTACATCCTGTAAATTCTGGCAACCATTCTAGATGTGCAATAATGTAAGTCCTGTTGCGTATTATACATTCCAAGTTTGAGATAAATACCTCAAAAAGTGAGAGAGTTATTAAGAAAAAAATGAAAAAATATTGATACTTCAACACCCTGTAGATCAGCAACGAAGCGTTTGCGGACCAATGTTTATTTGAAATGTTAGTCCTTAAAAACATCAAAGAATCTTCTCCCTTCGTTTGTACATAATATTTAGAAACACCCTGTATATTTTCCTTAACAATATTATTAGAATATCAAGCGATCATCATAAACTTAGTTGTTATTTTTTAGGGTTAGGTCAGCAATAAAACAAAAACTTTTCATTCCATCGTATGAAGTAACGTGGCAAGAGTATCGCTAGATATACCTAAAATCACTGCCCACAATATTAAAGCTGGACGAAAATTTTTATACAACACGGACAAATACAATTAAAATTTAATTAAAGAACTATAAAAAATTAGGTACACCACAGAAGAAGATTGACGAATGCGAGTGAAGAGTGCTATACCTAATTTTTCATCGTTTTTTTAATCAAATTTTAGTTGTATGTGTCTGTGTTGTATAAAAATGTTCGTTTAATTTTATTACTGTGGGCAGTGTCTTTAGCTATATCTAGCGATACTTTATTTATTTTATTTATTTATTATCCGTAAGATATGAACTTACATGTATAGGACTTGTCACATAATAAATACTTAAACTAACATAGTCACTCACAGAATAATAACTTTTTTCTATAAGAAAATCTTTCAATCTTTTTTTTTTAATATATACAGTTCGACTAGCTTTTATATCATTCGGAAGCAAGTTAAAGATCTTGGGTCCCAACACATTTGGCGACACACTACTTAACCTATATCTAGCACAAGGTACATGCAAGCGATCACTTTGCCTTGTAATAATAGTGTGTATCTGACTATTTAAAATAAATTTGTTGTTGTTTGAGAAGCTGTAAGTAGCCATCTGAAATATAAATAATGAGGGAAGTGTCAATATTTTAAATTTTTCAAATATATCTTTGCAGCTGTGCCTGCTGTCTACACCTGCTATACATCTCAAAATTCTTTTCTGGCTTAAAAAGTCATTTTTTGCATATGTTGAGCAACCTCAAAAGCATAACTCATATGTCAGCCTGAATTCCACTTGTGCAAAATATATAGCTCTTAACTGGCTCTCGGTTAGTACGGTTTTCAAGTTTCGCATTACAAAAGACTGCGAGTTAGTTTTGAAATGACAGCATGACAATGCTTGCCATGTTGCCATTCAATCGATTTATGTAAAGCATTTCATAGCGTTAGCATTGATATACTCTTAAGGAAACTATATAAACTAGGACTTAGAGGAACATTTTACGATATTCTTGACACATACTTGAAGGATCGTAGTCAGTATGTTAAGCTGAATAGTATTCGTAGCGAAACATTAAAAAACAATTATGGTGTATCACAGGGCTCAGTCCTAGGACCACTACTTTATTCACTTTTTGTCCTAAACCTGCAAGCTGCTGATCTTAAAGCTCAATATTACACTTTTGCAGACGATACACTATTAGTATACACAGGGGAAAATGAGGAGGGTTTATAAAAGCTAATAAATGAAGACCTTGATAAATATCGAAGATGGCTGTATTTTAATAAACGAGAACTAAATGTTAACAAAACTAAGTTTATAATACTTAAATAACGAAATAAATTAGTGAGCGAAATAAATTTAAAAATCAATAATGTTTTCTTGGTTGGCTGTTGTTTATAAATGTAGAAGCTACATCTCGTTAAAGACAAAAAACAAATATATACTGCTTTTTTCTTGTCGCATTTGCGATATCTAATACCTATTTGGGGAACCTGTGGAAAAACAAATTTTAATCAAATTAAAATTATACAAAACAGATTTTTAAAAATTTTATACAACTATGAATATCTCACACCAACAAATACTCTGTATCATGAACTAAATGTACCTAAATTAGAGAGCCTATTGGAATTAGAACAATGCAAACTCATATACAAGATACTTACAAAAATCAAACACAAATTTTCAAACCATTAGTGAGATTCACAATCACGATACAAGAAGGCTAACAAATTTATACCTAGCACAGGGCAGAACCAACGTAGGACTAAATAATCCAGGGCAGCTTGAATCAAAATATTACAATAATTTAAGCCATAACATTAGGTCAACCACTTCTTATCCATTTTTTGTTAAAAAATGCAAAGACCACCTGAATATTCATTGAAACAAAATTGTTACTTTGAAATAACTGTAAGAATATTAGTATGACTTACCAACTAGTCAACGTAATACTGTTAGTTTATAGGATAAGTCTCGAGGCCAGGGCTATTGAAGCACTGATTTGAGATTAAAAAAATATATTATTGTTATAATTTTGAGTTAATAAAGTTGTTGTTTCGAAAAAAATGTTACTCCATACGATGAAAACTTCGGCATTCTGATGCCTGATGATGACTTTATTATATTAGTCGAAACGTCACACGGATTAAGAATAATTTGAAGTTTTTGTTTTATTGCTGACCTAACCCTAAAAAATAACAACTAATCTCGTCACAGCAGGTGAAATTTGTTACAAAAATAATCATATCATATCGCAACAAACCTGTCGAATCAGTCCGGTGTCCTGAGTTTCCGGTGTACCAGAACACAATCACATCAGCATGAACCCACAATCTAAAACAACGCAAAAAGTTTGACGAAACTTTCGGCGGCGCGCGAGCGATCGAAAGCGCGAGAAGCGGCGTAGAGCGGCGAATCCGCGCGTATCAGCGAACCGCACACTACGGACGACGCGGCGCGACTGGCGGCGCCCGGCGCGGCGCTACGGAGGCGGCGGAGGCGGCGGAGGCGGCGTCGCGATCATCTTCAAAGGGCAGATCGCAGCTGCGTGAACCGGCCAACCAGGACGTATGACGGGTGCATCGACGAGTTGCAACCCTATCGGGGGTTACCAGGTCTTGCCCTGGACTCGCACCTGTCCCTTTTTGCTTCCCACACCGAAAGATGGGGGGAGTATTGTGACCGCGAACATTTTCGATTTTGAGATAACACGCTTTTTGGGCGTTTGATGATGTCTACATAACGAAAATCCACGTCAGTCCCTTAGTTTCCGTAATAGGCTAGGCAATGTTCGGATGGACCTAAAAAGGTGATTAGTATCGCTAGATCTTCCTTCACAGGTTAGTGGATAGCCTATTATGATTACAAGGAATTTTTTAATTTTTCAACCCCCAACCCCCGAACCACCCCAATTTCACCCCCATCCAAAAAACGCAGAAATTGATCAGGAACCTCTAAAACGCTTAAAAATGAAGTTTGAGCTGTTTTTATATTTTTAGTTTTTTTATTATTTCTGTGCCGCCACTGGCACGATTTGTAAAAACCACAAGCGTTTTCCATCTACGCCATGGTAGTAATACTGTGTCAAAATTTCATTAAAATCAATTCAACAGTTTCCTTGTTACACAACATAGAATGATCTAAAGCAATACTCTCGTATGTTTACATCAAAAAAAATTCTAAGTCCTTTCTGTAATAGGCAAGGCAATGTTGAACCTAAAAAAATTATTTATTACACTAGGTCTTCCTTCACAGGTCAGTGGACAGTATGAAAGCAACACATTTTTCAATTTTACAACCCCCTACCCCACAACAACCATAATTTCACCCCCACCAAAAAAAATAGAAATGATCAAGGACCCCTGAAACGCCTAAAAACGAAGTTTGAGCAATATTTAATTTTTTTGTTTTTTGCTAATTACTCCGCCGCCCATGCACCGATTTTCAAAATTGTAGGAACATTACCTACTACGACCCCACAGCATATCACTGCCCAAATTTCATCACAATCCATGCAGCGGTTACTGAGATTACGTGGCTAGAAAAACGCGTACAGACAGACCGACAGACAGACCGACAGGCAAACCGACAGACAGACCAACAGACCAACAGACCAACAGACCGACAGACCAACAGACCGACAGACCGACAGACCAACAGACCGACAGACAGACAGACAGACCGACGGAAATGGGTGACGTGGATTTTCGTTATGTAGACATCATAAAACGCCCAAAAAGTGCATTATCTCAAAATCGAAAATTTTCGCGACCACGATACTCCCCTCACCTATCGGTGTGGGAAGTAAAAAGGATTTCACCTTATTATTAATTACAGTTACATTATATCTTGAACAGCGTTGATTTTTTCGTGTAGCAGCTTCATTTGGTTGTTCCATCAGTGTTTGACCGCTTGTTCTAACATAATCCTTGAGTTGATGGGGTGAGACTTCGAGGTTTTCGCTATTTGGGTGCTTGTTCCATCTTGTTCATTGAATTGACGGATTGCTTGCTCCATAATAGTTGTCATTCATTAGAGGTCTTAAATATCGCCCTCTGAAGTATTATATATGTTGTTTGAAAATAGAGTGAGTTATGCGAGAAATTGTGAGTCCGTGTTTTACATGGCAAATACGTACCAGTTTAATATATAGTTAAAAAATTATTTTCGCTTGAATCGCTTTCCTCTTTGTAAATTTTCAGCTGCATTAAGTACCATTCCGTAAGTGCATATGGCACTGATTTACATTCCGTACACGAGTACGGCACTCGAAGTTTGATTGGTTCAAAATTCAAATCTGAGCAATGGGATTGTGCTAGGTGCCGTATACATGTACGGAATGTATAAATGCACCCCGTATCTCCCTATTATTATTATTTATCTATCCGGTAGGTGGTCATCGCTCGTACAATCCCCAGGGACGGCGACAAGCGTGTGGAACAAAGTTTCCGGCGGCTCGTACGTAATACCGACTCCGGTCCCACCCTTTACGCCAACTTAATCGCCTAACTCGGGAATAATTTTATGATTACGCTGAAACTGTGCAACGTATTATACAGCAATTATTGCTATATACAACAATTAAGCTGCCGGAGTTACTGGACGCTCTAGTTTCGGGGTGAACATAACTTCAATATCTCCAGGCTCCCGTTTACGTAATGGTCAAAGAGCACATCAACTACTACGATAGCTGACATGTTTGGAGTGTTAGCAAGACAATTTATTTAGAACAGGGCTGGAAAGAGTAAGAAGAATAAATTACCTTGAAAGTAATCTCGATGAAGCTTGGGACCATTCACTACAGATAAGAACACGCACAGAAAAAGCACGTAACCAAAGATTACAGAATAAAATATACCCCACTCGCGGTATTTACAAAGGAAATCGCACTTCAATCCATGCCGACACCGTCGGTCAATCGTCAAAAGCCATGGCATAATTTATTGCTGCTTACAGCTCGAAATAGTGTTTTACGAGGACGATACGAAAATAAGGAGCACCCGCGTGGTTACCAAAGGATAAAATGAGTAAATATTTTGTTTTAAATGTAAACAATTATTTTATTCTCAAATATAATAATAAAATATACAAGTTACGTAATAAAACTATTAATTTACTACATAATATTAAAAGATAAAGAAATATATCTGTATGATTACAAGTTTTGCAAGATTTGTAATTTCAAATTTTTCAATGGCCTGAACTTATTATTTTTTACATCCTGGTTGATAGATATTAAAGTAAAATTAATGCGAACTCTTACGTATAAAGAAATGAAATAGCTTAAAGGAAAGTCTTTACATGGATGGTTTAGAGTTATATCAGAATATCTATTTTTGAAAAAATTACCAATTCCTTTGCGTGCACTGTTGAAATATTCGATACAAATATTTTCCATATTTATTACCTGCTCCACAGTATGTTTTGACGGTACTGTTATTACCCGCTCCGCAATATGTTTTGAGGGTACTGTCAAACCACCAAAAGATTTTGTGTCCGTGTATGCTTTCAATTTGCAAAAAACAGTTTCCTCATTTGTGAGATCTTTTGATGAGCTGGCAAAATCTACACAAATATTGCAAGTATGCTGAATCAAACATTGTTTCAAGAGGTACCCTGTTACATAAACTAGTCCGTTTCCTTCAGGACTGCTAAGATTTTGATAATCGCTAGTAAAAACTCTTATTTGGTTTACTTTAGAAATATCTTGCTCGACCAGAATTTCAGAATATTTTCAGTATTCGAATTAATATTCAACAGTGGGTGATTCACGTCATCTGTACAATTTGCACCTTCAACCTGATCAAAAAATTTCAAGGAAAACAATTTCTTAAACGCTCTGCAAAATTGTGTGGGTGTTGGATTCTTAGCATTCCCTGAACAATTTCGAACTTGACCGAAAAATTTTTCTAAACAATCCTGATTTAAACTTCTGGTAAATAAGTATTTATAGTTCTTTTCTTTTAGTATTTTCCATAATTGTACTTGTACTGCTACAGCCATCTACCGAACAATAAGTAGGCATTTTTTATTCAAATAACCACTGACTGAACACAAGATACTAAATAACACAGCCAACGCAAAATACACCACTATAATATTAAAAGTGAGGACTACTTAGCGTTAATCAATAAACGGTTCGATTCGACCGTCACCCGTATACTGCCAGTCGACCAATAACTCGGCTGGCTTTCGGCTGGCGGCACGTCGCCTTGGAACCGGCAAATATCCTCAAGTGAGGTATCTTATATTTTATTCTGTAATCTGTGACGTAACGTATTTTCTAGATTGCAAAAGGTACTATGCAGCCGCCAACTTAATATCCCATTAAGAGCTCGGATACCGAAATTCTGTTTTCTCCACTGTCCTGTACGGTGTTGAGGCTTGAACAATGACAGAAGCAACACAAAAAAGAATACAATCTTTCGAACTCTGATGTTACCGTAAAATGCTTAGAATATCTCACGTGAGCCATACGACAAATGAGGAATTCCTGCGGAGAATGAACAAGACATTAGAGCTTATGAACTTCATAAACGAAAGAAAAACACAATATTTTGACCACATGAGAAACGAGAAACACGAACTACTCCGTCTTATCATCGAAGGCAAAATCAATGGCAAGAGGGGACTAGGAAGAAAACGCAACTCCTGGCTCAAAAACCTGCCACAGTTGTCAAATATGGCGTCCATAGAATTATTATACAAATACTATTGAATCGGCAAATGTAATATCCGTCCTCAAGGATAATGTACCTTAAGAAAAAATAAATAAGGATAAATAAATAAAATTAATGACAATCAGTATGAGTAGATATTGTAATTCATTTGAGTCGCTATAAAAACTTTTTTATCACCGCGCGTGTTTCGAGTGCGAAACATATACTGGCAAAATTCAAAGCGTATACAGGGTGAGCCTTAAGTTGATACCTTTTACTACCCGCACCGATAGGTGAGGGGAGTATTGTGATCGCGAAAATTATCGATTCTGAGATAACACGCTTTTTGGGCGTCTGACGGTGTCTACGTAACGAAAATCCACGTCGCTCATTTGATATTTCCTATTAACCCTTTTTGTTTTGTGCCAGAATTTCGTGTTTCGTCCCGGACATTTTTCCGGATATGATAGAAGCTGACAACACCGTACTCCAAATTTAACCTACAAAATCGCCTTGACTGCAACGAAATGTCATCTTTCAGATGCTACCCATATTTAACCTTATCTATATTATTTTATATTTTATTTATATACTTATTGGATTGTATGAATGTTTTTATATTAATTGTATCATCTAAGTACCTGTCTTTCACTTCTTTTTTGTGTATGTGTATTGTAACATCCTGTATATAGCATTGCTTATTGATGTTTGTTGATGTTAGGTTAGATTTTTTTGATGTGTAAACGTCATCGAATCATCTGGAATTTTCTGGACTGTCAGATCGGCATTCTCGAATGTCATCTGGGTGTCTCGAATCTTCTAGATGGTTCGATGAAGTATATAAGGCGCCACGAGTAGCGTGGCAGTAGTTCAGTTCAGTTGAGTTCTAGTTGAGATAAGGTTAAGAGATATTATATTGAGTTGTGAAGTAAAACGGTGAAAGTTAAGTCCAGTTTGATTCTTTGGTGAAGAAAAAGATGCCGTCGTGACAGTATATATTCAATTACAAGCGTTTGTGGTTATTGTTACTGTTGACTGTAGAATAAATATTGATTTGAATTGATATAGGATATGTCAATACATATCCTATATCACTTTGGCCCCGTTTCGCAATCGTTAGTTAACTAGTTGAGATAAGGTTAAGAGATATTATATTGAGTTGTGAAGTAAAACGGTGAAAGTTAAGTCCAGTTTGATTCTTTGGTGAAGAAAAAGAGGCCGTCGTGACAGTATATATTCAATTACAAGCGTTTGTGGTTATTGTTACTGTTGACTGTAGAATAAATATTGATTTGAATTGATATAGGATATGTCAATACATATCCTATATCACTTTGGCCCCGTTTCACAATCGTTAGTTAACTAGTGGTCAAAAGAAAACTAGTGGTTAACGAGAATATTCCATTTCATATTCGACAGTTTACGTCAACAGCTTTGGTCAACCAGTAGTTATGTTAACCCAAGGACAAGGTATAGGTCTCGGTATAGGTTATTCTTTACGTTTGTTGTAGTCAACCGATGACAGCTTTGGGGGTTAAAAAAGCTTTGATTTTGACACTGACGTCTAAGACGTCGATGGATTTTGATTATACTCTGTAATGACATAAATGAAAAATATGAAAAGAAAGGTAGGTTTCTTTGTCAAAGACCACACACCACACCATTATGGCAGTGCTCTGAGACCAACACGTGGTGCCAACAAAAAGATAAATAAGCTTTACCATTGGTTTCCTTTGTGAAACAGAGCTCCCCGATAACTACTGGTCAACTTCCATCTGTCGGTTGAGTGACTAACAGAGGTTACCAATGATTGTGAAACTGGGCCTAAATTATCATTGAGGACTGATAAAAATCTATCTACCTATCATCTTGACATGTCATGTTGACATTTCGTTACTTGAGTACTACCCAAGGGAGCCTTACGTACAGAAACCCTCATGTATCGAATATGAATACGACCCTTAGTTACTGTAGTACATTTGATCCCTGATAATAAAAGCAATATATATTAATGCTTAATGCAGGACATTTAAATTGTTGGTATCCCTCCTGAGGTGCTGACGTCATCCATGCGAGGGCCCCGTAATCCGCGTATACATCAAGGCTTAGCTCTCAGAAACGAATAAGTGGATCTTCAGGTCGACGTTCATTAGGATGAGTAGGGACTAGCGATTAATGAATTTTCGGGCGAGTCATCATCTCGAACTTTTAATGTTTTGCACACACGGTAACGTAGTTCGTGACATTTATCCTCTTACAGTGCAAGGTTCCATAACGAAGCTATTGCTAGCATGCATTATTTAACACGTTTATGATGGAAAAAGGATGAGTGAATATTTATGGTCTTTATGAATGCAAAAATACCGTAGGCCTTCAATTCACGTCGTTTTTAAAAGCTTTCATTTAACGTGCAATGTATGTATGTATGCATGTACGAGTATGTTTGTTCGGGTGGTATCTTGCTGCTCAATTTTGAAGCAGATATCACAGCATAGTAAACAACCAGCAGAATATCTTTGAGGATTTCTTATATAAAAGTGGTTCCCACAGAATTTGACTTTACGGGTGTGAAGTTTGGGTAGAGATGCGAAAATGAAAATATCGATACCGGTACCAACTCGATATTTTTTAGCCTCATAGGCGGGTTTGGTTCGTACAGAGAATTTTATGCAATTGATTTCAGCCTACCAAAGTCCTTTGGTTTTTGTAATAGGCAAGGCAATGTTCGGATGGACTCAAAAAAGTTATTTATGTCGCTAGGTCCACCTCCACCCAAAAAAAGTAGAAAATGATCAGGAACCCGTATAACGCCTAAAAACGAAGTTTGAGCAATATCTATTTTTTTTTTGCTAATTACTCCGCAGCTCATGCACAGATTTCCAAAATTATAGGTACATTACCTACTACGACCCCACAGCATATCGCTGCCCAAATTTCATCACAATCCATGCAGCGGTTGCTGAGATTACGAGGCTAGAAAAAAGCGACAGACAGACAGACAGACCGACAGACAGTCAGACAGACCGACGGAAATGAGTGACGTGGATTTTCGTTGTGTAGACATCATAGAACGCCCAAAGAGCGTATTATCTCACAATCGAAATACTCCCCTCACCTATCTGTGTGGGAAGTAAAAACATTCGGACAAAACAACGCAAGTTATAAAGTCATAAACTTGAGAAAGTGATGTTTTTGCGATGATAAACTCGTATACAAAAATATATTGAAACTCATTTTACAGGGTGTTCGGATTGATATGTCTCTTAGTAATATCTACCATCTGAACATTTGAAAAGTTCCTGCTTTTTGGCTTTCAAATCTTCCCCACGTTACGTTGCAGATTCGTTTCTGAAGTATATGAATGCAAGTTTTTTCTTTTGGCTTTTGTAAATGCGCCTTCACAAATTATCATAAATATTCCTGTACCTGTGTAGGCAGCAAGCTTAATACTTTTGTAGGGCTTAAGCTACATCGTAATATATTATGTGGAAGAAAAAACAAAGGTTATATTTTTCATTAGTTTTGCAGATTATAGGTAACAACACATTTATTATTGTTTTAATAAACTGCTCAGTACTTGATCTGCCAGGTTTATTAATTTAAACAACTTAGTTGAAAAATCTTGGTTTACGAAACAAAATAGATATCTGTGAAACTTTATAAACAGTTTCACTAAAAAAAGTTGACTTACCCCACGCCTGGATTAACCATGGGGCTAGAGGGGCTGAAGCCCCGGGGCCCGCGGTTCAGAGGGGCCCCACAGGGTCCCTACTTTTGTTTAATGTGACAGAGCAAATATTAGGTCAATAGATGAACAATAAAATCAGAAGATCTACTGAAAACTTAATTTCGAGATTTCAATCAAAACGGTGTTTTTCCATTTCCCGACCTATAAGCAAACTAGCAGGCCATGAAATATAAACAAAAACGTTTTCAGATTTCTATCTGAAAACAGATAACTTAGCACAAACGTACAGACAAACTAAAGTAAAGGGGCACTAAAGTAAAGGGGCAAGGTTATAAAAATTCCCTAAAACCAATGAACTCTAACTTGAAACAACGCCGGTAAGATGGCAATGTTAATTATGTTTTATAATTTGATTTGATTAGATACGTTACGTCTGCTATTTCTGATTAGACTTGATTTGGTGTAAGTCATTTTTATAATTTTAACTGCTTACTCTAGTTCGTCTGTATCTTTCTGCTAAGTTTGTTGTTTTCTTATACCTAAATAGGTAGTTTTTTGTTTGTATTTCATGGCCTGCTAAGTGGCTTATAGGTAGGAAAATTGAAAAACACCGGTTTGGTTGAAAATTTGAAATCAAATGAAAACTGCCAGAGATTGATACCAAATTTTATATTCGACTGTATAAAAATGATTAGGCATTCCCATTTGAAAAATTCGAGTTAATTCTGATTGAAGCTTCCTTAATTAGTCTACCGATTTCTCCAAGTACAAAAAAAATGTAATTCAATCTTGATCGTCGAACCTAAGCTGACCAATTTCATGTTTAGTCACACGACAAAGTCACAGCTCTCTAAGTTTTAGAATCGCTGCGATATTCAGTTTTTTTTTATATCTACTTATATCAAAAATTGTAATTTGCACCTAAACGGCTCACTTCAAGTCCCATGTGTGATACATAAAATCACACTAGAATTGACCCGGTAATCTAAATATTTGATAATATATACAAGATATTCCATTTAAAAAAAAAATCATAACTTTGATATAGCACGCTATAACAGTCATTATTTTTAAAATGTAGTCCAACTCGATCTACATATATTCGTAAAGTTAATGTTCTAAAAAGTGTTATGGTTTGGTCACAAGAGTCCGAGGCGTTGAGCTTGACTCAGCCTGTATAAAAAGAAAATAGAAAATACCTATACCCACCCATTGGATACTGAAATATTCAAATGTCGGCACCTGTGGCCCGTGCCAATATAATGAATAAATCGAAGTTGAACCGATATAAAGGCGACGCTCAAAAAAGAAAAGTAAGTTATCCATATAGTTTGTTAGTGTTATGTCTTTGTGCTACATGGCTACAATTTACCAAGATACATAAATCTAAATAATTATTTTAAAGCTGCTGAGGATAAATTACAAGCATTGAAAAAATAAGTTTTTTAAGCAAACCTAACGCTCCGCTTGATAAGGATTGCACTCAAAATAGTTCTGATTACTAAGCAAACGCAAACATTGAGAGCAGTGCTGATAATATAAGCGGGACTCCTGACGTAAAAAAAGTGTATAGCAGTTTCTTTTGTTATAACGGAAATATAGTTTCATAAATAATAGTAATTGCATTTTATTTATAAGGGGCCCCTAAAATTATAATAGCCCCGGGCCCCATATAAGCTTAATCCGGCACTGACTTAACCTGTATAACAAGAAGCCGTATGTATGCAGAGAGAAATACTATGGTCCGATATAAGCCACTCAGATACGTAATAGTTACTAATTACAATCAAGCTCCTCTGAGAGCTTCGTACTACGACAGTGGAAACTAATCATCAAAGTTGTCAGACTGAGTGGAAAATGGTCCACTGGGTAATATACAATAATATTATCAAAGACGAGGTTTATTGATTTTAGATTACAGTTTTAATTAGATGTTCTAGTAGATCGGTCAAAGACGAATTTTGCTTTAACAGTAGCACTGGGCGATCAGCTGCTTGACATGTCACCTTAGGCCAAATGCTGCAGTCAATGTAGATTTTTTGAGTACCGATATACTTCAAGATGATTGATGGATAATACCTCGTTCATGGATACAGGGTGGCCTAATTATTGTATAGTCAAAGTTTTATCAACGTTCAACAAGGCCTACAAACAACAACGGCGGGCAGTGGCGTATATAGAAATCGGTTTCGGGGGGGGCCGATCGAAAAAAAAGTTTATCTTATATGTTATAATATTATTAAAGAAAATAATTATACAGGGTGAGTTTTTAGTACCGGCTTGGTCGATAATTCCACTACTGTAGAAGATAGCGAAAAAAGTTATACATAAAAGTTGTAGCCAGAGATATGCTCCTTGCTCAGAAAATATTTTGATTTATACAGGGTGATCCATAACTACGCGGTGATGCAAACATGTATTTTTTTTAAAGAAACGCCCTATATATTATCCCATTTTTCGATTCTACTAATAACTTCTGTTCTCACGATATAAGGTACTATAAAATTATACAGGGTATTTCAAAAGTTATAACCATTTTTATATTCAAATCGCTGTCAAACGAACGTACTGTATATCAAAAAGTAATGAAACAAAAATTATTTTTTTACATGGAAAGATTAAAAATATCCTCTAGTTTTAAAATCGGCTATAAAAAGAGCCCGCGACGCATACTCGTATACAGGGTGATGTAGAATGCAAAATCCAGATTTTCTCCTTTTTTTAAAGGTAACCCCCAATATTTTATTATACCAAAGAATTGCTTTTAATATGCTCTTTCATCTTTCTATAGCACTTGTACCTACGTCCATCAGTTTCCGAGGTATTTCGATTTTTCGGCAAATTTAAAATATAGCTCCTAATTATGTGTACTGAAATTTATTTATTTTGAGAAAGTACTATCGAATTTGTTTTTTATTAAACGAATAACTAAATTATAAGTTCATGGTAGTATTTGATGAAGTCAAAACCCTGAATCATCGAGATCATAAAGTCAGGTATGCTGAGGAAACAATTTTGTAGGCGTGTTGCATAATTATCAAGCAGATTTATCAGGTAGACTTTGAAAAATTGACAGTTTTTATAACCTACTCAATAATTCCGTACGGTGTGAAAAACAAGCTTAAAAAATTAATTTTTCCATTAAAGGTATTTAGGAGAATCTTTGAGAAATCGCCTACTTGACCCTAGAAAATACCAAATATAAACAGCAATATCCAGAGTGGAGGCACTCTAAAACTAATGCGTTTGAAAGATTGAAGAATCGTTTTATTTCGGATGTGTCGTTTAATATTTCATAGCCTACCTGATAGATCTGCTTGATAATTATGCGTGACGTCTATAAAATTGTTTCCTCAGCACACTTGACCTATAACATCTCGTTAAATCAGTGTTTTGACTTGATCAAGTACTATTATGGCCCTATATTTTAGTTGTTTGTTAAGCAAACATAAAATTTGATAGTATTTTCTCAAAAAAAATTTAGTAAACAAATAGAAGGTATACTTAAAATTTGTAGAAAAATCGAAATATATAAGAAACTAATGAATGCAGCCATAACAAGTGCTAAGCAAAGATGAAAGAGCATATTAAAAGCAATTCTTTGGTATAATAAAATATTGGGGGTTATATTTAAAAGAAGAGAGAAAAGATTTTTTTATAGCAGATTTTAAAACTAGAGAATATTTTTTATTCATCTGTGTAAAAAATATGATTTTTGATTCTACACTTTTTGATATACAGTACGTTGATTTGACAGCGATTTGGATATAAAAATGGTCATAACTTTTTAAATACCCTGTATAATGTAACAATACGTTATATTGGAAGAACAGAAATCATTAATAGAATTTGAATGTGGAATAATATATAAGGTCTCTCATTTAAAAAAATGCATGTTTGCATCACCACGCAGTTCTGGATCACCCTGTATAAACCTAAATATTTTCTGAGCAAGGAGCATATCCGTGGCTACAAGTTTTATATATAACTTTTTTCGCTATCTTCTACAGCAGTGGAGTTATCGACCGAGCCGGTACTAAAAACTCACCCTGTATATAACACATATACATATTAGAAATATAAACTTCTATTTTAGAGATAATAATTCTAAATTGAAGCATAGAAACCAAGGTGTACTTCCTAATCGGACATCTATGATCGTTAAAGTTTCCCTATTTGCTTTATTATTAGATTACATTTTGATGTCGTTGCTAATTTAATTTTATTCAGTACTATTTTTTGACAACTACTTCAGCCTCTTCCTAGACGTCAAAACTGAATGCGTGGCTGGTTTCGGCCGCCCCCCCCTTATATACGCCACTGACGGCGGCTGAAGCAGGAAATACGAAATAAGAAATAAACAAATCCCTAAAAAAGGCAAAAAAAGACAATAAAGCACCTGGACCGGGAAATATAAAAATTGGGCTATTGAAATATGGAGAGAAAATGTCGAAAATCGAAAGAGGAAAAGAAATTCCAAGGGAATGGAATCTGTCGTCGTATATGTCTTCAACATAAAAGAAAGGGAACTAGAATTCAACCAACAATTACAGAGGAATTAGTGTCATCTCTTCAATCGCAAAGACTTTTATTCTTTATAGACACCTGACGATGGTTTAGATTTATAATAAACCGAAACGTCGTGGAAAGAAAAATTGTTTCATTTAATTGACCGCAATACCATTAGAAAAAACCAAGACTTTTAAAGACAAAATAGTACAACATATGAATTTGGGTGAGGAACAATCGGGATTCCGGAAAACTAGGGCATGCCTGGACAATATATTTATCATACGACAATTCATAAAAAAGAATAAAGCCAAGAACATCGAAACCCATATGACATTTATCGATTTAGAAAAAGCATATGATAGAGTGCCTAGGAAACAACTATGAAAGCCATGGAACAAATGAACGTCAGACCCGAAAATTCCAGTTGATTCGATGACGTTTACACATCAAAAATCTAACCAAATATTTTGAAAGAAATGTCCACAATAATAGAAATCAGTATACTGTATACAGTATGTTACAATACTTAATGCGTTAATGGTTAAATACTTTTTACTACCCACACCGATAGGTGAGGGGAGTATTGTGATCGTGAAAATTTTCGATTTTGAGATAAATACGCTTTTTGGGCGTTTTATGATTTGTACTTAACGAAAAACCACGTCACTCATTTCCGTCGGTCTGTCTGTCTGTCGGTCTGTCGGTCTGACGGTCTCTCGGTCTGTCTGTCTGTCTGTGCGTTTTTCTACCCTCGCAATCTCAGTAACTGCTGCATGGATTGCAATGAAATTTCTGTACCGATATGCTGTGGGGCCGTAGTAGGTAATGCTGCTATAATTTTGAAAATTGGTGCAGGGGCGGCGGAGTAATTATCAAAAAACAAAAAAAAATATTCCTGAAATTTCGCTTTTGGGCGTTTTAGGTCTTTCTAATCATTTTCTACTTTTTCTTAGTGGGGGTGAAATTTGGGGTGATTGGGGGATGAGGGGTTGTAAAATTGAAAAATGTGTTGTATTCATAATAGACTGTCTACTGACCTGTAAAGGAAGACCTAGCGACATAAATAGCTTTTTTAGGTCCATCCGAACCGAGGGGCAAACCGCGGTCTGAAATCAGTGTACAAGTCCATTGTAATCAGTTGAAATCACATTGAAATCTTGTAATCACATATGAAATCATTTGTAGTCCTATTGCAATCATCTGAAATCATATGTAATCTTATTGAAATCATCTGAAATCGGTCTGTATTCCCTTAAAATCCATTTGTAATCTTGATGCCGTCTGCGGAAAATTTACGTGTTTTGCATCGGAATAGGGAATCTGCCTGTTGTCTTTTTGGCTAAGTAACTCGTTCTACAGGTATTGTCAAACATGTGCGTGTTGCTCGCACTTAGGCCTTCTATGAATCTCCATATATTTCAGTTCCATTTACAGTTAGAGACATAGTAGTTCTTGATTCAAAATGTGATTAATCATGTTAGAGGCAAATGGCTATGTTGCCCGTTGCCAAATTTATAGTAATCAAGTAAATCTCTGTCGTCCTGAAAGTGGAAACGGGCGGCTACGTGTTGGGTTCACCGACTGCGGACGGGGACCCGTGCAAGATTCTAGTAGAACTTCGTCAAGTTGGGGGCTACATAATACGAGTATGTACATAATACATACTATGTAAAGTAATTGTCTTTCAGAGGGATTTTTCTTTGTCGGCGCCCCTGAAGCGTGGCACGTATACGTCTGTTTCTTTTAAGAGCAAGGGTCTGAAGAGATGCACTAACTCTTTTAGATTCATATGTTTGGCCTAAAACGGATGATATTGATACTGTATCATCAACATTTATTTTCTATGGCCCATTTAATCTAATTGGCAATGGACCATTCAAATTAAATGGGGAAGAGGAATTAAAAATTAAAAAAGATTATAGACAAGCAAATCAACTGCCAGGGCTCTGAGGTATTACTATATTTTTTCTACTTTCCATTTTGTTTATTTATTCATTTATACAAAAGAATTATCAACTTTAACATTTCTTGCAGAATTTATTTTGTGTTATAAAATATAAGATATACATTTTGTTTTATCTGAATTTATATATGTATCTATTTTTATTTGTATAATGCATAAATGTCAAAACACCTTGTTTGTTTTATTAGTTTCTAAAATTGAAAAGCGACGTTATTCAGTACATTCTTACAAAAGTAAGAATAATAATATCTTAGATATCATTGTATTAATATCATAGTGGCATGTTTTTATTTCAAAAGGTCTACTTCGGACTTTCATTTGAGCTCACGAAGTTTCGATTGATTTACTATCTTCAACTAGGAGAAGACTCTAAAAATGTCATTTTGATTTGTTTTGACTCATTTAATAAATTTTATTTAATCCGTATTCTTCTGACATTCCATGTGATCTACATAATCTGGGTTGTAATCCCTGTAGTCACATATGTAGGCGAGTATGTAGGTATATAATCCTTGTAATCTCATTGCAATCTTTGCAGTCATCTTTTTGAAATCTATGTAATCCCCCTCCATCCTGAAATCAGTGTACACATTTTTGACCCGCGGTTTGCCCCTCGATCCGAACATTGCCTTGCCTATTAGCGAAACCAAGGAACTTAGAATGTTTTCTGATATAAACATACGAGTATTGCTTTAGATCGTTCTGTATTGTGTAATGTGGAAACTGTTGAATTGATTTCAATGAAATTTTGACACAGTATTACTACCGAGGCGAGGATGAAAATGCGTAAGGTTTTTATAAATCGTGCCAGTGGCAGCGCAGAACTAATAAAAAAACTAAAAATATAAAAATAGCTTAAACTTTGTATTTAAGCATTTTAGAGGATCTTGATCATTTTTTACTTTTTTTTTGATGGGGGTGAGATTGTGGTGGTTGGGGGGTAGGCGGTTGAAAAAAAAGTTTGTTGTATTCATAATAGACTGTCCATTCCCTGTGAAAGAAAGACCTAGAGGTATAATACACATTTTAGATCCTTCCCAACGTTTCCTTCCCTATTACAGAAACCAAAGAACTTAGAATTTTGTGATGTAGATACATAGGAGTATTGCTTTAGATCTTTCTGTATCGTGTAACTTGGAAATGGTTTTAAAAAATTGTGTCAGTGGTCGCGCTGGAATAACCAAAAAACTATAAATACAATAACAGATCAGACTTCGTTTCTAGGCGCTTTAGGGGTCCCGGATAATTTTCCTAGTTTTTTTTGGGTGAGGTGAAATTAGGATAGTTGGGGGGTGGAAGGTTGTTAAACTGAAAGATTTGTTGCTATGAGAAAATAATAAACTGGTATCAGCGTAATGTGTGGGAAGTACTGAGTCAATTAACTTGACTTCATTTTTTTAAAATACCTCATGTGATTAATGAACATTCCGTAAGGCTGAAACTAGGTAAAGAAAACAATGCCAGTAGCTGTCGTCACCCAGGGCATATCTATTCACTTCAAGGGACAATTACATCAAGTTACTAACAAAAGGCCTCAAATATCCCAGTTCCTAGTATATTTGCGCTACGGGGGCTTCCAACAGGAAACTTCGGAGACTCCAACTACAACTTAATTCATCGATTGACGAATTTCTAAAAGACTATTCTGCTGAGGATCTATTCGCTATTGAAATTCCTTGTCAAGTCCTGGATATGAGTTGAAGGCATTTGATTCTAAAAGAGATGCAATAAACGAGCAGTGGCGGCTTCTGGGGTAGTGCCACAGTATAGATGAAGTCAGAAATATCTTACTTGTTTGCATTTTTTTGCGAGCAATGGAAAGAAAGCCACGAAAACTGGACACCTGCAAGCTGCAAGACAGGGGCGGCTTAGAATATTTATTTTTGAATATATTCTCAATCTGGATAAGAACGATATGTGATAAACTCAATAATTCCATCAATTTAAGTTCGTTGATTAACCGCTAAACCATGCATTTTCTTAAGCGTTCATCCAAGTAATAGATTGGTCTGCCTTGTATGAATGAATAAGGACCAGAGGCTATCCAGCACGGAATGTGGCTGGTGGATAGGCCACACGATGGGCCCTTTTGCGCCTCTATCCGCGCTAGTTCCTAAGACCTGCCCTTTTGGCAAAGGCAAGTACATTCTTAGGTCCTATCCGTTTTGTCTCTATTGGTTCCAAGGTTCTTGAGCCCAGCATAGTCTGCCTGTGATAACCCAGGGTTTCACAGCGACACAAGATGTGTGCTGAGGATTCTTTCTCTTCACCACACCACGTGCACGTTGGGTCGTTGACCATCCTCATCACAAACAAGTGACGCCTGAAGGTGTTGTGACCCGTTAATAGGCCTACCAGCAATCTCAAGTTATTCCTATCCAGAGAGAGACAAAATCGTCTTATTCTCTCTGCAGGCCCTGCTAATAGTTCCCGAGCCTGACGGAGATGATCAGATATGCTGTTCCATCTCAGAGAGTGTTGATTCTGGATCCACTCTCCAGTTGTTTTCCTAATCAAGTTTGCAGATAGTCCTAAGGCTGGTTCCGGGCCCACAAAACTGTTGCCGGATCCCAACCCAGCCAGATGATCCGCCATTTCGTTACCCTTTACCCCAGCGTGCCCAGGTACCCACATCAGTGATACCTTGTGTTTAGCTGAGATGTCATCAAGAGCCCTCCTGCATTCCAGGACCAGTCCCGACGACGTTATTTTCCAAGCACTCAGTGCTTTGATGGCTGCCTGACTGTCAGAGCAGACTGCCTTGATCCCTGAGCTCTTTTATTTTCTCCAGATGATAGTGACCCCATTCCACTATACGTCTACTTTCCATAATTGCAGACCTTTTATTAATAACGCC
Organism: Callosobruchus maculatus; assembly: GCA_951848785.1. Classification (NCBI taxonomy): domain Eukaryota; kingdom Metazoa; phylum Arthropoda; class Insecta; order Coleoptera; family Chrysomelidae; genus Callosobruchus; species Callosobruchus maculatus. The sequence continues at coordinate 5,939,950 of CATOUR010000011.1, read as the reverse complement.
AAATTTAAAACCTATTTTTTTCAGCCATCTTTGTAACGTCTTCCTAGAGCATTTCTCCCCCTTTTGTAAAAGAGCTCTATGCATCACTTCAGCAGTGAGTATTTCATTATTTTTATAGCACCGATACACTGTACTTCTTATTTTGGAAGCAATTATTGGATGTAACTATCTACATTTGCCCAACAATCCTACTTATTGTTGCATATATAGCACATTTGTAATCAATGATGTTTTCTTTAAGACGCTGTCTATTTAATAGTTAACTGTAGACATCGAGGCAGATCTGCTGAGCATCAACAGGCATCACGGCTACCACTACTGCAGCTACTGTCGTAAGCAGTAGCACTTTCACTGTCCGAAATGTCCTTCTACGTGAAACGCGGCTGCCTTTATCAGTAATACCCATATCAATCTCAGCATCATCACCTGTTTGGTTTTCGTTCCATTTATCTACCTCGGAAACATATGTCCCTTCCCACGGTCGAAGTATTGCACTCATTCTGAAGTAGTGTCACACTTCAAAAAAAATTGGTGGCGTTGTTATACCAACCGCGGGAAAATCAGCTGAGCTGGCACTTCATCATTTGGTCAGCAGGCTGGAGAAAACGTTGGATCAACGGGAAGTGGCTATGGTAGCATTTCTTGATATCGAAGGTGCGTTCAACTGTACCACTACCAATTCGATAAGATGCGCCCTAGAGAGACATTGAATTGCTCCAATCCTAGTGGAGTGGATTCTTACTACTCTAGAGGGCCGAGTGGCTTCTTCAACGCTTAATGACATAAACTATAGCGTTGCAGTGGCGCGAGGCTGCCCACAAGGCGGTGTTCTTTCACCTCTATTATGGTGCTTAGTGGTGAATGACCTACTCGTGAGACTAAGCAACACAGGGGTCTACGTACAGGCCTATGCCGATGATTTGAGCATAGTGGTCAGGGGTAGATTCATTAATACAGTCTCCGAGGCAATGCAAGGCGCGCTGCGTGTTGTGGAAACGTGGTGTAATGAGGTGGATCTGTCAGTGAACGCTGAAAAGACGGAGCTCGTTATGTTCACTAGGAAAAGGAAGATGGAAGGCCTCGTGAGGCCTACCTTTTTCAGAACGACACTTGAATTGTCTCAGTCAGTAAAGTATCTAGGAGTCATACTGGATCACAAGCTGACTTGGAGGCAGCACGTGGATTATAAGGTAAGCAAGGCTCGAAACTCATTATGGGCCTGCAGAAGAGTTGTCGGTAGTAGCTGGGGCCTGAGCCCAAAAGTGGTGCACTGGCTCTACGCTACAATAGTCAGACCGTCACTAATATATGGCTCCATAGTGTGGTGGACCTGTATAAAGACGGAGGCAGCAAGAGCCAAACTTAGTAAGGTCCAACGTTTGGCATGTCTTAGTATAACCAGTGCAGTGCGCACAACACCCTTGAGTGCCATTGAAACACTATTGAATCTTCCTCCTTTGGATCTGGTAATCCAAGGGGAAGCTAGAAAAACTGGGTTCCGTCTCTGGAGTCAGGGTAGCTGGACTTTTATGAATCCAGGCAAAGGACATTCGACGATTCTAGCAGAGTTGCATGAGGATTGTCCTATTTTGTTGGCGAGGAGCGATACAGTTTCTCCTACGCATCGCTTCAATCGCAAATTTACGGTGGTGTTTCCGTCAAGGGAAGAGTGGAAGTCTAGGGAAAGGCAGCTCATCGAAGGAGGAGGACAGGTCTGGTACACAGACGGTTCACTCGCTAGAGAGGGCTCGGGCTCGGGAGTCTACGGGCCCCGTACAAGACTTTCATTCCCTCTTGGGGGGCACACCACAGTATTCCAGGCTGAGGTCTATGCGATACTTGCCTGTGTAAATCGTATTCGGGAAATTGACGGGTCTAGGAGGCGGATTACTATCTGCTCTGACAGTCAGGCAGCCATCAAAGCACTGAGTGCTTGGAAAATAACGTCGGGACTGGTCCTGGAGTGCAGGAGGGCTCTTGACGACATCTCAGCTAAACACAAGGTATCACTGATGTGGGTACCTGGGCACGCTGGGGTAAAGGGTAATGAAATGGCGGATCATCTAGCCAGGATGGGATCCGGAAACAGTTTTGTGGGCCCGGAGCCAGCCTTAGGACTGTCTGCAAATTTGGTTAGGAAAACAACTGGAGAGTGGATCCAGAATCAACACTCTCTGAGATGGAACAACATCTCTGGTCATCTCCGTCAGGCTCGGGAGCTATTAGCAGGGCCTGCAGAGAGAATAGGACGATTTTGTCTCTCTCTGGATAGGAGTAACTTGAGATTGTTAGCAGGCTTATTAACGGGTCACAATACCTTCAGGCGTCACTTGTTTGTGATGAGGGTGGTCAACGACCCAACGTGCACGTGGTGTGGTGAAGAGGAAGAATCGTCGGCACACATCCTGTGTCGCTGTGAAACCCTGGGTTATCACAGGCAGACTATGCTGGGCTCAAGAACCTTGGCACCAATAGAAATAAAACGGATAGGACCTAAGAATGTACTTGCCTTTGCCAAAAGGGCAGGTCTTAGGAACTAGCGCGGATAGAGGCGCAAAAGGGCCCATCGTGTGGCCTATGCACCAGCCACATTCCGTGCTGGATAGCCTCTGGTTCTTATTCATTCATTCATATACCAACCGTACCCTCTAGTCTCTCATGCAGCGTTTAAAACTGGCTAGAAACGTAATATTCCTCAATGCTTACCCTGGCTGCACGCGCGGTGATCATTTTTTACCTAGACCGACCGACCCTTTTAAGCAACCACCGATACCATAGTCCAGTAAACATGTATATAGATTTAACGGCGCGTCAACAGGTATCGATATACTTACAATGCGAAACTTATTTTAATTGATTCAAAACTAGTATTTTGAACTATTAGTGCCTTATGTATATGTGTTTGTGCCTCACTCAAACCACCGTACATTAACAAAGACAGTAGGGTCACTCTAAGCTCGTCCCCAATGTGGTCTTTCCAGCTGTGCTCTCGGATACTACGCAAGCTGGCGGATTCTGGTGCCCGGCGATCTCGAACAGCAGCCGAACGCTAACAGCTGTGGTTTACAGGGTCAGTCCACCTAACACGCGACACGATGCACGGGATACAATCGGTCGTATCTACCGGGGTGCCTAAATAAGTAGTGTTTGTGTGTTATTGAGCGTTTTGCGCGTATTTCACAAAAAAATGCCGGCGACATGCTCTGTATATGGCCCCATTGTTATTTATATTTGTGCCTACTTATTCCCATTGATTTTTAGAATATCTGTTTTTAATACTTTAATTTTATCATTGACTTGATTCTTAAGTTTTTTAAATTCATTTTCCAAATTCGTGGTTCCCGGTTCTTTAACTTTTTGTTTATAAATTTTGACTCAGTTTTCAATCATTTCGAGAATTTCTTGATTTATCCAGTCGTTATTTTCACGTATCTTATGTACGTCTTTTTGAATTCCAAATCTTTTTTAAAAGAAGTCATTAAGTCAATTAGTTCCGGAAATGATCGAACTTCTGTAGTTTGAATATTCTTTTCAAATTTTGAGGTGAATTTTTTATGATCTATTCTGCTTACTTCTTTTCTATATTTTGTCGCAAGTACTTTTATGTTTACACCTAAGGTTATTGACAATAAATTATGAATGATCAGACTGTTACTGTTACTTACTACTTGAATCGTACATTTCAAAGTACTACATCTGTCTGACAAAACATGATCTATAATACTCCTTGAGCTATTTGCCACCCCAGTAGCTGCATCTGCAGTTATTGTGTTGAATGGTTTATTGAATAGTACATTATATTCTATTTTCTATTGACCCCAGTATAAGTAAAGTGAACGTCGACCGTTGACGTCGATAATATCGCACAGTCGGATTCCCTGTACGAAAACGAGATCGCATGAAGGGAACCCCTCTCAAATCGAGGCGGCTCGCATTTGTGAGACTCACATCAAAGTCGGCACGGCGAGTGACCCTACTTGTCTTTGTTAATGTAAGGTGCTCAGACGTATATGTTGTAAGACTAAATCACTGTTTAACATTACTGATACATATACCCGAGCATATACCCCTCTTATGACTATACTATTGTAGTCTCGGCACTCGGTAGGAGTACAAAAAACTCATATTTCTAACGTGTACAATACCGTGGCACTACCGCAATTGTCTAAAAATACATATTTTTTTATTTCTTTAACATGCGTATTTCTCTTTTGTATGAGACAGCAACCACACGTCACTTGTCAACACCTATAGGATGTAGAATAGGTGCAGGTATTTATCTATTTTGTGTTTATTAAAATACAGGGTGTGTCAACGATGTGTGGGTGGACGATAGCTGCTTCCCTCTTTGCGATAGAAAAAAATGTTTCAAATCAGAAATGCAGAGGGCAACAAAATCTATGTTTCAAATATATTAACCATTATACAAGGTGACCAAGAAATGTGTTACATATCAAAGTTATATTTTTTTTAGCAGTCCCCGTATGTTATTGCATATTTGGATTCCTTGGGATTCTAGTGTGACTTTGTGGGTCATACATAATACTTAAAACGAATCGTTTAAGCACAAATCACCATTTTTGATATAAATGGATGTTAGAAAAACATTGAATATCGCAGCGTCTATAAAACGCAGAAGTCTGTAGCTTTGCGGACAGTAAGCGTGAAATGTGCCAGCTTAGATAGTATGGTTTAACTATTCTGAGTTGAATCACATTTCATTCAAACTGTTATACCAGGGTGCATTAATTGTATGCGAAATCACGTAATAAATAAACGCAAAACATGCCCGAAAACCATCTGAAAGCCCCCGATACTCAAATGCAATCGACCAAAGAAATTACTGCTTGACGGCGACACGCCGCACTCTAGTCTAATATTTAGCCGATCGACTTTGGACACACGACGCACCGGCAGATAGAAGACCTTTTTTTGCTGCTAGTTTTTTTCACGTCGGGGAGACCATCACTTATTTGTAGGAAATAGATTAGCGGCGCGAGTATTGTCCCATCAGAAAGCGAATTTATTGAAATGAAAGTATTTGATATGTATAGTACGCGTCAGAAATATGAAAGCTGTTACATTTTTTGTCCTCCTACCGAGTGCCGACACTACAAAGGATCCCTTAATCCTTCAAAAGAAGCCCGACGAGTGGGGTAACCGTTATCCCTTTCGGCATGATTTATTGCCCTATGGTGATAAAGCTAGCACCGTCATTTTTATATTTATAGGTAGGCACGTCGAATAATTCGATAATAATTATTAGAATTATTCTATCATAAATATGCATTATGGGTAGTATAATTTTGTGCTGTCTTATAAAAACTTCTTAACAAGTTGATCGTTTAAAATGTCGAATAGCTATATTTATTTGAGCTAACGTTAACAGTTTCAACTTCTATGCGTAGCAATATAACAATACTTGGACGATTTCACAATCACGATGACGGAGGTGGATGAGGTGCTTAACGTGGTTCATCACGTTGTCTAGTAAGCTAAATCCGCGAGAGGGCAGCATCTGTACAAAACTATTATTTATTTGGAAGCTCCTCCTCGTGTCTGCTAGAAATACAGAAAAGAGCCATGGCCGCTACAGCAACGTTGCCAAAGATGCTCAAAGAACCACCCGACGGGATCCCCTTGTCCAATAACCTTTGTGAACACCGATCCGACACCCGTGCCGGCAACAAAAAATCGTCGGCTTGTCCCTCAAAGGCCAAGCAACAGCACAGGTGGCCGTCCGTATTCCATCATTTGGGATATGACGATATGAGTAATCTGTAAACTTTGAATTGGGGAAGGGCTAGGCTTAGGAACTGTTGTATTATTTCGCAAGTGGGCATTATACAGGAGGGTTTGTGTATCTTATTTTCGGATAATTGGTATTTTGTTACTATTGATAAATTTTTTCAATGTATGTATGTATGTCTTTGCTGGAAGTTTGAAAATTTCATCAGATATAAGGTTGACGGTTATTTTGGTTATGTACGATAGCGATTTGAAAACATTTTACAGGGTGTGACATGTGGTTAAAAATGAAATTGAATATTAGTACCTAGTTTTTTTTACGAATTTATAAAACGGAAATTCTGGCTGCTTGGCTGATGGGTCAAAGAAGATGATGAATACCTAATTTGAAAATATGTACCTACGTAGCCAGGTAAAAAAGAGCTAAAATGAATTGAGATGCTTGGTGATGGGCCGTAGGAGCAAAATACATTTGCGGTATTAGCATAACATATTTATTGTATACCTACCTACCTACTACTTATTACTTCCACACAATCACACAGGTGAGATGAGTAAGTATTGTAAATGCGAAACATTTTTCGCATCGAGATAATAATTATGTTTTTTGACGTTTTGTGGAGTCTACACGCCATGATGAAGATTTAATAATGTCACTGATTTCAGTCGGTCTGCCCCTCTATCTATCTGCTGTCATTTTTCCTCGCATCATCTCAGTAACCACTGCGCTGCTACAATTTTCTGTCGGAAAATGAAAATTACCAGAACAGCTCCTAATTTCTTTTTTTAGCATTTTAGGGATTTCTAATAATATTTAATTTTTTTTCGGTAAGGAGCATATTAATAATTAGGATCGCCGGGAGAGTTGCTTGAGGGGCGAGTTGCAACCATTTTTGTATTCACATAGAACTTATGATGAAAAACAGGCCCACTCGACCATTGTATTTGAAGATATACCTGTGGACGTGGATGTGGACAAACATCAGCGGACTATTATAATGTATTATGATTATCGTAATTTCAGTACATAGCTACTGGACCGATTTTGATAGCGTTTAGTACCCCCACCCTTACCGGCGTGTATACTTGCAAATAATGTGAGTCTATAGAAATTTACATTATTTGAAAAAAAAAGATGGAATACTCTACATACAATCTGGAAATTGAGTGATAATATAAATATACAGGGTGAGTTTTTAGTACCGGCTCGGTCGATAACTCCACTACTGTAGAAGATAGCGAAAAAAGTTGTATATAAAAGTTGTAGCCACGGATATGCTCCTTGCTCTGAAAATATCTTGATTTATACAGGGTGATCCGTAACTACGTGGTGATGCAAACATGCATTTTTTTAAATGAGACACCCTATATATTATTCCATATTTAAATTCTACTAATGATTTCCGTTCTTCCGATATAGGGTTTTGTTACATTATACAGGGTATTTCAAAAGTTATGACCATTTTTGTATCCAAATCGCTGTCAAATGAACGTACTGTATATCAAAAAGTGATGAATGAAAAATCATTTTTTTTACATGGATGGATGAAAAATATCATCCAGTCTTGAAATCGGCTATAAAAGAAGCCCGCGACGCATATTCGTATACAGGGTGATGCAGAATGCAAAATCTAGATTTTCTCTATTTTTTTAAATGTAACCCCCAATATTTTATTATACCAAAGGATTGTTTTTATTATGCTCTTTCATCTTTGTATAGCACTTGTTATGGCTGCATTCATTAGTTTCTGAGATATTTCGATTTTTCTACAAATTTTAAATATACCTTCTATTTGGTTACTAAAATTTATTTATTTTGAGAAAATACTATCAAATTTTATTTTTGCTCAACGAACAACTATAATATAAGGCCATAATAGTACTTGATCAAGTCAAAACACGGAATTAACGAGATATTATAGGTCAAGTGTGCCGAGGAAACAATTTTGTAGGCGTCACGCGTAATTATCAAGCAGATCTATCAGGTAGGCTATGAAATATTAAACGACACGGTCCAAATAAAACGATTCTCCGATCTTTCAAACGCATTAGTTTTAGAGTGCCTCCGTTCTGGATATTGCTGTTCATAGTTGATATATTCTAGAGGCAAGTAGGCAATTTCTCAAAGATTCTCCTAAATACCCCCAATGGAAAAATTAATTTTTAAAGCTGGTTTTTCACACAGTACAGAATTGTTGAGCAGGGTATGAGAACTGTCAATTTTTCAAAGCCTACCTGATAAATCTGCTTGATAATTATGCATCACGCCTACAAAATTGTTTCTTCAGCATACTTGACTTTATTATCTCGTTAATTTAGGGTTTTGACTTCATCAAATAGTATCATGACCTTATAATTTAGTTGTTCGTAAAATAAAAAACAAATTCGATAGTACTTTGTCAAAATAAATAAATTTCAGTACACAAATAGGAGCTATATTTCAAATTTACAGAAAAATCGGAATATCTCGGAAAATGATGGATGTAGATACAACAAGTGCTATACAAAGATGAAAGAGCATATTAAGAGCAATTCTTTGGGATAATAAAATATTGGGGGTTACATTTTAAAAAAAAGAGAAAATCTGTATTTTGCATTCTACATCACCCTGTATACGAATATGCGTCGCGGGCTTTTTTTATAGCCGATTTTAAGACTACATAATATTTTTTATCCATCGGTGTAAAAAAAAATGATTTTTGATTCACCACTTTTTGACATACAGTACGTTCATTTGACAGCGATTTGGATACAAAAATGGTCATAACTTTTGAAATACCCCGTATAATGTAACAATACTCTATATCGGAAGAACGGAAATCATTAGTAGAATTTAAATATGGAATAATATATAGGGTGTCTCATTTAAAAAAATGCATGTTTGCATCACCACGTAGTTACGGATCACCCTGTATAAATCAAAATATTTTCTGAGCAAGAAGCATATCCGTGGCTACAACTTTTATATACAACTTTTTTCGCTATCTTCTACAGTAGTGGAGTTATCGACCGAGCCGGTACTAAAAACTCACCCTGTATATTGGAGAAGCGAATCAATCATTTTACGATACGGTGCGCAAAATTCGTTTAGCCCGTCGTTATGCTCGATCCCATTTATGATGCATGTGGCGTTTAGAAAAATGCATCGGGCACTACAACTTCTGGTGGCCCGAGCAAGAATGACATCAGATTTATTAATTTCAGCAGTATATTTATGTTCCTGAAAAAAAGTAAAACCTGAAATAGTTAGCTAGAATTTAACGATTACAACCCTTCAATTCATGATGATACCTATATCAAAATGTAATAAAAGTTAAAACAACGTTTCGTGAAGTAAGGACACATAAAGATTATCAACAACTGAGGTGCCAAAAAATTCAAGCTTTCAGCACTCGAATATGAACAAATAGAAAAACAAATGAAAAATCTGAACAGTGACCTGAGAATATTCAGGAAAACATCTAAAGTGATCAACAAATGAAGCAACAATGAAACAATGAAGGCGAACTACGGGTAAATGCAGACAAACCACTAATAACAACACACTGAAGAACAGTCTCCAGAAAACTGAATAAATATTCTGGAGAAGAATAGAAGACAATGTATATATGTCTCAGCATTTACAAATTGCAAGGAAAAAATCGAATTATCTCTGTGGTATACATATAAAAAAGGGGTCCGCGGCGGCAGCTTTGTAACCATCACGGTTACGTACGGGCGGGTCGCTCTTGGCGGCGCGGCGTCACCTCAAACGCTTTGCGAAAGCCGCCGTGCCGGCCGCTACGCTCTATTGCTACTCGTGCCGCTCCACGCCATACGTCTGCCGACGCCGCGCGGCGGAGATGCGACGCGAGACATCCCTCAAACAAGAACTCGCCTGGAAGTAACTATGATTTTTTATTATTTGACCCATGGGGCACCGCTCAACTTGCTAGGAAGTCACAATAATATTCTAAAACTAATCCATGCATCATTTTTTGAATCGATATATCATTTGCTTTAGCTATTCATCTAAGATACCGTGATGGCACGCGGATGGTTGCACAGGTATATATAAGTGTTTTCCAGTTTTCAGATAGAATGAAAAAAAAACAAACAATCGTACATTGCTATGTGAATATATTATGTAGACAAATGTATATATGGTAACATCGCTTATCACATAATACCCGCATAACTCATAAACACGTTTCCAGTAACTATTTCCTGGAATATCCTTCTCTTTGACAGTTTGGCAACAAGGCCGGTTATTTCTTGTTATCGGCCAGCCTAAAGTTCTCTGTCTCACTCTAAGTAGGACGGATCAGTGGGAGGCGTGTCGGAACCGATTTTTTGATAGTTTTTCATCAATCTTTCCGTTATTATTAGAGATATCGAAAAAAAAATTTTTTTATTTGATTGAATATCTACGACTGCGTTGTACTACGCTCAGAAATGGCGTTAAAAGAAATAAATTAAAAAACTAAGCAAAGTATCTTTTTGAAAAATCAAGTTTTTCAAAAAAACTTAGCGTCGCTCGAGACATATTGTGTCACTAAATATAAGAACAAAATTAGAAAGCTCTAGTATCGCTGTATTTTGAAATATTATTGAAATAAAATTCAAGAAATCTAGTACAAAAAATACCCACAATCCTCGAAAAAACCATATACATTCAACGAAATACACCCTCTTAGAAGGCATGACAATATAACATCAATAAAAAATAGCTATTGCTGGAAATATAAACCGTTTATAAAACGTGACGAAAACGTGACGAACCACCTTAAACTTAAAATCAAGTATCAAAATACGCTTTGTTTGGAAATACAGGAACAGTCGTGATATAGAATATGTGATGCTTGAACATCTGTGGTAGAATTACAGTATCTGAAAATATGTCGCTCGTGACTAGTGTCGGTATAACACAATTTTTATTTTTCTTACATTTATGAATTCAGCTAGTTTTCAAACATATTTTTTGTTGTAATATGATCCAGACAATAGTTGAATATCAGATCAAATAATGTCTTGCAGACTTATATAAAGTGTTATTATATTAGTGCTACAATATGGTATAACATAACCTAAATTCTTTAAATTGATTGAATGTCAATGTGACAACTGACAGGACGTAAGGCCGCTTGTTTGAGGGAACTGGTAATTTTCATGTTATTTTTAACAGCCATTTGCTGACAGTTTATCGTAACTGTTATTGTGGCATTCATGAATTGTTATTCTAATTGCATTACTGTCATTTACAACAAGTTAAGTACCACTTTACATATCCTAGAGCATGACATATTTAAATACCCTTTGTAAATAAGTGGCATGTATACTGATCGTATCTACTGATCGTAGTATTTGTTAAACGATGAAAAGATAAATATTAAAGGCCTTTTAGGGGTGTAAAGTGAGCATGCGTATTGGAAAAAGTAAATGTGAAATTCCAATAAATATTTTCTATGTAGTATGTATCTATATTAATCTCCTAACGAAAACAAAATATATCTGTCCCGCCGCCCATGCATTTCAAAGAGGACGCCGCCGGTTTGCCGGCGAGGACTTTTTTAGGTGATTCAATTCACAATAGTTAAACCATAATGTCAAATTTGCTTGCTAATATCACGTTTTTGAAGTCACTTTTCACGCTGTTTAATTAGCACGACAGAGAGGCATTATAGCGTCTGCCAGTATGTTGGAACCCGTCTGTCTCTGCCTTTCAAAAGCTATACTTATAATAATAATGTAAATAAACGGCCTTGATAAAATAACCATGAATTAAATACAAATATTACAGTTTATAGAAAGGGATACAACGACTAAAACTAATACAATATAGTTACATGTTTAATAAAGTGAATGAGTGGACAAATGTCAAAGTTATTCAATGTTAAAATAACAACATAAGAGATGGCGCACCCTGTAAGTTTTGTGTTGCTAGTCAAAAATTTGTCAGGGTGAGAAAATTTTATAATTCAAAAATACTATTATCCAAGAATGTAGTTAAACATGCACCGTAAAAACGATGCCTTAAAGTGTTAGGACAGAAATAAGTTTAATCAAGGGTAACTGTGCCACAACTTGGGTGAGTTTATCTCACAGAATACTCAATTCTACTAATTGTATCTTTATTCATTGATATATTGATTTACTTTATTCGTGGTTTGCTAATTCAATTATTGAGTGTCTGTTATTGTTATATGAAAACAGATAACATAATCTCGAAGTTCGAAGTATGTTGCGAGTTGACCCTGCGTACTTAACTAGTTTAAAGGAGTGGATACTTTGCGTGTTGACCCCTAGTACCTTTGTCTTAGGCCTCACGGTTATCATGATAACTATTCTCTGTTCTAGTTGTTTTGGTCTATTGGCGAGGTATTTCGAGAGTTGATCCTTAGTACCGATGACCCTTGAGGTGGAGATTTTGAATGTTATTCTGTAATTTATTAGTATATTATTTTATCTACCTATTTGGTATTTAAAGAGCTAATTGGTGTGCATCTATTTACATTTTTTATTTGTTTAAATTATAACAGTTTAATTAAATTATAAAATGAATTACCAAATTTATTCTCCTTCAATGAATTGATTACTCAGGTATCTTTTTATTTTATTTCCAGATGTGTCATCTCGAGCGTTTTTCCTGATACAGGCCCAACTTTTTATTGATGATAAATTAGGTAGTTCTAGTAAGTTATTGTTTAAATATTTCATTGTGATCTTACTTAGGTCATTTATTTATTGATTGAATTACTACATTAGTAAATGTTTTTAAGACACGCCCGGACTGACCACCTATTTTTTTTTTTTGTATCCTACGAATTGGATATCGGATTTAGTTACCCATTTCTCCCAAGCATATTTCCGAAACTCTTTGGCACTGTGATTGATGTGTACACAGACGTTAATTTGATAAAAATGTTAGGGAAGAAAATGGGCCAGACAGTCGTCCGACGTAATGACCTTAGATAAACTCCCATAAAAGGGGTGCATATTTTAGCGAGGGGTGGATTATGCTGGGCCTTTTGTGTTTTAGTTGAGGATTAGCCTCGTCAAAAGGATCCGCAGCTCTGGATAGGCTTGTTATTTACTTCAACGAAAAGGCATTCAATTGAAATTCGAATAAATTGTGGCGAATTATTCTTTAGCGAGGGGGCTACCCGTTTTATATTGCGCACCGGGATGACTCAGTTTCTTTTGTGCCCAACTTTATCTTGATGGTGTTTCACTTGTTTTACAACAGGTGCCATGGACGGGTGCGTAAAGAATATAAGAGGGAAGGATGATGGATTCTTCAAGTCAGTGGCGTATATAGAAATCGATTTCTGGGGGGGGGGGCATCGGGAAAATTAAAGTTTATTTCATACGTTATCATGTTGGCATATTATAATCCTAACCTAAATACAGGGTGTCCCACGACGATTAAGACAAGCAATATATCGGAACTGGACAGTAGTAGCGAATTATAATTTTGGGGGTGTAAATTAGAGCAAATATAGTATTTTACTTCCCACACCGATAGGTGAGGTGAGTATTGTGATCACAAAAATTTTCGATTTTGAGATAATACGCTTTTTGGGCGTTTTATGATGTGTACATAACGAAAATCCACGTCACTCATTTCCGTCGGTCTGTCTGTCTGTCGGTCTGTCTGTCTGTCGCGTTTTTCTACAATTTTGAAAATCGTTATACGGAGGGCGGAGTAATTAGTAAAAAACGAAAATATTCAAATATGCCTCAAACTTCGTTTTTAGGCGTTTTAAGGGTTCCTGATCATTTTCTATTTTTTCTTGGGTGGGGGTGAATTTGGGGTGGTTGGGGGGTGGGGGGTTGTAATACTGAAAAATTTGTTGTATTCGTAATGGGCTGTCCATTGATACGTGAATGAAAAATCTAGCGACACTTTTTTAGGTCCATCCGAACGTTGCATGCTTCTTATAGAAACCACGGGACTTAGAATTTGTGATGTATACATACGAGTATCGTTTTAGGTCGTCCTATATTACGTAACGCGAAAATTATTGAATTGATTTGAATGAAATTTTGACACAGTATTACTACCGCAGCGAGGATGGAAAACGCGTATGTTTTGGAAAAATAGTGTCAGTGGCGGCGCAGCAATAATAAAAAAACTAAAAATATGAAAACAGCTCAAACTTTGTTTTTAGGCGTTTTACGGGTTCCTGATAATTTTCAATTTTTTTTTTTTTGGGGTGGGGTGAAATCGGTGCGTTTGGGGGGTGGGCGGTAGTAAAACTGAAAAATTTGTTGTATTCATAATAGTCCGTCTATTGACCTGTAGAAGAAATACCTAGCGGCATATTACACTTTTTTAGGTTTTGCTTTATTTAGTTCTGTGTATGTTGCGTAAAGCGAAAATTATTGAATTGATGTTAATAAAATTTTGACACAGAATTTATTACGGCTACGAGAATGGAAAACGACTGTTTTTGAAAAACCGTGTCAGTGACGGCGCAGCAATAAACAAAAAACCAAAAACATAAAATCAGCTCAAACTTCGTTTTTAGACGGGTTGGGGGCTCTTGATCGTTTCGCATCGTCCAGTTCAAGCATGCAGAAAAAAACTGTGGTGCCCTAGTTCCTAAGGAGGGAGACGCAAGAAACTATTTACGACGGTTTTTGTGTGGATGTTGTTTTTACGGGCGGATGGGCGATAATTTGGTTGCAAGGGGATTTTAGACTATAGCTTGATGCCAATGGGAAATAATAAAATGGTATCATCATTATGTGTGGGAAGTACTGAGTCATTTAACTTGACTCCATTTTTTTCTTATTACTGCGTCACCCAATGAGGTATTTGTTTTTGATGATAGGCAGCATTACTTCATGCAATCCAAAATTTATAACTACAAAACGTACAAAATGCTGCTCTGATTATAGTAGTAAAGATTACTGAAAGCTTGACTGTTTACTCTTATATCTTCTACGTAGTATGATTTTGCTTTAATTTATGCCGACCACAACCCCAAGGTTTCCTTAGGTTGTTATCTAGCTCGTTTTGCCAAGTAACTGGCTTTTGCGTCTGAAGTACACATCTAAATCAATCAATATTCTCTTCTACTGAACTTTCCATTTAGTCCCAGTTTGAAAGTAATTTGAGAACGCCTATGGGCTTGAAACATTTCCTCACGACGAAGCGCTCTTTGTATTCTTCTTCTTAATTAAAGTAATAAAAGGTAACCCTGTTATTATACATATTTATATATTTTGGATTAAAGAAGAACCTTTTGTAAGTATCCTATTATCTTTCAAACGACTATTCTAAAGAAATCAGGATAAGAATAGAAAAATCTACAAGCGCAAACCAACAATATGAGACCACTAATGTGCTGTAAAGATTTAAGGGTCTAGGGTATTCCCTTTCTCCAGTGTGTGTGTCGAAGATGAGGGGAGATAAGTCCAAAAATCCAAAGGTAAGGTCAAAAGGTTCAAAGGTAAGGTCCAAAGGTCACCATAAGAATGAATTTCGCATTTTGAAGCTCCTGACGTTACCTTTAAACTTACAGTAATGATTCAAAAAGCAAATTGAAGAAGAAAGCTTGCGCTTTGTCGCTGTGGTGGCTTTTTTTGGTATCGTGTTTGGTAGTTAAATTACAGACATTTGAAGAATGTATGACTTTGCTTTGCAAGTTTTTTGCACACTAAAAAACTTTTTTGAAAAAATTGCTCTTAGATGTCATTCAATGAGGTCTTATCTATCACCTTCTGAAATACTGGGTTATTCACGTTATTCGACACGGAGCAGTATGGCTAAAGTATGTGATAAAAAAGAAAATAATAATTTCGGATGGATAGATACCCCTAAAGACTACATTTTAGAAATATTTTCATGTTATACAGGGTGTCCTAAAAACACGAAATGGATCAAAGTTATGTTTTTTAAATGGAACACCCCGTATATTATTGCATATTCAGATTCCTTGGTAAATTCTAGTGTGACTATATGTACCATACATTGGACTTACAGCAAACCGTTTAAGTGTAAATCACCATTTTCGATATAAGTGGATATCATGAAAAAAATTGAATATCGCAGAGATTATAAAATTTGGAAGACTGTAACTTTGCCGTGTTACCAAGAATAAAATGTGTCAGCTTTGACAAGACTGTCAAATTTAAATTACGTTTATGCTTGGAGAAATCGCTCGATTAATTAAGGAAACTTCGATAAGCGATAACTTGATTTTTTTAAATGGGAATGCCTAATTTATTTTATACGGTCAAATGTAGAATTTGATAACCTTTCTAACGATATAAGGTTGTGAATATCAATCTCTGGTAGTTTTCATTTAATTTTAAATTTTCAAACAAATCGGCGTTTTTCAATTTTCGTACCTATAAGCGACGTAGCAGGCCATGAAATATAAACAAAAACCTGTTCAGGTAGAAGAAAACAACTAACTTAGCAGAAAAATACACACGAACTAGACTAAAAGGGCAAGATTATAGAAATTACTCACAACAAATTAATATAGTCTAACCAGAAACAACGGCGCTAACATATCTTTGGTCAAAGAGAAGCTGGAGTATGGCAGAAATGGATTTTTTCACGGCCTACTAGCTACTGCAATGTACTAGAGATTGGCAATTTCCAAAACCATTAAAAATTTTGAAATGAAACGAAAACTAATAGACAATGTTTATTATTTTCATAACAAAAATTTCACATTTAATGATATAAAAAAGTATGCAATTCTGTCAAAACTCAAGTCAAAGGTACCTCTGACTGGCGTTCTGAAAATTCTTCAGTACCTATTAGCAAGATCGCAGAAAATGAAGAATGAATTAAAATTTTTTCAAATTATAAAATATAACTCAAATGGCAGAAAATTTAAATCTGATTTGTCAGTATTCCTTTTTTGCAATATTGCTAATAGATATTGGAAGATAGAAGGGCTCCAGTCAGAGGTATCGACTTCGATGCAAATTACTACTTTTTTACACCATTATATATGATTGATAATTTAGTGCTGGAGCAACAGTCGATGGTTATTTTTGTATCATTTCGGGGTTTTTAACTGTCTTGGAAATTTTTAACCTCTAGTAAATTGCGGTAACCAGTGGACTGTAAAAAATATCTATTACTGCCATACTCCAGCTTCTCTTTGACCTTAGAGATGTTATCGCAGTTGTTTCTGGGGGAGTTGATTTGTAATAAGGAATTTTTATCATCTTGTCTTTTTATTCTATTTCGTCTGTATCTTGTTTCTAAGTTACTTGTTTTCTTCCATCTGAATTAACATGTTTTTGTTATATTTCATGGCCTGCTACGTTGCTTATAGGTAGGAAAATTGAGAAACGCCGATTTGTTTGAAAATTTAAATTTAAATGAAAACTACCAAAGATTGATATTCACAAACTCATATCATTAGAAAGGTTATAAAATTCTACTTTTAACCGTATAAAACGAATCAGGCATTCCCATTTGCAAAAATGAAGTTATCGCTGATCGAAGTTTCCTTAATTAATCGACCGATTTCTCCAAGCATAAACGTAACTTAAATTTGACAGTCTCATCAAAGCTGACGCATTTTATGCTTAGTAATACGGCAAAGTCGCAGCCTTCTAAATTTTATAATCTCTGCTATATTCAACTTTTTCCTGATATCTACTTATACCGATAATGGTGATTTACACTTAAACGGTTCGCTTTAAGACCCACGTATGATACATAAATTCACACTAGAATTCACCAAGGAATCTGAATATGCAGTAATATATGGGGTATTCCATTTAAAAAATATAACTTTGATACATTTCGTGTTTTTGGGACACCCTGTATAACATGAAAATATTTTCAAAATGTAGCCTGAATGGGTCTCTATCCATCCGAAATTATTATTTTCTTTTTTATCAAATACTTTAGCCATAATGCTCCGTGTCGAATAACGTGAATAACCCTGTATATAACTGTGTGTACCCAGGCCCCTTACGCTTAAGTTTAACAGTGATGATGCTTAAATGCTACGTTTTATCGGTCCTGTATAGTGTACGGCACTGTTGCCGTACCATACTTTTGAAAGTGCTCCTCAATAAAATGGTTGCGTGATCTTAACTTCGGCGGTCGAATTCTATATCGAAACTCTTCAAAGAAAACCAGCAAAATCACCGACCGTCACCAGGTATACAGAACATGTGCATTCAGACGTTTCCATTTCCGGGGACCCCAAGCTGAGTACGCCCGAACTCTTTGAGTGTCGTTCAACTTAAACTGAAATTCATTCGGAAGCTTGCTTGTTTTACTGTTTGTGTAAACGCTACAAATACCGGGGCAGCTCTTCCAAGGTACACAACGGATGCTTGCAGTTTGTACTTCACATCCGGCTATTGGAGGGCACTCGATACCTTTCAGATTTGATGAAACGGGAGGAGGGGAGGCTGCCCCCCTATTACATATTGCCACTCCACCTGAAAGGGCACTTCTCTTATATCTAGAACGTGAGATGGCCACTCGAACGTTAAGTGTAAATATAAGTTTATTGATTATATTCTCTAGGTAAAGAACTCATATTGGTCGAACTGTGCAGGGTTTTTTTTATGGTCGGCCTCCCGCAAAGGCTTAAAGCCTATGGCGCTGTAGAAGCGCTGCGAGAGGATAAGTATCGGTTCACGTTAGAATTGAAACGCTGCAGGTTGTAGCCGTCGGGGAAACAAATTTCCCGGCAGCTGATTCCACAGCGTCGAAGTTTTCCAAAAGAAGGAATGCTGGAGGAGACTAGTTCGGGGAGTAAGGACCTCAACCTGGTAAGGATGAGCTCGCAGAGCTCCTCTATTTTTCCTGGTTCGGCCGGCCTGTGGTGTTATTATTTGAGAGAGCTCAATCGAACATCTTTCGTGATAGAATCTGTAAAACAGGGACAGGTCAGCCACCCTCCTTCGATGTTTCAGGCTGTGGAGGTCCTTTGTGAGGTTTGGCGTATCGATTAGTCTAATCGCTCTTTTCTGGATAGTGTCCAGAAACTTAACAGTGTGCTTCGGAGCGCATCCCCACACATGGGAGCAATACTCCAGCGATAGTCGGATCTGTGCCTTGTAGAGCAGCAGTAGTTGCTCTGGTGTATACAACTTCCTACAGCGGAACCAAACTCCAAGCTTCTGGGATGCCGTTTTAGCAATACTGACGACGTGGTCGTGCCAGGACATGTTATTGTTGATGTTGATTCCCAAAAGCTTGACAGAAGGTGATTCGACTATGGGGTGACCCTCCATTTCCACGGTTGGTAAGCCATCGTGAGACTTCTTTGTAAGTGTTGTTGCCTGAGTTTTTTGTACGTTGAACTGTACTTTATTTGCTAATCCTCACTCGACAATTGTTTTGATATCAGCGTTGATCTGTGAGGCATGCTGCTGTCGCTGACGTACCGTCTCCTGGGATGATAGTGGCTTGCCTGGTTCCATGCACGACACTAATGTACTGTCATGTGCGAAGCTGTAGATTGGATTGGATGTTATTTCCAGCAGCTCGTTGATGTACAACAGAAACAGTGTAGGGGATAGGACAGATCCCTGAGGAACACCGGCGTTTATTGAAAATACGTCTGATGAACAGCCCTCGACTACAACAAACAGAGATCGGTCGTTCAAAAAGCTATTTAGCCACTGGCGCAGGCCAAGTGGTAGTCCATAAGCAGCAAGCTTGGCCAGAAGTCCGTCATGCCATACTCTGTCGAAAGCTTTCGATATATCAAGAGCAACAACACGGAATTCGCCCATTTTGGGCACTTTTACGGGGTATCTCGGTTATTGTTGAAGATAGAGGGTTGCGGTTTTCGCGACAGTATGCTACTTTTTTGTGAAACTAAAGATGCCGTCAACAAAATTATCATGGCCCTCTTGGTCTTTGAGATACACGGTGAAATCGAAAATTATCGATTTTGGGACCCCCCTCGTATCTCGGTTATCTTTTATTTTATTGAAAAGTTTAAAAAGGGGCTTACAGAAGTTTTTCTGTAGAATTCAGTGGCGTAGGTTGATTTTTTCTTACTCTAAACGTTTTTCAGTTATGAAGCAAACATATATTTTTTTAAATGGAACACCCTGTATATTATTTTTTACTTCAATCGGAAATAATTCAAGCTTTTCAAAAATATATATATTAGTATTAAATTATTTTGAACATTGCGCTCAAAACTTGATTTTTCCAATTTTTACTTTATTTGTAGCAGTACGCCATGATTAATCAACTATAAATAATAAGCATCTAAGTTATTACACTAAAAGAGACTTCCTACTAAAATTCGAAAAAACAGAATCAAAATACATTTTTTTTTTAAATAATAATGTCTCACTAAAATGATGAATATTGTGTTATTATAATATTGAGTAGATAGTGGGCTATGCCTATGACTCACCTATTAAAAACGAAAAAACAAATCTGTAAAAAAACTTGCGAGACTGTCAGCTTTTAATTATATTTTTATTAAATATAGTTTTGTTCTTTCTGTGTTTTCGTTTTAATTATTGTCAATTTTCTATAATAATGGCAGCTTGGATACCCAGAGAGTCAGCAACCGTTTTCAGATATATTTGCTCGTCTAAAAATAAATATTGTTAGGTACGGATCCTATTCAACCACGTCCTAAAACTCATTTCAAGGAGAATAGGGAGCAAAGGAAATCAAACGTGTTAGGTTACATAGAAGCAACGCATTCATCATCTTGTAAGCACAAAGAAGCTGTAGGGGTATAAAAATTAACTGTAGAAATAATTCTAAAAAAATACGATTACCATCCATACAAGTTTAAGATACCTCAATATTTGCACAGGATCAGTTTGGGAATTTTTAATCGTCATGACACGAAGGAGACCAATAATTCTTTTAAATGCCATTAAAAAAATAAGAAGTTGTGCCAGATTTGATTCGAGAAAATAGTCTCCAACTTGAACGAACATCTCTAAAAGCTCCTCGATGTTTTTAGTTTTTATTTTGATTCAAATTTAATAGTTTGTTGATATTCTTCAGATATAATGTTTGGTTTTAAGTAATGTAATACAATAAGTAATATTTACTGAACATTATCACAAGAATTAGTTAACAGCGAATAAAATACAGTTAAATAATTGAGTTTAAAAGCATTGAGTGTCTTGTATATTAATAATCGTTTACTTGTATATTGTTTTTAATAGAGTGGTCATGGCCTACTGCTACAAATAAAGTAAAAAATGAAATTTTGAGCTTAGTTTTCAGAAAAAATTCATACTAATATATATTTTTGTGAAGCTTGAATTATTTCCGATTGACGTAAAAAATAATATACAGGGTGTTCCATTTAAAAAAATATATGTTTACTTCATAATTGAAAAGTGGTTAGAGAGTAAGAAAAAATCAAACTACACCACTAAATTCTACAGAAAAAAATCCTCGAAAAAATCTATAAGACGCTTTTTTAAACTTTTCAATAAGATAAAAGACAACCGAGATACGAGGGTGTTCCCAAAATCAATAGTTTTCGATTTCACCCTGTATCTCGAAAACCAAGAGGGCCATGATAATTTTGTTAACGGCACCTTAATTTCTCAAAAATGTAGCACACTGTCGCAAAAACCGCAACTCTCTATATTCCAAAATAACCGAGATACCCCGTAAAAGTGCCCAAATTGGGACACCCTGTACAGGCTGGCCTGATAAGAATGGACGGCGGCAATATCTCGGTAACCAAAGACATGCATGTTTTGGACATGGTGCAAAGAAGATTTTTCAAAATTGGTGGATGTGAATTGTATGGCTAGATAGCGCATTCACCATAATGTTCTGGCGGAAGAAAACATTAAACTTAAAATTTACTTTACAATCACAACAAAACACGTAAGAAGCAACTAAATATAATAATAATACTATCATTGAAGGCACGGTAGCGATGAGACACCGGTACTGCCATACGTTCCAGGATATAGAGTCCGTTGTGGAGAACGAGAGATGCCCGATTTACTGGAACTACTCGTTCCCCAGTCTCGAGTTTGTACAGGCAAACAAGCCCGACATAGTCCTTCTCGACCACCAACAGAAGACGGTGTTCGTTAAAGAGTCTCCGGTACCTGCTGAAGTGAACATCGTCTCAAAGGAGAAGGAAAGGGGGATCAAATATGAGGAGTTGCTCGGACAACTTCGCAGGCTCTGACCAGACTACACAGTAAGTCTGCTGGTTACGATCATTGGATCTCTAGATGGAATGAGGAATATGCTCCTCCCTGCATTGCGTAAAATGCCTGTGTCGTGCGGCAGCACACATCTTAGCCGCTAGAATGCAGAACGCAATTATCCTTGGGTGCCGATTCGCGGACCCAGAGATTGCTCACCTCACGGTGTGATGTGAGGAGTAATCACTGAGTAATAGAACAGCAGCTCAGTGTGTCGGAGCCCGGGCTGCACTTTTTTGTTTTTTAAATAATAACCAAATATTTTTACACCATACCTACAACAGTTAGGCCTGGACGAAAGGTTACACAAAATATTTCAAAGGTCTAATCCTGAAAACCTGTAATATTGTGCGATCCTTCCTAAGTTCAGATCAGTAATAGTTCAGGTGTTGACTTGGCACAGCCCGTCATCATTTGTTGCTACCGCAGTCATGCGAAATAAACTTGGAAAACATGATAATGATGATAATAATAATTTTCGGCATCATCAGGTGGTCACAGACTGATATAGAAAACATCCACAACCTCATACGGGCAGAACTCACGAAACACCGAATGTCACATCCACACGCATGCAAAGAAAGGCTCACCATAGACAGGAAACAAGGAGGCAGGCAAAGGGATTATTGATATACAGTCGCTCCGCACAAGACAGATAAAAACACTCAGACATTTCTCCCAAAGCAAACAAACAAATTTACATCGAGCAATAGTAAAAGCAGACAAAAACTATATACCACTCAACCTATCATGTCCAAACCACGCCGCAGACACACACAATCCCACACAATCACAACAAAAAAAAATAAACACCTGGTCGCAGAAACCACTCCATGGCAAACATAAATATCGTATTACGCAAGGTCACATAAAAGAAAAACAGTCATACACCTGGCTGCAAAATGCTCAGCTCTTTCCAGAAACTGAAGGATTTATGCTTGCTATCCAGTACCAAGTTATTGCGACGAGAAATTACAAGAAATACGTAATTGAAGATCCATCTATAACAGACGATAATTGCAGAAAATGTCACCAACAAAAAGAAACAATAGATCACATAACATGCGGATGGAAAACTCTTACTGGTACCGAATACACAGCCAGACATAGCTCTGCGGCTAAGATCATACACCAAGCACTCACCACAGCAAACAAACTAATAGAAACCACAGATCCATACTACAATTACACTCCGACATCAGTAATCTGACTGGACTTACAGCCAGACATAGCTCTGCGGCTAAGATCATACACCAAGCACTCACCACAGCAAACAAACTAATAGAAACCACAGATCCATACTACAATTACACTCCGACATCAGTAATCTGGAAAAGGATCGATACAGACTATACTGGTACGTTGATATACATACAGGCAAGACTATCCCAGCCAACAGACCAGATATAGTTTTCCAATCAAAAGCCGACAAAATTACCTATTTGATAAATATTGCCATTCCCAACGATGTGAATATCCAAAACACCTACGCTGTAAAGATATCTAAATACACGGACCTTGCCATGGAAATAAAACGACTTTGGAAACAAAACAAAGTCACTATTGTCCCCTCATTATGTAGGTGTCAGGACTTACACCAAACACGTTTACACAACACCTCCAACAGTTGGGCCTGGACGAAAAGTTACACAAAGTATTCCAAAAGTCTGTAGTCCTAAACACCTCTAATACTGTGCGATCCTTCCTAAATTCCAACCAATAATCGTCCGGGAGTTGACTTGGCACAGCCCGTCAACATTTGTTGCTACCGCAATTGTGCGATAGGAACTTAGAAAGTCAGATAAGAGTAATAGCCTTTAATCTCCCGAAAGCAACAGTAGAACAATAAATTCAACAAAAAAAATTAATTTGCATTTAGAAGAACCTCAAGGTGGAGTTCACCTTAATGGTGTATTTTCACTCAGCCCTTGCTAATAACAGCATGAAAAAATAAGCATTTACTTAGCTTAACTCAAAAAAAACTATGTACAACACACAAGGAGTGGTCACCTGAAGTTTACAGTAAGCAATTAATCAATATTAGAAATTTAAAAAACATTCATTAGCTAATTCTTTCCATCTCCGTGGATTTCAAAATTCAAAATGATTGGATGGTGCGTTCAAATACTATCTACTATTATATTTGAAACTTCTTTAAAATAAGACCGTTTTGTGTGACGGTATGTTCACTAAATTTTTATGTCTAGTGTCAACATTAGGATAGGATAGGATAGGATTAGGATAGGATTAGGATAATACATAATACATACTTTTATGGCATAAGGATAGAATATAGACTTTAAATCTATTCACATATCTCTATCGATTGTTGAAAATTTAAACAGTTTTGTGTAATATTCCCATTATCAATATGAATAAATGATGGATCTGCTGTCAAAACTAATTTGAGCGAGCATCATGAAATCGTCAAATGTATCTGGTTTCATGTTCATGGTAGAGCATATATATGTACCTTGAGTGTATGTGGTTAACAATATGGACGTGCACTTTATATCGAAGCATTCATGGACTTCTAAAATAATAGATGAAGAACTGGAAATATCAAGCAATATGCCTTTTAACAGAACCTCTATACCACGATTCCACAATTTATGATAGCTGGTTGACGCACAAGATTGACGCTTTATTGTAGAGAAAAGGATTAATGTAATCTGTAAGGCTTTCGCGGCCATCGTCCAATGAATTTGTGGTTCTTGGGTTTTTAGGCCGGCGTCGTTTAGCGTTAAGGCTTGACGTTTCGCCACCACGAGTGGATGGCATCTTCAGAAGCTATTTCACTTCAGCGACTTCCAAAGTACTGACGGCTGGAAGATCTGCACCTGCATTTATACCTGTCAACGGTGACGTGACCCAATCAGGTAACGTTGGTAGCCCCCTTGTGATATGGCAGTGTCTTCAGGTCCTTTAGGATGGGTACCCATGTCCGGTTGACTTTCTGTATTTCTTCTTTTCTATTGAAATTATTGTGGTGTTTTTGTATCTCGATGGCTTCTCTGTTAAGTCTGGCATAGTATGAAGATGTTGAGGTAAGAACCTGAGTTTCTTCAAACTTGATCTTATGGCCTCCTTCCTTAAGCGGATGTTCGGCTACCGCTGATTTTTCGGTATAACCTAGTCGACAGATAGACTTGTGTTCTGAAATCCTTGTGTTTATCGATCGCTTCTTTGTTCCTATGTATACACTCCCACATGTGCATGGTATGCGATAAACCCCCGGTGTAGTGAGTGGGTCTCTTTTATCCTTCACCGTTCTCAAATACTCCTGTATCTTTTTTGTGGGCTTGTAGATGACCAAATGCCGCCCTGTAGCTACTAAGTCAAAATAAACTTGGACAATTTTTATATAACAGATTATTAGTCAACAACAGCTCTTTTAAACGAGGCCTAGTTTGTTCAATTCTGTTAACCTATACCAAAGGCCATTTAAATAAAAACTTCTTTGGCATTCCCCCACCACTACACCTTACAACAGCAAAAAACTGTTAACAAAAAAAATCGAGAATTGTTCTTCTTACATGATGATAGAACTTATAATATACCTTTACTTGCATATTTTTTGAGAAAAAGCCGTTTTTCTGATTGACAGTATCAGTTACGCCCCTTAGCGGCTACTAGCGGAACTTGAAAATAATTTCCAGCGATTTCTCTTAGTCGATTTACCTGATAATATTTTTTGCTCGAAGTTATACGATTAACGGTTACCGAGATATTGCCGGCGTCCATTCTTATTAGGTCACCCTGTACAATTAATAGTAAATAAATACCTCTACTCTACTCCGATTATTCGAGTCATCTAAATCCATAAACAAAATAGAATCGATATTTGAGTACTATAATATTTGGTTTTCCCTTGCAGCTGGCAGCCCTAGTATCAGGTGGCCCTGTGCATGGCCGTCTCTACTCACTAGGCCGGAGCATTGAAATATGGCAACGTTGGAGATCAGGCCGTGTTTTCATTTGTTGTTATGTCATGTGTATTCTTCCAGGTTCAGAAAATATGGTTGGAAGGTGATTATTAATTTGTTTCTAATTATTTACCTGCACAAACGAAACTATAAAGATAAAAAGATGCCTGCAAAGCGTGTAGTACCAGGTTGCAGCCCAGTAGAGGACTACCAAACCATGGCCCAACATCACCTTATTCCAGATTAAAAAGGACGTTGCAAGGTGATTTTTAATGGGTTTCTACTTATTTACCTGCACAAACGAAACTATAAAGATAAAAAGATGCCTGCAAAGCGTGTAGTACCAGGTTGCAGCCCAGTAGAGGCATGAGTAGAGGACTACCAAACCATGGCCCAACATAACCCTATTCCAGATTAAAAAGAACGTTGCAAGGTGATTTTGAATGAGTTTCTACTTATTTACCTGCACAAGTGAAACTATAAAGATAAAAAGATGCCTGCAAAGTGTGTAGTATCAGGTTGCACTAGCAACTGTGCGTCCGATAAGGGACATAAACAGAAGTGGGTGAAAGGTATTCCTCGGAAGGGCTGCTTATATTTATAAGGATAAAGACAATAATTGACAAACATTTCAAAGGATAAGACCTATTTTAAAGCACAATGTGGTACCTATAATGTTTTCTGGACCTCCCAAATATCACAGAAAAATACAGTTAATAGAACTCATCTGGGCATGGCCTGGGGCATACCTACGAAAGCATTTGATAGTGAAAGGGAAATCAAGACCAGCAAGAATGGCTTCACAGTGACCTAATAGTGAATTTTTCTAGCTCAAGTGATAATTTACAAAGTAAATTGAGTGTTCATTTAAGTGGAAATGGAAGTGGCGGCAGGAAACAGGTTGCGTTTATTTTTATTTTGTAGTGTCTGACTGTGATGAAACAGACATCAGATGTAAGTGGTATTAGTAGTAGTAGTTCTAAAAAGTATTTTTCTTCATTTGTTAACCGAGATGAACTCTAATACATATAAAATGTATATATTATTCTGAAACTATAGGCCCACTATTTGACAGCTAAGCCACGTTGCCACATCTAAGGCTCCGGCCTAGTGTAGAGTCGGCCATGCCCTGTGTCAACTTTTGAACGCTACACGGTTAAACGTAGCATCCGTTTAACGTGAAGCGCGTTTTCGTGCCGTAGGTATATATAAACGTGTTTGCCTATCTGCTTGTTATCCAATAATGCGCTGTTTGCGAGGGCATAATTTGATTAGTTCGATTTGCCATGAGAACGCGATATACAGGGGCGTTACCTGCAAAGGAAGCACTGGACCGTCTCTGACAACGTGCTGAAATCTACGAGGAGTTAGAGAACGCAAGCGAAATGAGACGGAACGCTGCTCTGCACTGCACCGCCAGCGTATGCTTCATAAGACCCCGGCCACACGTGCATACTTTACCTCGTACTTGAGTCGGTCCATTCCAAAGTCTTCTTATCCCGTTTACCCAAATTTTGGTAAAATTAAACATACTAGGCCTTTACAGAAACTATGATCGGGTTAACCCGATCAATTGGATCACGGATCCTGACGTTCGGAAAGTGATCTGGGATCGGTCAGAAATAGGGTAATTCACTCTTGTACAGTAAGTGATTGCGATCGGATGATTCAGATCAGTAGCAGCTTTACTTTACCATCTGTTTTTATTGTTAAACCAACTTTTTCGTTGTTCGAAGTCCGTTAAATTCATGGAATCATAAATCCCACTTGACAGCTGTTTGACATATAACTGATCTATCCGGATCCAGATCAGTGTTTCCGTAAAGGCCTACTGTTACGGTCTGACAACACTGCGGCAGTAGGTGGGAGAGATGGCAACATTGCGACACCAGGTGGGAGAGACAGCGAGGGTAGACCTCAGAGTAACAACTGAACATAGAGGTAGTAAAGAACTAATTCTAATAGGCCGACATCTTTTCTTGCGTTGTCATATTGACCACCAGACAGGCACGTATTTAGAGGGGGTCCACGGGGTCCGGACCCCCCCCCGCCGAAAACGTTATAAAATGCCGTCTAAAAAATGGGATCCACAAATTTTTGCACCCCCTTCCCTCGAGGAGAGCAAATTTAAGGTGGCAACTCTAATCTGGACCCCCCCCCCCCCCCCGAAAGGCTTCTTACTAGAGCCCTTAAGATATTGTCAGTTAGGTTCAACAGGGCAGAAGTAGTATTATGATGCTTTCTAAAACCGAATTGGTTAGAAGGGATTATATTGCGTTCTTCAATATACGTTGACAGTTGTTGGTTAACAATTTTTTCTAAAATCTTTGAAAGAACTGGTAATAGACTGATTGGCCTTGAATCTGATAAGTTCTGTACGTTTGAAGTCTTTGGTACAGGAATAACTACCGCTAATTTCCACATTTCTGGGAAGTATCCGACTTCGAGGCATACGTTAATTATATGGGTGATATGGTAAAATATTGCTGGTAAACTAACTTGAATCATAGTTAAAGACAAGGTATCGATACCTTTAGCATCTGATTTCAGGTCTTTTATAAATGGGCGTATTGTGGGTATTTGTAGTACAGGGAGGCGAAAAAGGCGTTCTTCCGGTATCATTTGCTTTATGGCAAAAAAAGAAATAAAGATCATAAAAAAGAGAGATGGCTCACATGAGCTTGTCATGGGACACGACAATTTTGTAGCATAACTACAGTCTATCCAAATAAGAGATAGACCAAAACATAAAGAAATTCAATTGTGACCCTTACGTAAACGCCGTTGTGCAGGTGGACAGAACAACTCCTATTGGTCGAATAGGGTGGGCGCCATTACACCCACCTGAATAGGCCAATAGGAGCTATTCTGTCCACCTGCAACGCGGCGTTTACGTAATGATTACGATCGAATTTGTTTATGTATTGGTCTATCTTTTATTTAGATAGACTTTACGTAAGTATTTTTGACAATATTATTGCAGCTTTAGATAAAAAGTATAATGTAGCTTTAGTTTCCATTGACTACTCTAAAGCTTTCGATAAAATCAATCACAATCTATTGATATCTAAATTTAAATATTATGGTATGGTAAATTGTTTTCTGGCTTTTTTCTTGTTATCTCACAGATCAAAGTCAGTGTGTGTATTTAGATAATGTCAAATCTATTTTCAAATCAGTTTTGTCTGGCGTTCCTCAGGGATCCATTTTTTCCATCTCATGTTCAGTTCTAATGCTGATGACACAAATTATTTATTGCTTTTAGTCCTCTAATTACCACAAGACGAGGCTGAGTTAAACTCTGACATGAAATCTGTTTTTGTACTTTTGTACACTATATATACGACCCAAGTTGTCTATAAATTCATCTAAATATAGCCTTATTTATTCTGATTTGATAATAGCCCAGAATTTATTAAATCTGCTCGCAGTGTGAAAGAAGGTTTTGAAAATCTGAACTTTTCTCAGTCTTCCAAATTATTGGGTGTGACTTTTGACGGGAAGCAGAAATTTAGGGAACATATTGATAACGTTCTTAAGGCGGCTCCTACGGAGAGCATAAACGGTCATTTTCAAGTGATTTCATCCCAATTCCTGACGCTCTAGTTTTCAATATTTTTGCATGAAATTTTTACATGAAGTTTAAAAGGAAATTGTACAGGGAGCTATCGAAGCATTTTTAAAAGAAAAAATGAAGTCAAGTTGATTGACTCAGTACTTCCCACACATTACGCTCATACCAGTTTATAATTTTCCCATAGCATGAAGCTATAGTCTGAGATCCCTTGCAACCAAATAATCGCCAGCCCCCCCCCCCTAAATTGTGTTATGCCGCTAGGTCTTTCCTTCACAGGTCAATGGACAGCCTATTATCGTTACTACAAACTTCTCAGTTTTACAACCCCCAACCACCTGACTTTCACCTCCACCCAAAAAACTGGTAGGAAATGATCAGGAACCCCTAAAACATCTAGAAACCGAATTTGAGTTGCTTTCATACTTGTCGCGTTCTTTGATTATGGCTACGCTGCCACTGACAAGATTTTTAACAAACATACGCGTTTTCCATTCTCACCACGGCAACAATATACCGTGTTAAAATTTCATTAGAATCAATTTAATAGTGTCCACGTTACAAAATACAAAACGATTTAAACCAATAAATTCTCGTATGTATACAGAAAATTCAAAGTCCCTTAGTTTCCGTAATAAGCTACGCAATGTTCGGGTGGACCTAAAAAGGTGATTTGTGCCGCTAGATCTTCCTTCGCAGGTTAGTGGACAGCATATTAGTAGTAGTACAAGAAATTTTTTAATTTTTCAACCCCCAACCCTCCAACCACCCCAATTTCACCCCACCCAAAAAAACGCACAAAATGATCGGGCACCTCTAAAACACTTAAAAACGAAGTTTGAGCTGTTTTTATATTTTTAGTTTTTTTATCATTTCTGCACCGCCACTGGCACGATTTATAAAAACCATACGCGCTTTCCATCTTCACCACGGTAGTAATACTGTGTCAAAATTTCATTAAAATCCATTCAGCAGTTTCCTCGTTAGACAATATAGAACGATCTAAAGCAATATGTTTACGTCAGAAAAAATTCTTCCTTTGCTTTCTGTAATAGGCAAGGCAATGTTCGGATGGACCTAAAGAAGTTATTTATGTCGCCAGTTCTTTCTTCACAGGTCAGTGGACAGCCTATTATGAAAGCAATAAATTTTTCAATTTTACAACCCCCCACCCCCCAACCACCTCAATTTCACCCCCAACCAAAAAAAAGTAGAAAATGATCAGGGACCCCTAAAACGCCTAAAAACGAAGTTTCAGCAATTTTTAATTTTTTTTGTTTTTTGCTAATTACTCCGCCGCCTATGCACCGATTTTCAAAATTTTAGGAACATTACCTACTACGACCCCACAGCATACCGCTGCCCAAATTTCATCACAATCCATGCAGCGGTTACTGAGATTACGAGGGTAGAAAAACGCGATAGACAGACAGACCGACACACCGACAGACAGACTGACAGACCGACAGACCGACAGACCGACAGACCGACAGACCGACAGACCGACAGACCGACAGACCCACAGACCCACAGACCGACAGACCGACAGACCGACAGACCGACAGACCGACAGACCGACAGACCGACAGACCGACAGACCGACAGACCGACAGACCGACAGACCGACAGACCGACAGACCGACAGACCGACAGACCGACAGACCGACAGACCGACAGACCGACAGACCGACAGACCGACAGACCGACAGACCGACAGACCGACAGACCGACAGACCGACAGACCGACAGACCGACAGACCGACAGACCGACAGACCGACAGACCGACAGACCGACAGACCGACAGACCGACAGACCGACAGACCGACAGACCGACAGACCGACAGACCGACAGACCGACAGACCGACAGACCGACAGACCGACAGACCGACAGACCGACAGACCGACAGACCGACAGACCGACAGACCGACAGACCGACAGACCGACAGACCGACAGACCGACAGACCGACAGACCGACAGACCGACAGACCGACAGACCGACAGACCGACAGACCGACAGACCGACAGACCGACAGACCGACAGACCGACAGACCGACAGACCGACAGACCGACAGACCGACAGACCGACAGACCGACAGACCGACAGACCGACAGACCGACAGACCGACAGACCGACAGACCGACAGACCGACAGACCGACAGACCGACAGACCGACAGACCGACAGACCGACAGACCGACAGACCGACAGACCGACAGACCGACAGACCGACAGACCGACAGACCGACAGACCGACAGACCGACAGACCGACAGACCGACAGACCGACAGACCGACAGACCGACAGACCGACAGACCGACAGACCGACAGACCGACAGACCGACAGACCGACAGACCGACAGACCGATGGAAATGAGTGACGTGCATTTTCGTTATGTACACATCATAAAACGCCCGAAAAGCGTATTATCTCAAAATCGGAAATTTTCGCGATCACAATACTCCCCTCACCTATCGGTGTGGGAAGTAAAAGATCTTTAATTTCAACTCTGCGAATGTCAGCTGAGCTGTTTACTTAGCCGAGCATTTATCCGCCAGTTACAATAGAAGCTACAATACTTAAAATTGTCACAGAAAGTGTTACATGTAAGAAGTTACCCAACAACAGTTTAAAGCTACATATTCCTTAGAAATACCATCTACTATACAATACTAAAGCATCACAATGCTTCTACCCTTTGAGTAATTTGAGTTCTTTGAATCAAAAACCCGTTATATTGATATTGAAGTACTCAAGTATACAAAGAGCATTCATATTCCAATATTATTGTTCATTCTGCGCGGGTATGAAATTACACTTGTTCAAAACGCAACATAGGTAAACGTAGCCGTATACATAAATGCATATCTGTTTGATATCCAATAATGTACCATTAATTTACAAACGCATAGTTTGATTAATTCGATTCACGATATACAGGGGCGTCACCTGGGACACCAGCGCCGGTATTCTGTAACTTTTAGAGATAGAAACGTGGTTTTGTAATTAGAATACTATAATTATCCAGGATATGAAGTTTCGTCCTCATTGAAGGTAAAATAAAGATTTTTTGTTTTTTGCGGACGAACCTCAGGATCCGGGAATCGAAGATTTTCCATTTTCGTTGAACGAGACTAAAACTCAAAACACCGGCCGGATCTGTAATTAGGATACTCTAGTTATCTAGGATACGAGGTTTCATCCTCATCGAAGGTCGAATAAGGATTTTAGATTTTTTGCGGGTGAACCTCAGGATCCGGGCATCGGCGATTTTCCATTTTCGTTGAACGAGACTAAAACTCAAAACAATCAAATTTGTAATTAGGAAACTCTAATTATCCAGGATACGAAGTTTTGCCCTCATTGAAGGTCACTTAAAGGTTTTTGATTTTTTGTGGGTGAACCTCAGGATCCGGGAATCGAAGATTTTTCCATTTTCGTTGAACGAGACTAAAACTCAAAAACATTGGCCGGATCTGTAATTAGGATACTCTAATTATCCAGCATACGAGGTTTCATCCTCATCGAAGGTCAAATAAAGTTTTTTGATTTTTTGCGGGTGAACCTCAGGATCCGGGAATCGAAGATTTTCCATTTTCGTTGAACGAGACTAAAACTCAAAACATCGGCCGGATTTGTAATTAGGCTACCCTAATTATCCAGCACACGAGGTTTTGTCCTCATTGAAGGTTAAATAAAGATTTTACATTTTTTGCGGGCGAACCTCAGGATCCGGGATTCGAAGATTTTTCACTTTTGTTGAACGAGACTAAAACTCAAAACATCGCATCGGCCGCATTTGTAATTAGGATACCATAATTATCCAGGATACGACGTTTCATCCTCATCGAAGGTCGAATAAAGATTTTAGATTTTTTGCGGGTGAACCTCAGGATCCGGGCATCGGAAATTTTCCATTTTCGTTGAACGAAACTAAAACTAAAAACATCGACCGGATTTGTAATTAGGATACCCTAATTATCCAGGATACGAGGTTTTGTCCTCATTGAAGGTTAAATAAAGATTTTACATTTTTTGCGGGCGAACCTCAGGATCCGGGAATCGAAGATTTTCCATTTTCGTTGAACGAGACTAAAACTCAAAACATCGGCCGCATTTGTAATTAGGATACCATAATTATCCAGGATACGACGTTTAATCCTCATCGAAGGTCGAATAAAGATTTTAGATTTTTTGCGGGTGAACCTCAGGATCCGGGCATCGGAAATTTTCCATTTTCGTTGAACGAAACTAAAACTAAAAACATCGGCCGGATTTGTAATTAGGATACTCTAATTATCCAGGATACGAGGTTTTGTCCTCATTGAAGGTTAAATAAAGATTTTACATTTTTTGCGGGCGAACCTCAGGATCCGGGAATCGAAGATTTTCCATTTTCGTTGAACGAGACTAAAACTCAAAACACCGGCCGGATCTGTAATTAGGATTCTCTATTTATCTAGGATACGAGGTTTCATCCTCATCGAAGGTCGAATAAGGATTTTAGATTTTTTGCGCGTGAACCTCAGGATCCGGGCATCGGCGATTTTCCATTTTCGTTGAACGAGACTAAAACTCAAAACATCGGCCGGATTTGTAATTAGGATACCCTAATTATCTAGGATACGAGGTTTCGTCCTCATCGAAGGTCAAATAAAGGTTTTAGATTTTTTGCGGGTGAACCTCAGGATGCGGGCATCGGAAATTTTCCATTTTCGTTGAACGAAACTAAAACTAAAAACATCGGCCGGATTTGTAATTAGGATACCCTAGTTATCCAGGATACGAGGTTTTGTCCTCACTGAAGGTCAAATAAAGATTTTTGATTTTTTGCGGGTGAACCTCAGGATCCGGAAATCGAAGATTTTCCATTTTCGTTGAACGACACTAAACCTCGAAATATCGGTCGGATTTGTAATTAGGGTACTCTAATTATCTAGGATACGAGGTTTCGTCCTCATCGAAGGTCAAATAAAGGTTTTAGCGGGTGAGTCTCAGGATTCGGGCATCGGAAATTTTCCATTTTCGTTGAACGAGACTAAAACTCAAAACATTGGACGGATTTGTAATCAGGAGACTCTAATTATCTAGGATACGAAGTTTTGTCCTCATTGAAGGTCAAATTAAAGATTTTTGATTTTTCGCGGGTGAACGTCAGGATCCGGGAATCGAAGATTTTCCATTTTGTGGACGTGAAGGAGAAGGCTGAGAGTTCCTTATACCGCCCATCGAACTAACGTTTCCATACTAGATGAGTTCGATAACAGACTATCCTCCATTGTGTCGACGTCGAACATATTCACAGAAGCGATAATATGGAGGAACTTCAGTTCAGGATGGTGGCCTGAGTGGGCGGCGCCGTGACTGTTCCCTCACACGCTGGGTGGATACGACGAAACAGCTGCTGGATATGAGTATCAAGAGCGCCACTAAAGTGACATCAGTAAATCGCGAAGGATGGCAAGCTATAGTTCTCAAAACTATTGATAATATCCGTGTCGGCAATACTCTAGCTCCGACTTAATGCATTTTACGGGTTCGAAACATGTCTGTTAAGACATGGTGACTATGATGTTGATGAATACACATCGGCAATCGACCTATGTGCGGAGGCGCTAACGTCAGAAGGTGGCGCCATACCGTGTCTGACATCAATAATTATGTCTTAAATCATTGGGTGTGTAGCTATGTATGCACAGCATCACTTGTACACCTGCATCCTACATCAAAGACTGTTTGCTCTAGATGTGCGCATATCAGGTACCTACTGAAGGCGCGACCTGTATCTGTCAACCGTCATCTTATGTGCTTATTAAATATCTTGAGACGGTTCAATTTGTATTTCGCACGAGAACGTTTCCCTGCAAGACAGCACGGTGTAACCCAGTTACTCTAATCAGTTCTTGGTTTTGCTCAAAGTAAAGGGTATTTACGTATTAAGACCAATTAATACCTGCAAATCTTATAACATCCTCCCATGCAAGGGTCCTCTTGAGTAACACTCCAGCACGGCTCAACAAACAATCACCTGTCTTAGTCAATGTCGGTCTCTTTGTGATGACGTGTTGCAAATATCTGATGTCAGCGACGCCATTTTGAGATAGTATCATTAAAAACAATAAAAAATGACAGGAGCGGAGTAGAAAAAGTTGTTATCAGTACAACAGGGCAGAATTAAAATAATGCTCCTCAACCATGGCCGACTTTACTCACTAGGCCGGAGCATGAAATATGGCAGCACTGAATCAGCGGGCCGAGTTTTCATTTGTTGTTATGTCATGTGTATTCTTCCAAGAGCAGAAAATATGGTTGGAAGGTGATTATTAATGTGTTTCTAATTATCTGCCTGCACAAACGAAACTATAAAGATAACAAGAT
This sequence comes from Callosobruchus maculatus, assembly GCA_951848785.1. Lineage (NCBI taxonomy): Eukaryota > Metazoa > Arthropoda > Insecta > Coleoptera > Chrysomelidae > Callosobruchus > Callosobruchus maculatus. The sequence goes on along the minus strand of CATOUR010000011.1, from coordinate 5,904,181 downwards.
GCCTGCAAAGCGTGTAGTACCAGGTTGCAGCCCGGTAGAGGACATACCAAACCATGGCCCAACATAACCTTATTCCAGATTAAAAAGAACGTTGCAAGGTGATTTTTAATGTGTTTCTACTTATTTACCTGCACAAACGAAACTATAAAGATAACAAGATGCCTGCAAAGCGTGTAGTACCAGGTTGCAACCCGGTAGAGGACATACCAAACCATGGCCCAACATAACCTTATTCCAGATGAAAAAGAACGTTGCAAGGTGATTTTTAATGTGTTTCTACTTATTTACCTGCACAAACAAAACTATAAAGATAACAAGATGCCTGCAAAGCGTGTAGTACCAGCTTGCAGCCCGGTAGAGGACGTACCAAACCATGGCCCAACATAACCTTATTCCAGATTAAAAAGAACGTTGCAAGGTGATTTTTAATGTGTTTCTACTTATTTACCTGCACAAACGAAACTATAAAGATAAAAAGATGCCTGCAAAGTGTGTAGTACCAGGTTGCACTAGCAATTGTGCGTCCAATAAGGGACATAAACAGAAGTGGGTGAAAGGTATTCCTCGGAAGGGCTGGTTATATTTATAAGGATAAAGACAATAATTTACAAACATTTCAAAGGATAAGACCTATTTGAAAGCACAATATGGTACCTATAATGTTTTCTGGACCTCCCAAATATCACAGAAAAATACAGTTAATAGAACTCATCTGGGCATGCATCTGGGGCATAGCTACGAAAGGATTTGATAGTGAAAGGGAATCAAGGCCAGCAAGAATGGCTTCACAGTGACCTAATAGTGAATTTTTCTAGCTCAAGTGACAATTTACAAAGTAAATTGAGTGTTCATTTAAGTGGAAGTGGAAGTGGCAGCAGGAAACAGGTTGCTTTATTTTTATTTTGTAGTGTCTGACTATGATGAACCAGACATCAGATGTAAGTGATATTAGTAGTAGTAGTTCTAAAAAGCATTTTTTTCTTAATTTATTAACCCAGATGAACTCTAATACATATAAAATGTAATAATTATTTTGAAACTATAGGCCCACTATTTGACAGCTAAGCCACGTTGCCACGTCTAAGGCTCCGGCCTAATGTAGAGTCGGCCATGCCTCAACAAATGCGGTACTGTAAAGAGGGAGGCAAACATTAAGGATAACATAAAGAATACAATTTAAGCGCATTCAAATGTAGACGGTAATTTATTAAACCATCACTTGACAGTATAGTCTACTACAGTTTCTTATGATAAAATTCTTAAAAAATAAAAGCGTTGAATAAAGTCTCATTTCTGAGTCTTTCGAAATCGCTATGGGCAATTGTCATTACCTCATCTGTAGTAATAGATGTTAATTCTTACCTTGAGGGATTTTTAGGGAACATAAAAAATATTATAGTTTTATTAGATTATTAGCTTTTCGAAGAGCAGCTTTTTGCACCATAAACATGTCCAGCTTTTAATTTTCTTGCTTCCATATACATATTTTGTATACTTATCTCTACATAAAATACTACGACTAAACAGAAATCGAAACAATGCTAAAAATGACAGGTCGAATGACAGCTCTTTTATTAGTGTCACTGTCACTACGCCACTACATGAAACCTAGGTAGCCATGACCCTGCCGTACCGCCACTGTTGAAATCAGAACCAATCTAACCCAAAATGTCGATGCGCAAAAGGATCGGCGCAAAGCATCCCCAGACCTTGAGAATGACAGCTGAGTGTTTATTGAGCCGTGACTCAAGTGTGTCCTTGTGTATCTATTTCCTAATCAACACAAGGAGGGAAAATATTTAGCGACCTTGTCATATTTCAAATATGTCAATTTGTTATTGAAAATTAGGTACTCAAATTGAACCTGCCCTCAGATGTTGATAAAGTAGGTATAATACTTCCAGGAACGGAAATTAAACTGAAATGAACTAATTTTGATTTGAGAAAAGTTGGTAAATACTGAAACATATTTTTTTCTAATAATCGCTTACAAAACATGTTAGAGCTAATATGTTGTAAGGAATTTTCATAATCTTGCCTCGTTACTCTAGTTAGTTTGCATCTTTCTACTAAGTTAGTTGGTTTCTTCCATATTAACGGACGTTTGTTTATTTTTCATGGCCTGCTAGCACACAGGAAAATTGAAATCACCGATTTGACTGAAAATTTGAAATAAAATGAAAACCAAAAAGGAGTTGATATCGAGAATGCTATATCGTTAGAAAGGTAATCAAATTTTATATTTGATTCTTTAAACCAAAATAAGCATTCCGATTTGAAAATATCAAGTTATCTGTGATTGAAGTTTCCTTAATTGATCTACTGATTTCTCAAAACACAAAAAGAATTCAAATTTAGCCGTCTGAACTAAGGTGACGCATTTCATGCTTAGTCGTACCGCAATGTCACGGCCTTGTAAGTTTTATAATCGCTGCGATATTCCATTTTTTTCTGATACCTACTTATACCAAAAATGGTGATTTGCGCCTAAACGATTTGTTTAAAGTTCCATGTATGATACATAATCTCACTCTAGAATTCACCAAGGAATCCAAATATGCAATAATATATAGGAGGTCCCATTCAAAAAAATGTATGTTTGATATGAATCACCCTGTATAAACGTCAATATTTAAGTGAAAATACTTTTACGTTATAACCCGCAAGGGTCCCTATCATAATCAAGTGACATGTTTTTGAAATATTTTTTAGTAAGTCCATAATCTTCCGTCCACGCACTATTGGCCCACCCTGTATAGAACCACGAATGTTCAGGAGCGTTAAAATCTAGAATTGAACCACGGGTTCAATTAGAGGTTTCTTAAGTGGTTCAATATCACCAATTATGGCTTAAATGGACCCATAACTAATTGCTAAGCTTGATAATGAAACTATATCTAGTATAGAAATATTTGGGTCTTCTTTTAGTGTTTTCAAATGTCTTGTTAAAAATATTCGTAGCATTTAATGTAATTTTGTATATATTTGTAACAAGGGTTTCACCCGTTAAATAAATAAATAAATATGAGCACCTAGCTTCAATATCAAGATCAACCCTATATTGTTAAATGAGTTTTTGACAACGTAACTGTTAGATAGCGCTGTAAAAAAACTGCTATCTAATAGACAAATTATAAGATTTAAATAACAAACCTATATTGTTTTATTTAGATTTCAGGCCTTCGACAAGTTCATAATATATTACTTTGCACGTCGCGTCGTCAAAATCTTCAACACTTCATAGATCTGTATAAACGTGCTCGCCCACTTAACGTGCTCGCCCACTTAGGCGAAGCGTCGCGAACGGAAGCGGCGCGAAGAAAATTGTGGATTTGACGCCAGAGAAGTTTACATTAGTTTATATGGCAGCCCGCCCACTCAGGCGGCGCGAAGCGAAGAGGCGCGTCGTTTGACGTGCGGCTTCTCCTCGGACCAACTAGGCGTCGTTTGTCTTGACGCTTCGCTTCGCTTCGCCTGAATGGGCGGTACCAGGCGGCGCGCCGCGGCGAGAAGATCCAAATATTTCTTGATGCCTCTCGCATATTTCCATTGTTTAGCAGTATTTGGTAGGAAGTGGTGCTAAATTGCAGTCTCTGGTCGTGATACAAAGACATTCATTACAAAGATAATTTAATTACCCAGCATTTTATTTTGTTTTTGTTTCTTTTCTTCTTCCATAGTGGCAATTAAACTCAATACAAAGAGTTCCTCTTCTGACGAACTGCTCATCGTACCTCACTAGACAACGTATCTCGTTCAACTGCTTAAAAACAAATAAAATTCGCGCCGCTTCGCCCCAGTGGGCGGACATCGGTTGAATGACGCTTCGCCTCGCGCCGCTTCCGTTCGCGACGCTTCGCCTAAGTGGGCGAGCACTGGGACGAAGCGGCGCGATGCGACGCGCGGCGTCCAAGGGCGCAACGCGAATTTTATTTGTTTTTAAGCAGTTGAACGAGATACGTTGTCTAGTGAGGTACGATGAGCAGTTCGTCAGAAGAGGAACTCTTTGTATTGAGTTTAATTGCCACTATGGAAGAAGAAAAGAAACAAAAATAAAATAAAATGCTGGGTAATTAAATTACCTTTGTAATGAATGTCTTTGTATCACCACCAGAGACTGCAATTTAGCACCACATCCTACATAATACATACTGCTAAACACTGAAAATATGCGAGAGGCAAGAGAAACGACGCCTAGTTGATCTGAAGAGCATTCGCGCGTCAAACGACGCGCCTCTTCGCTTCGCGTCACCTGAGTGGGCGGGCTGCCATATAACCTAATGTAAACTTCTCTGGCGTCAAATCCACAACTTTCTTCGCGCCGCTTCCGTTCGCGACGCTTCGCCTAAGTGGGCGAGCACGTTTACGCTGCCCTAATCCAAACGTCAGGTGAGCAGCAAGAAGGTCTGAAGAAGGTGGTGTCGAATACCCGATAGCAACAGTATCAAGTTTTACGGGAATTTACAAAAATGGCAAAGGTTCAGTCGAGGGTTCAGTTTAGGAGACGGATCAATATGGGCAACCGTACCCTGTGTTGGACCTCGCGCTGTGCTTTATTTATTTTTCTAATATAATACTGCATTACAAAAAAACGTGAAACGTTCGTGAATTTATTTTTTCTGGCACATAACTAGTGAATGCCGATTCCTAAGTATATAATTATTTTGTATTAAACCCCAATACTCATATCTGACCAGTTGCTTTGGTCCGTTCTTCAGCAAATCAAGGAGCCCTCCATCATTATAAACTAGCTGCACATTAGGGTTCTTACATATCCATGGAAATACTTGCAAGAGGAAACTCACCTAGGCTTACTTTTCCTTTTCTGTCGAAAGTTCACCTCACCCGGAACTTATTAAAACTCCAAGCGGTACGGTCTGTGGGAGTAAGTTTGGCAAAATATATTTTCATTACATTTAGCAGGTTCATTTAGCTATAAGTTATCCGGAAAGTTCTAGCGGTCAGGACTGATGTTCATCAGACCAGTTTCTTTCGATCGAACTGTTATAGCTCCCCTTCAGCCGGTCCTCAATAAAGTTAGCTAATTGGTGACTGAGTTTCTTTTCCTCTGCTTATGTGAGCAGGTAAAGTTGTTTACTAAGGTCGCTTAGTCAATTACCTACTAGTTATTCCAGTAAAATATAAAGCTTAGAGACTGCAATTACCGCTTGGGGGTTCAAGAATATGGTAAACATTTAATGGTGCCAAAACCCAGTATTGTACGCTGTCATACAAAAGGTGCCCAAGCCAACACCAGGTTCTAATGGACAACCACGCTCTGCCAAGGAGTCACTCATTCAAGCTGTTAGGAATCAACATTACAGAAATTTTGATCTGGCACGAAGACGTTGCGTCAATTGCATCAGCTGCTGGTAAGAAGCTTGGGTATTTAAAGCTAGAAAGTACTTCTCACCATGTAACCTCCTCACGCTATACAGGGTGGGCCAATAGTGCGGGGCCGGAAGATTGTGGGCTTACTAAAAAATATTTCAAAATTCTGTCACTTGATTATGGTAGGGACCCTTGACGGCTATAACGTAAAAATATTTTCACTTAAATTTTGACGTTTATACAGGGTGATTTATATCAAACATACATTTTTTTGAATGGAACACCCTGTATATTATTGCAGATTTGGATTGCTTGGTTAATTCTAGTGTGACTTTGTGTATTACACTTAGAACTTTAAACGAACCGTTTAGGCGCAAATCACCATTTTTGGTGTAAGTAGGTATCAGAAAAAAATTGAATATCCGAGTGAATATCACAGCCATTATAAAACTTAAAAGGCCGTGACTTCGCGGTACGACTAAGCATGAAAAGCATCATCTTAGGTCGGACGACTAAATTTGAATTCTTTTTGTACTTTGATAAATCAGTCGATTAATTAAGGAAAGTTCAAACACAGATAAGTTGATTTTTTCAATTTACAGAATCAAATGTAAAATTTCATTACCTTTCTAACGATATAGCATTCTCAATATCAATCTTTTTTGGTTCTCATTTTATTTCAAATTTTCTAGCAGGCCATGAAAAATAAACATAAGCCCGTTAATATGGAAGAAACCAACTAACCTAGTAGAAAGATGCAAACTAACTAGAGTAACGAGGCAAGATAACGAAAATTCCTTACAACATATTAGCTCTAACCAGAAACAAGAGCGGTAACAAGAACGCTCATTTTTCACAGCCTACTAGCTATTAGCCAATTTCCAAAGTCAGTAAGAAAGTACTTAATCAAAGGAAAACTACTAGTGATTGTTGCTGGCAGTACAATATCTATGTCTTCTGAATAAATTTTCACATTTAATGCTATCAAAAAGTAGCCATTTCCGTAAGTCAAAAGTAATGATACCTCTGACCTGGATCCTTCAATTTCTTCGGTAGATACTTCTACTTATTAGCAAAATCGCGGAAAATGAAACCTGAATTGCAGTCTGCTTGAATTGTAAAACATAATTTAGTTTGTAGAAAACTACGTGAGATAAACACGGACTAGTATCACGAGGTTAAGAACAATGATTTAATTATTATGGCCGCTTAGTGCATACACAAATAAACGTTCTGCTGCATTTCGTTACTTTCTACATCATTTTGTTTTTTAGTAATTCCATTCTAAAGTTTAAAGAAAGGAATTCAAATTCAGCCAATCAGTGCCGACCGCGCGAATTATCAGCAGTGCATTGTTGCCAAGAACAGCTCCGACTCGCAAAACGTTTACATTTCACATAAACATGTTATTTGCTATCCAAAGTGTTATAAATATTTTGAAACTCACTTCTTAGCTTTCACATTTCTCATCTCCGTATTGAAGAACTGCATATTATCCACATAAAAGTCGTGCACCATAGCCATATCAACTTTAGGCAGGTTATCTGAATCGGCTTTTGTGAATCCACTATCGATTTTACCCATACTTGTTGGTTATGTTATGATAAAATAACTTGAAACCTAGTAAAATGGAATAAAAGGATATCCTGTACAAATAAACGCAAACAAATAATAATAACTTTAAGATTGTTGAAAATGAAAATGACCGAATGACGATTGATTGACAGGATTGACGGATCAGGAACCTTAACTTAGCTTTCGGGAGGGCTGTTCCAAATTATGGTTCTATCACCGTCCTAGAACTGTTTTCATCATGCCCCGCCCATTTTACAGTTCTCAAAACAATGATTGGTTGGTCCACCAGCGTACCAACCAATCATCGATTCTAGAATCACAAAATGGGTGGGGCATGATGAAAACAATTCTAGGACGATGATAGAACCGTAATTTGGAACAGCCCTGGAATTTAGGATCACTCGATATTAAAACCACAAAACATATCAGACGGGAACAGAAGACAAGATAGATGAGCCAGCCCGCGTACAGCTCCGCGCGCCATCAGAATGCGGCAACACAGCACACATATCTGTCTTTTGATTGGCTGTTCGCCTATAGGGCAGTGACGTCACTGCCCTAGGAGAATTCAAATATTTTCCTCATTTTCACGGCTTTCCTGTGCCCAAAAAAATCAGAGAAAAAAATGAGATGCTTTTTATGACGTATTCTATCATATGCAACCAGAAATAAAATTCATGATACTAGTCCATTACAACATAGCGTAATAAAAAATTCTAGCAATTATTTCAGTAGATGTTCAGAATGCTCCAGTTAGATATATCTTCACTTTTGACTAAACACTAAACGGAAATGACCAATTTTTTTATCCTATTAAATGTGAAATGTCATTCTAAACATGTTAGACTGTAAGCAAAAATCGCTGGTAGTTTTCCCTTTGTTTCAAAATTTTTAATCGTTTTGGAAAGTTGTCAAGCTCTAGTAGACCTCAATAGCTAGTAGGCTGTGAAAAACAAACACTTCTGTCATACCCCAGCCCCAGCTACTCATTGACATTAGATATCTTGCCGCTGTTGTATCCGGTTAGAGCTGATGTGTTGTAAGGAATTTTCATGATCTTGCCTCGCTACTCTAGTTCGTTTGCATCTGTCTACTAAGTTAGTTGGTTTCTTCCATGTTAACGGGCTTTTGTTTATTTTTCATGGCCTGCTAGGTCGCTTGCACGCAGGAAAATCGAAAAACACCGATTTGACTGAAAATCTGAAATAAAATGAAAACCAAAAAAGATTGATATTGAGAATGCTATATCGTTGGAAAGGTAATCAAATTTTACATTTGATTCTATAAACCAAAATAGGCATTCCTATTTGAAAAAATCAAGTTATCTGTGTTTGAAGTTTCCTTAATTAATCTACTGATTTCTCCAAGTACAAAAAGAATTCAAATTTAGTCGTCCGACCTAAGATAATGCATTTCATGCTTAGTCGTACCGCGAAGTCACGGCCTTCTAAGTTTTATAATCGCTGTGATATTCAATTTTTTTCTGATACCTACTTACACCAAAAATGGTGATTTGCGCCTAAACGGTTCGTTTAAAGTTCTATGTGTAATACACAAAGTCACACTAGAATTAACCAAGCAATCCAAATCTGCAATTATATACAGGGTGTTCCATTCAAAAAAATGTAAGTTTGATATGAATCACCCTGTATAAACGTCAAAATTTAAGTGAAAATATTTTTACGTTATAGCCGTCAAGGGTCCCTACCATAATCAAGTGACAGAGTTTTTAAATATTTTTTAGTAAGCCCACAATCTTCCATCCACGCGCTATTGGCCCACCCTGTACAAAGCCCAGATAAGACCTGGCCTGGAGTATTGCTCTCATATCTGGGGAGCTGCTGCCCCTACTACCCTGTCTATACTACATGCCGTTCAGAGAAGGGTAATTCCAGTAGTTGACGACTCGGCTTTAATGCGCCACCTCCAGCCACTTTCTCACCGCCGTGTTGTTGGTGACCTCCCACTCTTCTACCGATATTCAAACGCAATCTGCTCCTCTGAGCTATCCTCTATCGTTCCGCCGCTCACCACTCCTATCAGATGCACCCGCGCAACCGCTGCATCTCATCCTAAGGCGATCGTTCTTCATAAATCAAGAACCGAGCGGTACAACCGCACATTTATTCCCAGGGTGTCCAAGGCTTGGAATGGACTGCCAGAGGATGTATTTACTGGGCCTGCGGGTATTGGCCCATTCAAATCTCGCGTTAACAAACTTCCCCTAACATAACCCTTTCACATCTGTCCTATCCCCAACACTATTTCTGCTGTACATCAACGAGCTGCTGGAAATAACATCCAATCCAGTCTACAGCTTCGCAGATGACAGTACATTAGTGTCGTGCATGGGACCAGGCAAGCCACTATCATCCCAGGAGACGGTACGTCGGCGACAGCAGCATGCCTCACAGATCAACGCAGATATCAAAACAATTGTCGAGTGGGGATTAGCAAATAAAGTACAGTTCAACGTACAAAAAACTCAGGCAACAACACTTACAAAGAAGTCTCACAATGGCTTACCAACCGTGGAAATGGAGGGTCACCCCATAGCCGAATCACCTTCCGTCAAGCTTTTGGGAATCAACATCAACAATAACATGTCCTGGCACGACCACGTCGTCAGTATTGCTAAAACGGCATCCCAGAAGCTTGGAGTTTTGTTCCGCTGTAGGAAGTTGTATACACCAGAGCAACTGCTGCTGCTCTACAAGGCACAGATCCGACCATCGCTGGAGTATTGCTCCCATGTATGGGGATGCGCTCCGAAGCACTCTCTAAATCTTCTGGACACTATCCAGAAAAGAGCGATTAGACTAATCGATACGCCTAACCTCACAAAGGACCTCCACAGCCTGGAACATCGAAGGAGGGTGGCTGACCTATCCCTGTTTTACAGATTCTATCACGGAAGATGTTCGAGTGAGCTCTCTCAGATAATAACACCACAGGCCGTCCGAACCAGGACCACTAGAGAAGCTCTTCGAGCTCATCCTTACCAGGTCGAGGTCCTTACTTCCCGAACCAGTCTCCTCCAGCATTCCTTCTTTTGGAGAACCTCGACGCTGTGGAATCAGCTGCCGGGGAATTTGTTTCCCGACGGCTACAACCTGCAGCGTTTCAAATCTAACGTGAACCGATACTTATCCTCTCGCGGCGCTTCTAAAGCGCCATAGGCTTTCAGCCTTTGCGGGAGGCCGACCATAAAAAAAAAAAACAGCAGCCGCGGTACTTTGGTATTTAGGCTCTGCCTGCGCGGTCTGCTCAGTTATCAAAAAAAAATCTAGGAAAGCTACCAAGGCCACTTCCTATTGTTCCAGCGTCTTCTCCAATCTACAAACTGGCTGGTGAATGGCAAGCCCTTCCAGAAGTCCATCTCTTAGGTGCCTATCAATTGGTCTTTTGAAAGTGTTCAGCAAGAATCAAGAAAGGTCACATCACTCCTTGAAACCTTTTCTTCTCTGCCATTTCCTTTCGCATAAAAAATATCGTGGAACGTTGCCTCGGAAGCGCTACACTTTGTGGGACGTAAGCGTTGATGTATTATTTCGGTTTATCAACAAGTAAAATTTTCTCTGACGGTTGCTTTCACCAGCTAAATGTGTTGTATATTTGGAGCCGCTTCAGAAACTCCCGAGAGTTGCTTTAAATTGCTAGTTACGTTTTTCATTAAAGCATAAGTAGCTCTGGGTTTTGTAGATGGCTGTGGGCTGTGTAACTGTTTTTTGCATAACTGGTCGAACAGTTTTCGAAAGACATGACCTCTGTCCTAAAACTAGCCAGAATAGTATTGGAAAACGTGTTAAAAATCATCGTATTCCAGACCACCTTGTCCTTGTATTCACGTTTTACAACTGAGATTCTGCTTTTCTGGTGTTTTCTGACTTTTCAGGTTTTTGTTTTCTCACAGAGCTCATGCCAGTTGTTGAAAAAATTTTAGAGATATTAGTCTATGGGGAGCTTGTTGATCACCTGATCAAGAATGAAATCCTGTATGAAGGCCAATCTGGATTCAGACAAGATCACTCATGTGAAACAGCGTGCCAGTTAGTGTGTGCAAAGTGGAAAAAAGAAATTTATGAGGGTAAAACTATTGTGAGTGTATTTGTGGATTTGAAACGTGCATTTGAAACGATAGATCGGAAAAGATTACTGGAAAAATGTGAGAAATATGGTTTTAAGGGAGTTGTTCTGAAATGGTTAAAAGATTATCTAAGCAATAGGTGGCAAAGGGTTAAAATAGAAAATGTTTATTCCGAATGTATCAAAGTTGAACATGGTGTTCCACAAGGCAGCTTCTTGGGCCCATTACTATTTCTTATATACATAAATGACATCCAACATTTTCTTAAAGAATCCTTTATTAGTTTTTTTGCAGATGACACATTAATTTCAGTGAGTGGCTCCAATATTGAACATGTTGTTGAAATAGTAAACAGAGAAATGATACATCTCAGTGAATGGCTGAAATGTAACAAGATTCAACTGAATATTCAAAAAACAAAGTGTATGGTAATTGGCTCAAGACACAACTGTCAACTTGTTAGCGGTAATCTATCTGTTAAAATAGATGATATTAACATTAGCGTTGTTGATCAAATTAAATATTTAGGTGTTCAAATTGACCAACAGTTAAATTTTAGTAAGCATGTAGATTATATTTGCAAAAAATGAGGTAAAAAACAGGATACTTTCGCAGAATTGCTCCAAAGCTTTCTACTTGGTGTAAAGGGGTTGTGTATAATACTATAATTTACCCTCATTCCACATATTGTTCGTCTTTGTTAATTTAATGCTCTGCTGAAGATAACCACAAATTGCAGATATTATTAAATAAGTGTATGAGGATACTATTAGGCCGTAGTAAATACACCCCCCTTCGTAATATGCTAAATAATTTAAAATTTTTGAACATTGAGCAAATCATACAGGAAGCTAATTTGGTGCTTCTATTCAAAATTATAAATAAGAAAGCACCAAATTATTTTGAAAAATTTATGTGTAAGCGAATGGATGTCACAGCCTCCAAATCAATGGAAAAATCGTTATTTATCGAAGGTTTCAAATTATATAATAAACTGCCTCTGATTAGAAAAAACTCACCAAATGTACATATATATTCAAAAAAAAGGTTGAGAGCAATGTATTTCGATATGTGATACTGTATTTACTATGATATTGTATATATGTTACTAACAGTTTTGTGTGTTAATTAGCTTTTTGCTAAATAAAGTTCTTTCATTCATTCAGTTGGTAGCGTCAACTGTCAGTATAACTAATGATTCATATGCTAATCAATAATCATTCTCCCTTGCAGCATTTCACAGCGCACTTCTGTGTTTCTACACTTATCAGTGTTTAGATATGACTGAATATCTACCTGAATATAGTCAATTGGCAAAAAACTGTTCATATCACACCCCCCTAGCGTTTGCGATCTTAACTAAAGCTAATACAAGATGTAACCTCCAAGGGTGGTCTTTGTTTATACTTGTACGAATGAAATAATAGTAGATTTTTACGCAGATTTTCTGTCAGTTCAGTGGAACTCTTGATAGGTACTCATATCCAGCAACTGTTTCGTCGTATCCACCCAGCGTGTAGGGGAGCGGCCACAGTGCCGCCCACTCCGGGCATGACCCTGAACTACAAGTTTCTCTATATTGACGCTTCTATGAATATGTCCGAAGAATGTACAAATTCTCGTCGATTCAATGGAGGATAGTCTCTTTGGATTACCGAGCTTATCCAGTATGGAAACGTTAGTTCGATGGGCGGTACAAGGAATTCTCAGCATTCTCCTCCACGTCCACATTTCAAAAGCATCTATGCTAGCTCGATCTGCCTTTTTAACAGTCCATTTCCGAGGCATACAAAAATATGGAGAACACAAGAGACTCTGAATCAGCGACATTTTGGTAGCTTTAGTGACGTTATGATCACGCCATATTTTAGTAAGCTTTTTCATAGTCACACGTGCCTGTTGAATGCGCCGTCGAATCTTATTTTTACAGCTACCCGAATTGTCAATCAAAGAACCGAGGTACATAACACTTTTAACTACTTCACAACGGCCTACTGACTTTATTTATCGATGATTATCGTGCTCTCTATCTACGATCATAACCTTGGTCTTGTTGTAGTTAATACCAAGACCAAGACCATATGGTGTACTGTGTTGTCCTAAGACGTATAATAGAGCTACTACTTCTTCCTGAGAAGCAGGAATATGAGTTATATCGTCAGCAAATCTTAAGTTAGATATTTTGCTTCCGCCAATAGTTGTACCGCCATCCAGATGTCGAATACCTGTCTCATCACAAATTCAGAGTAAATGTTAAATAACATCGGAGATAATACACATCACTGACGAACTCCTTTTCTGGTTGCTATTTGACCAGACAGGTTACCATTAATTCTTACAAGAGTCGAGCTAGACTGATAGAGTTGCTGTATGAGAAATACTAAGTGGTGACAAACTCCTACAGAGATAAGGATTTCCTACAGTTTAGACCGCAAAATATAGTGATTCCCAATTCAGTCCATTAATATGACGTAAAATTCATTTATGTAATGAATATTTATTTTTCAGAACTATAACATTTAAACCAAGAACGCGTTCATTATATCAAAGAATGTACTATTTTTGTTATAGATAAAATGGCATTAATTTAATGATCAGATATTCATTGAATTGATGAAAGTAGATTTATATTGTTAATGAATGCGAGTATTAATCAATGATTGATAAATCCTTGATACAATGAAAAAGTTCATTAAATACCGATAAAACGATATAGTTAAAAATTGCCGTTCTTTAATACAGGGTACACATTTTTTTTTCAGTGTGTAGGTATATTCAAAAGTTTAAACTATGTACGTTAAAACACATGTTCACATCAATGGATTATAAATTCAGAAACTTAATTACATGTTTTCCTTTCAACGACATGCCTGATTGAAATTTCTATTACGCTAGACCTTCAGTAGCCTTAGAATGAGCAAACATTGGCGAAAAATCAGAGGATCGTACGGAGAGTCCTTCGTGAAACTTGAAATGGGCCGTTTTTGATGTTAATTGAAAAACTTTCGAGTGCACGGTCGAATCGGTAATTACAAAAAATACCGATGCCAGCAAGCTGTCCGAATATTTTTATAAAAGAAGGACTCAGGAAAAAAGGGCGTGTTAACTTCCAAATTTTATTAGATTCTTTCAGCTGTGCTTGTCTCGTGATAGATGATTGAAATGAAAGGCTGTCTTGTTATTTGCTTTTAGTAGTCTGTTGCTGTAGTAATTGGATTTTTTTTATCACTGAGCAGGCAGAGCCTAAATACCAGAGTACCGCGGCTGCTGTGAAAGGGTTATGTTAGGGGAAGTTTATGAACGCGAGATTTGAATGGGCCAATACCCGCAGGCCCAATAAATACATCTTCTGGCAGTCCATTCCAAGCCTTAGACTCCCTGGGAATAAATGTGCGGTTGTACCGCTCAGTTCTTGATGTATGAAGAACGACCGTCTTAGGATGAGATGCAGCGGTCGCACGGGTACGTCTGATAGGAGCAGTGAGCGGCGGAACGATAGAGGATAGCTCATAGGAGCCGATTCCGTTGGAATATCGGTAGAAGAGTGAGAGGTCACCAACAACACGCCGAGAAAGTGACTGAAGGTGGCGGATATTCTAACAGTTATCAAATGAAAAAGTTATTTATGTCTGTGTTTTAGGAATTTACTTGGAAAACATAGGAAAACGCTGCCACATAAGAAGTTGAGTTGAGTTATAAAATTTTGAAACCAACCTTTTGAATCCACACATGTTTATCTCCACTACAATATTTTTATTCCCCATTTCTCCCTGGCTTTACCTACGTTGAATCTTTGAAAGCCCCGGAAGGCTTGAATGAATAAGGACCAGAGGCTATCCAGCATGTGGCTGGTGCATAGGCCACACGATGGGCCCTTTTGCGCCTCTATCCGCGCTAGTTCCTAAGACCTGCCCTTTTGGCAAAAGCAAGTACAGTCTTAGGTCCTATCCGTTTTATCTCTATTGGTTCCAAGGTTCTTGAGCCCAGCATAGTCTGCCTGTGATACCCCAGGGTTTCACAGCGACACAAGATGTGTGCCGAGGATTCTTCCTCTTCACCACACCACGTGCACGTTGGGTCGTTGACCACCCTCATCACAAACAAGTGACGCCTGAAGGTGTTGTGACACGTTAATAAGCCTACTAGCAATCTCAAGTTACTCCTATCCAGAGAGAGACAAAATCGTCCTATTCTCTCTGCAGGCCCTGCTAATAGCTCCCGAGCCTGACGGAGATGCCCAGAGATGTTGTTCCATCTCAGAGAGTGTTGATTCTGGATCCACTCTCCAGTTGTTTTCCTAATTAAGTTTGCAGACAGTCCTAAGGCTGGTTCCGGGCCCACAAAACTGTTTGCGGATCCCATCCTAGCCAGATGATCCGCCATTTCATTACCCTTTTCCCCAGGGTGCCCAGGTACCCACATCAGTGATACCTTGTGTTTAGCTGAGATGTCAAGAGCCCTCCTGCACTCCAGGACCAGTCCCGACGTTATTTTCCAAGCACTCAGTGCTTTGATGGCTGCCTGACTGTCAGAGCAGATAGTAATCCGCCTCCTAGACCCGTCAATTTCCCGAATACGATTTACACAAGCAAGTATCGCATAGATCTCAGCCTGGAATACTGTGGTGTGCCCCCCAAGAGGGAACCCGGAAGGCTTAGCCGGATATCTATTCTCACTCCGATGCTCTTTTTTGTGGCTGACGAGTGCCTTCTTGTATGGATTTTCCTGCGTTGCAAGTGCCATATTATGCCATTTTCTTAGATTTTAAATGCTTCGTCCGTCGAGCTCCTGAAATTTTTTTTCTGTCATCCCATCCATTCTTATTTATTTGTACATATTTCATATACAAAATAGAGCCCCTATGAAGGCAATGCCTTATGTATAGTATTAGCTAAATACAGCACATATATACGTAGGTAATTTAAATTTAGCTAGAACAGTTCCCCATGGCTTCTGGTCCATTCATGCTCATACTCGTACTTGGTGTAATCTGCACTTTATAGTTCACCAATCTGCCGCTAACATTTGTCTGCTCTATTGTTGTTCGCTCTCAGAAATGTTTACTGGAAGCCAGGAAGTCTATAGCCGTCTATTATTACCTCAATATTTCGTAATTTCGCATTTCATTTTGACATACAGGGTGAGTTTTTAGTAACGGCTCGGTCGATAAATCCACTACTGTAGAAGATAGCGAAAAAAGTTGTATATAATAATATATTCCATATTCAAATTCTACTAATGATTTCCGTTCTTACAATATAGGGTATTATTACATTATACAGGGTAATTCAAAAGTTATGACAATTTTTATATTCGAATAGCTGTCAAGTGAACGTACTGTATATCAAAAAGTAATTAATCAAATATCATTTTTTTACAGGGATATATAAAAAATATCATCTAGTTTTAAAATCGGCTATAAAAAACACTCGACGCATATTCGTATACAGGGTGATGTAGAATGCAAAATCCAGATTTTCTCTCTTTTTTTTCAAATGTAACCCCCAATATTTTATTACACCAAAGAATTGCCTTTAATATGCTCTTTCATCCATGTATAGGACTTGTTGTACCTTAGTCCATTAGTTTCCGAGATATTCCGATTTATCGGTAAATTTAAAATATAGCTTCTATTTGTGTACTGAAATTCATTTGTTTTGAGAAAGTACTATCGAATTTGTGTTTTGTTTAACGAACAACTAAATTATAAGGCCATGATAGTATTATTTTGATGAAGTCAAAACCCTAAGTCATCGAGATAATAAAGTCAAGTATGCCGAGGAAACAATTTTGTAGGCGTGATGCACAATTATTAAGCAGATTTATCAGGTAGGCTTTGAAAAATTGAGAGTCTTCATAACTTGCTCAATAATTCCGTACTGTGAGAAAAACCAGCTTTAAAAATTAATTTTTCCATTGAGGGTATTTAGGAGAATCTTTGAGGGATTGTCTACTTGCCTCTAAAATATATCAACTATGAACAGCAATCTCCAGAACGGAGGCACTCGGAAATCGTGGAATTGGTTTTATTGAAACTTTGACACAGTATTATTACCATAGCGAGGTTGGAAAAAGCATATGGTTTTCAGAAATCGTGTCAGTGGCGACGCAGCAATAACACACCCTCAAGTTATCCAAAACAGGAGGTCTTAGCTAAACAGAAAGTCAAATAAAGATTTTCAATTTTTTAGGTACACCCGCATGCCCGAGAGGACCGAAATTTTTTATTTTCGTCAAACGAGACTGAAACTTAAAAATGCGACCGGATTTGCAATCAGCACCCTCAAATTACCCAAAACACGAGGTTTTAGCTTAATAGAAAGTCAAATAAAGATTTTCAATTTTTTAGGTAAACCCACCGGGAGGTCCGAAATCTTTTATTTTCATCAAACGAGACTAAAACTTAAAACTGCGACCGGATTTGTAATTAGCACCCTCAAATTATCCAAAACACGAGGTTTTAGCCTAATAGAAAGTCAAATAAAGATTTTCAGTTTTTTAGGTAAACCCGCATGCCCGAAAGGTCCGAAATTTTTTATTTTCGTCAAACGAGACTGAAACTTAAAACTGCGACCGGATTTGTAATCAGCACTCTCAAATTATCCAAAACACGGGAGTTTAGCTTAATAGAAAGCCAAATAAAGATTTTCAATTTTTTGGGTAAACCCGCATGCCCGAGAGGTCCGAAATTTTTTATTTTCGTCAAACGAGACTAAAACTTAAAACTGAGACCGGATTTGTAATTAGCACCCTCAAGTTATCCAAAACACGAGCTTTTAGGTCAATAGAAAGTCATATAAGGATTTTCAATTTTTTAGGTGCGAGAGGTGCGAAATTTTTTATTTTCGTCAAACGAGACTGAAACTTAAAAATGCGACCGGATTTGCAATCAGCACCCTCAAATTATCCAAAACACGAGGTTTTAGCTTAATAGAAAGTCAAATAAAGATTTTCAATTTTTTAGGTAAACCCGCATGCCCGAAAGGTCCGAAATTTTTTATTTTCGTCAAACGAGACTGAAACTTAAAAATGCGACCGGATTTGCAATCAGCACCCTCAAATTATCCAAAACACGGGGGTTCAGCTTAATAGAAAGTCAAGTAAAGATTTTTAATTTTTTAGGTAAACCCGCATTCCCGAGAGATCTGAAATTTTTTATTTTCGTCAAACGAGACTGAAACTTAAAACTGCGACCGGATTTGTAATCAGCACTCTCAAATTATCCAAAACACGGGAGTTTAGCTTAATAGAAAGCCAAATAAAGATTTTCAATTTTTTGGATAAACCCGCATGCCCGAGAGGTCCGAAATTTTTTATTTTCGTCAAACGAGACTGAAAAAAAAACTAAAAATATAAAAACAGCCCAAACTTCGTTTTTATGCGTTTCAGGGGGTCTTGATCATTTTCTGCTTGTTTTGGGTGGGGTGAATTTGGGGTGGTTGGGGGGTGGAAGGTGCTAAAACTGAAAATTTTTTGTACTCATAATAGGCTGTCCATTGACTTGTGAAAAAAAGATCCAGCGGCATAATTTACTTTTTTAGATTCATCCGAGCATTGCCTTGCTTATTACAGAAACCAAGGGAGTTAGAATTTTCTGATGTAGGTATACATAGTAGTATTGGTTCCGATCGTTCTGTATTGTGTATCCTGTAATTGATTTTGATGAAACTTTGACACAGTATTGCTACTGAGGCGAGGATGGAAAACGCGTGTGGTTTTTAGGAATTGGGTCTGTGGCGGCGCAGCAATAATCAAATAACTAAAAATATAAAAATGTCCCAAACTTTGCCGACTGGCCTGGACGGTCGCCCGGCGCGCGGCACCTTGCGTGACGTAGACGCTGTGGTGGGGATACAGCATCAGGGCCCGATGGCTCTCGACGGCAGGGTTGCCAGACCTAGGGAAATTTCCCTAGATTTAGGGAATTTTACGGCACCATCGGGAAAAAGGGAATTTTCTGCTTTTTTATGGAAAATAAGGAAATACTGATATTCAGGGTGTACCACGACGATTAGGACAATCAATATATTGGATCTGGGCAGTAGTCGAGAATTATAATTTTGGGGATGTAAATTAGAGCAAATGTTGTGTATTCTCTTGTCATTGTGTTAATGAGGTATTTGTTTTTGGTCACGTGACGTTTGGTTCAAAATTATTAATGGGACACCCTGTGTCTTTCTGTGTTTCTCCCGATAAAACAATTCCATCAAACTAGTAGACTTGGGGTTCAAAGTGACTCATTCAAGAGCTACAGGTGCTCAAAGGATTGTACCACTATGACTGATTATAACATGTACCTCCACAGTTAAATTATTTTGCTAGTGTTTCATAATGGTAGTGGTGTCATTTTATTATAAATTTTGTTTGTAGATATGCTGGAGACCGATGCCAAATTTGCCCTGCTGAGGCCGAAATAATTAGACATGTCGCGATCTGTCCAAACTAGATCTGCCAGATGCCCAAACAACGATACATATAGGCATATGACCAACGTATTTCGGCCATGTTACGAAATGCGCATTTCCACATTACACCGTTCACAATCAAGTCATAAATAAAAACCTAACCTCACTTTATTATTTCGCGCATTTCGCGACGTGGCTAAATTGGGTTGGTCAGGCGCCGAATCGCTCACTGTTTCGGCATGTGGCAACTCCAGTATTGACGAATTGCGATGTGTCTAATTATTTCGGACATAGGCCGAATTCGGCATCTGCCTCCAACCGAGCCTCCAACATATATATTTAATGTAGATGTACGTTTTTTGGTATAATAAAAAACAAAAAATAAAGAATTGTTAATACACTGAATGACTAATAATTCATGTATACCCACTGTATACCCCAAAATATATTACATATATTTATCTAGGGAAATCTAGGGAATTTGTAGTCAAAAATCTAGGGAAATAAAAAAATATCATCTGGCAACCCTGCTCGACGGTCCCGCCGTCCCGGCCAGATGCTAGTTTTGGTCCGCTCTGGGAATCCCCAGTACCGCCCATATCTGGAAGGCGTTTCCCAATCCGCCAACCAGGAAAGCGACCGATAGAGGTCTGGAAACCCCTCAACGCAGCTTTGTCTGATATATTACGTCAATTATTAGCATTTATGCTAAAATGGAAAACACTGTCAAATGTCAAGATCTGACCGATTTGAACGCATATACATAGAATGCATTAAGGGCGATTAGTTGTTGCATACCGCATACGTGACGTTCTTAAATATGGACAAATCCATTTGGATCACTCACAAGGGAACCAATGGCAGGATGTGTTTAGAACTCTACCCTCATAGACCTGGCAAGCAATTCACAGATCACTGATTTATTGATTTGACACATGTCTGTAACGCAAAACAAGAACATTCATTAGATTAGTTTAGATTAGATTAGTAGATTAGCAAATATGACCGATTCTAGCCCCCAATTCCTCTGACGTGTTCAAATCACATAGGCGTGTCATGAAATACCACAATTAGGGGTACAATGGACACCGAACATAAAATGGACTAGTATCATGGGTTTGAAAACAATTATTAAATTATTATAACCTCTTAGTGTATACAAAAATGGGTGTATTGTTGAATTTCGCTACTCTCTGCATCGTTTTGTTTACCTACTAGTAATTCCATTTTAAAGTTTATAAAAAGGAATTTAAATTTATCTATCGAAGGCAGACGCTGTTCGTCGCGCAGCCACGTGGGTCCCCTTTTTTCTAAGTTTTCTGGGTATTATATCAACAGACTTTAATCATTTTTTCATATCTGTAGCAACAGAAATCATTAAAGATCTTTCAGTGGACCATAATCTACAGGAAAAACTGCTCAATCATATTCCTTCGGTCTCAAATTCATTTGTATTATTACGTGTGCATGATAATGGTATAATGGAAGCTGTTGAGTATCTAAAAACATCAAATAGTTCAGATACTTATGACCCTAGTAGTAAAATCCTTAAACAGATCAGCACAGAGCTAATCAAGTCACTACAACACCTATTCAATGGCCAGCATTCCATGTGGAGTGTATCCCAATTGCCATCCGATCTCTATAGTCCTTCTTTTCAGTAAAGTATTTGAAATTATAATCAAAAAGAGTCTGAGTTAGTACATACAAAAATATCAAATATTAGATGAGTCGCAGTTTGGATTTTGGGATAATCGCTCAACAATCCAGTCAGTAGCCAAAGTGGTCGAAGATATAGTCGACGGTCTTGAGAGGGGTGACGAAGTGGGCCTTACCCTCTGTGACCTTAGCAAGGCCTTCGACTGTGTTTCCCACCAACTCTTGCTTTCTAAACTATTCAAGTATAAAGTGAGAGGGCTGCCTAATAATAAAAAGTAAAAAAATAAAAATAATCGAGATGCTTTCTCCATTTATTCTACTACTAATCAATCCCTAGGCGCTCATGACATATTAACAGCGATACAATCTATACAGCTTTCAAGCAAATTAACACATTACAAAGTCAAGTGTCTTTTCTTTTATACATGAAACCCCCCAAGGTCAAGATGACCCCCCCCCCCCCCCCCCATAGTCAACGCCTAGCTACGGCCTGTCCCGGACCATATCGCGGCCACTGTGCGACCGTTCACGATCATGAAGCTGCCTCTGAATCATTTCTTATAGGACTGTGCAAACAAACATACTTCTTGTTAACTCCTTTCAACCTATGCGAATTCTTTGACGTCACTGCCCGTACATATCAAATTATCTATTTTTTAGCATGTGTAGAAGAGATCACATAAAGGTATGCATTGAATATTGGGACTTAGAAGTTAGAACGGCAACACGGCACACATACCCGTCTTCCGATTGGCTGTTCCCCTATAGTCCCGTGACGTCACGCGACTAGAAAAATTCAAATATTTTCCTCATTTTCTCGACTCTCCCGTGCCAGATAAAAATCGCGGAAAAAT
Organism: Callosobruchus maculatus; assembly: GCA_951848785.1. NCBI lineage: Eukaryota > Metazoa > Arthropoda > Insecta > Coleoptera > Chrysomelidae > Callosobruchus > Callosobruchus maculatus. Next base: position 5,882,270 of record CATOUR010000011.1, on the reverse strand, counting down.
ATGAGAAGGTTGTTATGCCTTACTCTATCATATACAGTCATAAAAAAATTCATGATACTAGTACATTGTTAAGCCAAATATTGAATGTCATGTCCTTAAAAATTATAAATACACATAAATAGTAAATCGACTCTTTATTCTTTGGCGTAGCACTCAGGAGTAGCACTAATAAAAACTAAAGACTTAGGCCGAACAAATCGTGCCGTCTAGCAAAAGCCGACCGGTCTGATTCGGCATAATGTGGCTCCGCCTTAAGGGTCTAGGGTACAACGCGCGAAATTGAGAATCTAAGAAAAGACGTATTTCCGTGTTAGCGAGGAGGCGTGGCCGCCTGTTCCCTTTCTCCAGTGCGTGTGTCAAAAAATCCAAAGGTAAGGTCAAAAGGTCCAAAAGTAAGGTCCAAAGGTCACCATAAAAATGAATTTCGCATTTCTCAGCTCCTGACGTTACATTTAAACTCACCGTAATGACTAAAGAGCAAATTGAAGAAGAAAGCTTGCGGTTGTGCAACTATTTAGCTTTTTTTGATAATATCCTGTTTGGTTGTTAAATTACAGGCATTTATAGAATGTATGATTTTACATTGTGAATTTTTTTGCACATTAAAAAACTTTTTTGAGAAAATCGTTAAGGTCTTAACTATCGCCTTCTGAAATATTATATAATATGTAGTTTGAAAATCGAGTGAGTTATACGTGAAATTGTGAGTCCGTGTTTTACATGGCAAATACCTATGTATAAATGGGTGTATCCAGGCCCCTTAAGTAACCCTCAAGTATCCCTTGAGCAATACTTAAGGGACACTTGAGAAACGACTATAAATACGGACCTTAGTGCCTCCAAAAGCTATATTTCGGTAATAACCGAGGATGTGTGAGAGGCACTGGGTCGAGCCACTTTTTACGTAAGCGATTGGAACCATTTTCAAAGTCTATATATCGTAATCGTAATAATTATCCGTCCTGAAATATCGTAATACCTCTACATGCAAAACTAGAAAGCAAAAAGCAAATAACCAAGCCATACATGATAAAGTTATTTGTCCCTGCTCCTACCTTCTGTGACTGTATAAATATGAGTGTATGTGGGTGGTAAATCCAGCGAGCAGCGAATGCACTTTCCGTGTTTATTGCAGTTTTTCTGCTGTGGAACATTTATCTCTTTCTTCTGGCTCGCAGCGTGACCCTGGTTAATATGCATCGCCACCATACACCGTGCAGCAGCGTTGCCAGGTGTACTGATTTTTCAGTAGATCTACTGCTTTTGGATCTTTGTCTACTGAATACTGTTTTTACGATGGAATCTACTGATTTTTTTTTCGGTTTTCAAGTAATAATGAGTACTACTGTTTTTGTATTTCAAGAAAATGTATAAGGTATAACAGGTTTGATTTCCAAAGCGATGTTCTGAAAAATTTATCATTGGTTAAGCCCTCAGCAGCTTTGGACGGTCAGTATCCTTCAGTGATGCCACTTGCCAAACATTTCTCAAATTCGGTCAATCCTAATCAACTTTAATAGCTCGATATTGAGTGACTTCTACCAAATAGTGATCCCACGTGGAATCAAGGCGAAAGTGTGACCGAGTTTTGGATAAAAGTAAAAAACACGTTTTGGAGATAATAGTGCCATGTTTTTTTGTATTATCCGAATTTATGTTGAATACGCAAGTTTTGCCACATTCATCCGCAAACGTGGAAAACATTTTCTCAGATGCTAATCTTCGTAAAAAAATGCATATACGCTATCGTCTATCCTCGTCAACTGTAGCATTTTGCATACAAAATGAAAACGAGAAGCGCAAAGTTGCTTTGATGTGATTTAAATAATTGTATTAAACTACATAACAATATAATATGTACCATGTACCAAAGAAAAGCAGAGTTGTCAGATTCAGATCTAGATCAATGAAGGGCGTGTATTGTTGTTTATTATTTTTTAGTTTTATTAGGTAAGCCATATTAAGAGTTTCCGTGCTGTAAAAAGTTATCTTCTTTTTGTGGTTTTATTAGGATTATGTTTCACTCGAGCGATTGCGTTTTTTTTTGTGGTTTTGTAATAAAAACTGTGCTAAGTCTTTTTGTTTGAGGTTCGATGTTACACTGTTTATTTACAAAAAAAAATCTACTGTTTTTTGCAAAATCTACTGCTTTTTTTATTTATAACCTACTGCTTTTTTAAAATTCCACCTGGCAACGCTGCCGTGCAGTTACAGTGGATACATCAGGTGGATAGGTTTATTTGAAAGGAATGCCCTATTTATGAAGTCTAACGTAAAAGTGGTAAATCTGACAACACTGATGTTAGCGTTTTTGAATTCTGTATGTTCAAAAACCCCCAAGTATTGAATTTCACCCTTCCAGCTGTGGCAGTTTTGGAAATATTTAAGTGTTCCGATACTGTTTATTGAAAAAGCGGTGTTGCCATAGCTCAGTAATTGATAGAAACAAAATTTTAAAACTGTGAGATCTTACTAAATTCGACATGCGCAATTCATTGCAATAAAAATAAGTAGAGGGTTCTATTTAAAATAAATTAAAATCGAAGATATTTGTTTAAAAATTTGGAAAAATAATTTATAACTTGGCAACGTCGCAAACGCGAAAAAAATATTAGAAGGCGAGATAGAGTATTAGAAGATATTTTGATTTAAAATAAAAAATACAGGGTGTTACATTTAAAAAAAACAAAGAAAAATGACCTTCAAGTTGCCGTAATTTAAAATTCTGCCAAAAACACCCTGTAGATACAAATTGCCGGTAACATCCAAAATAATACCCACTTAATATTCAAGTAACTCGCTGTGTAATATTATTGAGAAAAGTTAAAGGAATATATCAATTAATTTGGACGTATTACTTGCGACCTTGGCAACGTCGCAATCGATCCCAAAAATATTTTAGGATTGAATAGAGATCAATGATGGAAACTAGAAGAATTTAAGAAAAAGTTATAATTCCATATAAAAAAATTAAGTTGATCACTATCCTACTTTCCCGCAACACCCTGTGTATTTCAAAATATTTTTAGAATATGCGTCTTAAGCAACCAAATAATAACTTTTGCATTTGACATTTTCTTCTATCAGGTATACCCTGCGAGATATCGAAGAATTACGCACTAACTGGACACCCTGTATAAAAGCAAAAGGTACTACAAGATTTTAAATAAAATAAGGCTTAATTTGTGTATGAAAAAGTATTCGGTGCTATATGGAAAAAAAGTTGGGGGTGACTTTTAAGGATTGAAGTATAAAAATTGTTTTGAATGCATGGTATGATAGACGAGGATAGACCCTACAGTACTTTCAAAAATTCCACTTAGTTTTTCGTTTGAGTTTTGTTTTGTTACGAGATTATCACGTGTAAAGCAAATTCTGTGACACCCTGTAGGCATATCAAAATATTTTAACAACATCTGGTTTGAGCATTCAAACAACTTTTGTATTCGATTTTTTTCTACCATGTATAAACCTTGGGTGATACCGTGATATCAAAGAATCAGTGGCGGCGCGTCGAAGGGGCATGGGGGGCCAAGGCCCCCCACTTTTTTGGAGGAGTTAAAAAAGTTAATAGGAAATTATTTTTTACGTGTCCATTTTTTAACTTCATTATGTATATTATTAAATTTTATTGTATACGTTTATACCTATTTTTTATGATTACAAAGTAGATTATAATTACACCCGCTACTGCATTATTTTTCAATTTCCAGCACTCTGCATCTCTTATTCTTATCATTTCTGGATGATTGTCGTATATTGGTTGTTTTTGGCCCCCACACTTTTTCAGGGCACGCGCCGGCCCTGCAACGAATCACCCACTAAAATCCACAGTGTTAAAGCATTGATTAACGTATTGTTAGTTAAAGCTACCTCATTTAAAAAAACTATCGTGTGGCCATCGTAAATTGAACAGCCAAAAGAATGCGAAGAATATGCGGTGAGAGAAGTAAGGACGTTTGCCATAACTCTTAATAGTTTCAGCCTATTTCCTTCTTTTACGACTTGTTTTATATTATACAGGGTGTTAAATAAGTATTTAACAAACTTTAACCACGAATGGTACTCCGAAATGTAGAAAAAAAATGTCATATGAACATGGGTCCGGAGATGCTTCCTACGCTCGTTTGCATGGGGCACCCTGAAGACGGTTTTCCCTCGATATTCTCGAAACCATTCATAACAAAATTACGAAATTAGGTACAATGGGTAAACTTTTGACGCTGAATCTGATTCTGAATTCAGAATTTCATAATTTTAATCAGAGGCGTATCATACGGGAGGAGTTAAGGGTAAAAATAACCCCATTTTCTGAATGGTAATTTTTTGACATTTTGATTTTAGAATATGGTATTTCGGAGATTTCTGCGTAAAAATGGTCTCTTGACACATCTCGATAGGGCTAACCGTTTTCGAGGAAAATGCAAATTATTGAATCGATTGTATTTAATAATTTGCATTTTTCTCGAAAACGGTTAGCCCTATCGAGATGTACCAAGAGACCATTTTTACGTATAAATCTCAGAAATACCATATTCTAAAATCAAAATGTCAAAAAAATTATCATTTAGAAAATGGGGTTATTTTTACCCTTAACTCCTCCCATGTGGTACCCCTCTGATTAAAATTATGAAATTCTGAATTCAGAATCAGATTCAGCGTTAAAAGTTTACCCATCGTACCTAATTTCGTAATTTTGTTATGAATGGTTTCGAGAATATCGAGAGAAAACCATCTTCAGGGTGCCCCATGCAAAGGAGCGTAGCTCCCTTAGGAAGCATTTCCGGACCCATGTTCTTGTGACATTTTCCTTCTATTTTTCGGAGTACTATTCGTGGTTAAAGTTTGTTAACATATATACTGTGTAAGGCTTTCGCGGCCATCGTCCAATGAATTTGTGGTTCTTGGGTTTTTAGGCCGGCGTCGTTTAGCGTTGAAGCTTGACGTTTCGCCACCACGAGTGGATGGCATCTTCAGAAGCTATTTCACTTCGGCGACTTCCAAAATCAAAATACTGACGGTTGGTGAATCTGCACCTGTATTTATACCTGCTAATGGTGACGTGGCCCAACTAGGTAGCGTTGGTAGCCCCGTCCCTTCGCGATATGGTAGTGTATTCAGGTCTTTTAGGATGGGTATCCATGTCCGGTTGACTTTCTGTGTTTCTTCTTTCCTATTGAAATTATTATGATGTTTCTGTATTTCGATGGCTTCTCTTTGAAGTCTGGCATGGTATGAAGACGTTGCGGCAAGAACCTGTGTTTCTTCAAACTTGATCCTGTGACTTCCCTCCTTAATCGCATGTTCGGCTACCGCTGATTTGTCCGTATGGCCTAGTCGACAGCTAGCCTTATGTTCTGCAATTCTTGTGTTTATAGATCGCTTCGTTGTTCCTATGTATACACTCCCACATGTGCATGGTATGCGATATACCCCCGGTGTTGTGAGTGGGTCTCTTTTATCTTTCACCGTTCTCAAATATTCCTGTATCTTTCTTGTGGGCTTGTAGATGGTCTTGACGTTTTCCTTTCGTAACATTTTTCCTATTCTGTCTATGTGCCTGGAATAACAGACAGAATAGGAAAAATGTTACGAAAGGAAAACGTCAAGACCATCTACAAGCCCACAAGAAAGATACAGGAATATTTGAGAACGGTGAAAGATAAAAGAGACCCACTCACAACACCGGGGGTATATCGCATACCATGCACATGTGGGAGTGTATACATAGTAACAACGAAGCGATCTATAAACACAAGAATTGCAGAACATAAGGCTAGCTGTCGACTAGGCCATACGGACAAATCAGCGGTAGCCGAACGTGCGATTAAGGAGGGAAGTCACAGGATCAAGTTTGAAGAAACACAGGTTCTTGCCGCAACGTCTTCATACCATGCCAGACTTCAAAGAGAAGCCATCGAAATACAGAAACATCATAATAATTTCAATAGGAAAGAAGAAACACAGAAAGTCAACCGGACATGGATACCCATCCTAAAAGACCTGAATACACTACCATATCGCGAAGGGACGGGGCTACCAACGCTACCTAGTTGGGCCACGTCACCATTAGCAGGTATAAATACAGGTGCAGATTCACCAACCGTCAGTATTTTGGAAGTCGCCGAAGTGAAATAGCTTCTGAAGATGCCATCCACTCGTGGTGGCGAAACGTCAAGCTTTAACGCTAAACGACGCCGGCCTAAAAACCCAAGAACCACAAATTCATTTGTTAACATACTTATAATTAACACCCTGTATATAAAGGAAACGGCAAATAATTTATATTCACCTAATACCCCTGAGTTACAAATGACGATCGCTACCTCTGATGAGGGAGCCTCCCGGTCCCCTTCCAGCCCTTCCTCATTCCGCAATGTTCAATGTACGATGGCCTCACAATACCTTTGACTTGTAGGTCCAGCGAGCATGGCTGAGGTTCCTGTTCCTCCTCTGAAATGTATCCAATAGAGCACTGCACATTACACTATAGCACTTTAAAAACACCTCCAATGATTTTCCGGAATCATTGAGAACAGGACATATTTCAAACAAAAAAAACACATCACTTCAGCTGGAAATTTTATCTCCACACACAAGACACTAACACAGACACTTACTACATCTAACAACCCCTATTTTAGCGACGTAAGGGTGGAAAACGACCGGTACTACATGCGGAAAGTACGCGTAACATCTTCCGATGTTTCTTCGAAAGTACCGAAAAATTGACTGACCTTGATGCTAAATAAGACGCTCGACCGATACGCCATACGATACGCCACCTAAGTTTTTCCGAAGTTTTTTCTAGTTGCCGCTTTGTTTACGTTGTTTACATCCGCAGGCACTGATAAGGTGTGTCCCAATAATTGCGAGTCTTTATGGATTCTAAATATGCGAATTTGAAAATCATGAAGTGGCTGTGACCGTGATGTAGCATGTCAAGCCTGACTGTGTATCAAAAATCACAACCAACGGTGACCGTTGATCACAAACCATAATATTTAACGGTAAAGGGATCAAGTAGATGGACCTTGTTCCATGTGTAATTGATTGATCGTGACGCGAATTTGAAATTCATGAAAATGCTTTTCCAGTAAAGGAACAGCCCGAACAGCTCAAAAATCAACGTATAACTTGGCTGAAAAAAATCAAGTAGATGGACTCAGTTCCGTATGCAATTCTGAATATCTAATGTATACGCAAATTTTAAATTCATCAAAGGGCTTTGCCAGTAAAGGAACACTTAAAATCAACATATAAATTGATTGACAAAGAAACCAAGTCGATGGACTCATCAGTTCCCTATACAATATACCGTGTATAGGTTGGCTTCCTACGGGAATTTTATATTTATGAGAAGACTTTTCCAGTCAAGGAACAGCTCAAACCTTAACTTATAAACTGATTGAAAGAATAATCAGGTAGGTGGACTCAGTTCCGTATGCAATTTTGAATATGGAACGGTCTCGGTTAACTAATAAATGTTTGTTGATATGACATATAGTACATATAGACGATGCATAAAAAATAAAAACATGTAACAAATCGGGCAGTGTTTGGTGCAAGTTTTATAATGCTTCCATGACCAGCAATAGTTTCAAAAGGATCAAATTCCTGCTAAAATGATATATTTATAACCTCTACGACGCGACGCGCTACTGTGCAAAAAGTAATTTGTTGGTTACTTCCAGGGTTAAGTTTAACTATGAGAGGTGCAAACCACTGTTTGGTAGTTATTTGCAATGAAAAAAATTACGTTAGCGCTTCTTTACAAATTTCGAACGTCTTCTCTTTTTAGTTCGGTGTACCAGATATTTACAACATCCTTTTGAAAGGTATCACCTTTGTTCGTATCATTGCCATTAACTTTAACAACAGCAAGAAATAGGCAAAGCTGCTATGGCTTGGCTTTTTTATTTCTAACTGCCGCAGTGCAGCGCAGCTTATACCTTATACCTCATCATTAGATAATTTTCCCATTTTCCCTACAGATTACAGATAGGGAATTTCTCTAAGTTGCCATCACCTTACTATCTCGGAATCCATGGCCGACCCTACACTAGACCGGAGCCTTAAATGTGGCAACGTGGCTTAGCTGTCAAATAGTGGGCCTATAGTTTCAGAATAATTATTACATTTTACATGTATTAGAGTTCACCTCGGTTAATAAATTAAAAAAATACTTTTTAGAACTACTAATACCACTTACATCTGATGTCTGGTTCATCGTAGTCAAACACTACAGAATAAAAATAAACGCAACCTGTTTCCTGCTGCCACTTCCACTTAAATGAACACTCAATTTACTTACTAAATTGTCACTTGAGCTAGAAAAATTCACTATTAGGTCACTGTGAAGCCATTTTTGCTGGTCTTGATTCCCTTTTACTATCAAATCTTTTCGTAGGTATGCCCAGATGCATGCCCAGATGAGTTCTATTAACTGTATTTTTCTGTGATATTTGGGAGGTCCAGAAAACATTGTAGGTACCACATTGTGCTTTAAAATAGGTCTTATCCTTTGAAATGTTTGTAGAGTATTGTCTTTATTCTTATAAATATAACCAGCCCATACGAGGAATACCGTTCACCCGCTTCTGTTTATGTCCTTTATTGGAAGCACAATTGCTAATGAACAATCAATTTACTTTGTAAATTGTCACTTGAGCTAGAAAAATTCACTATTAGGTCACTGTGAAGCCATTCTTGCTGGTCTTGATTCCCTTTCACTATCAAATCTTTTCGTAGGTATGCCCAGATGCATGTCCAGATGAGTTCTATTAACTGTCTTTTTCTGTGATATTTGGGAGGTCCAGAAAACATTGTAGGTACCACATTGTGCTTTAAAATAGGTCTTATCCTTTGAAATGTTTGTAGAGTATTGTCTTTATTCTTATAAATATAACCAGCCCATACGAGGAATACCGTTCACCCGCTTCTGTTTATGTCCTTTATTGGAAGCACAATTGCTAATGAACAATCAATTTACTTTGTAAATTGTCACTTGAGCTAGAAAAATTCACTATTAGGTCACTGTGAAGCCATTCTTGCTGGTCTTGATTCCCTTTCACTATCAAATCTTTTCGTAGGTATGCCCAGATGCATGTCCAGATGAGTTCTATTAACTGTCTTTTTCTGTGATATTTGGGAGGTCCAGAAAACATTGTAGGTACCACATTGTGCTTTAAAATAGGTCTTATCCTTTGAAATGTTTGTAAATTGTTTATTGTTATAAATATAACCAGCCCTTACGAGGAATACCGTTCACCCACTTCTGTTTATGTCCTTTACTGGAAGCACAATTGCTAGTGCAACCTGGTACTACACACTTTTTTTCTTTATAGTTTCATTTGTGCAGGTAAATTATTAGAAACACCTTAACAATCACCTTCCAATCTTATTTTTCACCCTGGAAAGTTACACTAATGAGTTCACAACAAATAAAAGCTCGGCCCCCGATTCAGTGTTGCCATATTTCAATGCTCCGGCCTAGTGAGTAAAGTCGGCCATGCAGAATCGGAAAAAAAGATTGACATTTGACATGTTAACGTCGATTGTCAAGTTCCTCTGGTTTTGAACTATTTTGAAGTTTTGTTCTGCAGAAATCAGAAATGGTCTGGTTATGTTTTACAAAGTTTAAAGTTGTAAAAGTAACAAGTTGTAATAACCGTACCTATTTTGTGAGTTGTAACTTGTAACGACAAAAGGTAAGATTCTGAGTAAATGGTTGTTTATTACGCTAGAATTCAGAATGACGAAGGTTTCAGTTGTAGGAGTACTATGGTTGTAAACATGTTGTAAATTGTAAATAACCTTACTTTTCTTGTTTTGCAGTTGTAACTACTTTGTTGTTAGTGGTGGATTGTAACGTTAACAGTAAAATCATTTTCACAAATCTTGTAACTAATTAGAATATATTACTGTCTACAACCACCGTACATGATGTGCTACAACTCAGGTTTGGAGCTGAAACCACAACCACTACCAAAACACACAAATGTCACATTGACTAGCTAGACCTGGACTAAACTACTAGAGTTTATTTCAGGCTTGTAAGCTGTTCAATGCGAAACAGTTAAAGGTTTAAGTTACTGTTCAATGAGTGCCATAATTCGCATTGAAAATGGATGACACAAGATATAAAGCCTTAAGTGAAATTAAGAAATTGAATAAAAAGAAAGGGTAAGTTTGTAACAATGTATTAACATAAACATTCATCAACAAGCATATTTGCAGAATTGTAGCACCATGGCAAATGGCTCCATTGAAAGGAATTTCATTTAAATTGTCTCGAGGTAAGGCTGATGAAGAGCTTGTCTCTCAACTGCAAAATGAATGTGATAACGTCAAATACTACCATTTAATTAAGGTAAGTTTCACAAAGTTCTCAAAAATGTTTTAATAAGATAAAATAAACATTAACTGTGTATAAGGATTGTTTGTCATTTGGTGTTTCTGTGATTTTTTCAAACCAATAGTAGTGTTTTTATATCTAAGAAATATACAATAAACCTTAAACAACTAGGTTAAAACTATTATTGCTATCACCTAACCAATTTGGAAATTTTTATGTGGAAATTTGTCCTTTGTGTATTTACTTGGAGCATGTTCCAAAAACAGCTCTAGAAGATGTGTTTATTTGTGTTTTTGTAATAATAATGTTGTATATTTTTCCAGCTTACCCAAATAGGTCCATATGATCGTTTATATATTCTAAAAAGTATATTGGATTTTGTATATCCCTCTGAACTCATTCCATGCCATTACTTTCAATGTGCTACAGAAGTTAGATTTCTGGCAAGAAGATGCACAGAAGCATTATTGAAGATTGTAAATAATAATTTTCTGATACCACATTATCCAACAAATTCTTCAGGAGTTGGCACTGAGGCAACTGTGAGTATTGAGGTTTTGCAGTATCTAATACTAAACATGAATAAAAAATTGACAAAACATTAAGTTTCATATATATTTTGTACAAATTCTTAATTTTTTCGGAAATGGGGGTGTTAAACTCACTAATCACTTACAATTCCTTACCTTAGAGTTATACTGTAGTATGTAACATTTCTTTTGATTTTGAATTTTCAACTTGACATGGTTGTGTTTACACCAGAGTATGATCCCACAGAGTTACAAATGTTCTATTTCAAATCACCTAAGTTTTGTCATTTAAGATAGAACCTTGTAAGTCTGTGGGATCATAGCCCCATGTAAATACAACCATGTAAAGTTGAAAATTCAAAATTGGAAGAAATCTTACATACAACAGTGTAACTCCAAGGTACGATGTAATAGTGCAATTAAGATCTTTTTATAAAAATGGCATACCTCATCCATGTTATTAATATAAAAATTAGAAACTTTAAAGAACAAAACAGTGTTATAACCAAATCATCCATAAAGTATAGCTTAGCAAATAGATATGATTCATCATTGGTGCTAAGACTACTTAATGGAAATTAATATAAACTTTTAATATATCCTCTAAATTCTAGTTTGAGGCTGCAATAGTTTGTAATTTTTGTGCAGCATCATTGGTAGAAATCAATCGTTCTGAAAATATCTTGGAAGTTTTGAAAACAAGATTTGATAGTGAAACTGGAGTACTGGATTTATCAAATTTTGCTGCTGATAAAAGTGAGTAATAATTGTAGAATTTGTATTTTTGAATGGATTGTCAAATAATAGATTGATTTATAAATCAAATACCTACCAGAGAGTTTTAGCTTTTTACTTTTCTAGGTTTATACAAATTGTTTGATAGAGCTGCTTTCTGTGCTTGTTGGCACAAAAAAATTTTGGAATATGTAATATTTTACAATGGCTTTCAAATTTGATTAACCAGATATGCCAGGATAACAGCTTTTGTTTTAATTTAAGGATCAAATAGACAAGTAATGAAATCAAAAGTTTGTTGAAAAACCAATAAAAACAGAAAGTATTGAGAAAGTAAAGAAAACTGTATTTTTATCCTTAATGCCTAAATAAGTATGTTGAATTTGAGCGCTTTTTTGCAGGACTGATAGAATATTGTCCATTATTTCAACCAAGAATGTTGCTGTATATCATGTACCTATCAAATAAACTAACATATGTGAAAACAATAAATTTGAAGAATAATTGCATCAAACACATCACCTGCCTGGATGTCCTTAAATACACCAAAGTAGAAACTATTGACTTGACATATAATCAGGTAGTATGAGTTTCGCCTATTTGTAAAGCTAATGCAGTTTTTTGAGATATTTTTATTCATATGTTAGAAAACCAATATTTTCCTATTTAAAATTTTGTTTCTTCAGATAAAAAATATAGAGGACATAAAAGGAATTGCTGATCCAGGTTGCCTTAGGAATCTCAAACTGGAACACAATCCACTGTGCAGCAATTATGAGAATTATAACTATGTAATCAATGTCAAAACTTTGATACCAAATCTGGAAACACTGGTAAGATATTCCATCGGAATTTAAGTGTATTTCTCTCTGTATTCTTATAATTTAAAGATATTTCTGGAAGCTGTCATTTGACAAGAAGATGAAAATCAAATTTTGGATATGAGATGTTTATAGATGATGATGTATATAATATATACATATTTCCAAATTATGTAAAACAGGGTCAATATCTGTCTGTTGACTTTCACTATTCTGTTTCAGCATGTTATTATTAGGGCTACTTTGTGAAAATATGTCACTGCTTGCTATCATATAATTATTGCAAGAGTCATGAAGCTATTCACAAATTACATTTGCAACCAATTTCTGCAGATAGAATTCAGTAAAAAGTATTTTTCTGATACATGACTCAGAAACAGTAACAGCTGTCACTCCAAAAAAGTTGTCATTAATATGCTCCACCTTATGCTTAATAAAACTAAAAAAATCAAAATTATGTTCAAGGATGACGTTGATGTGACCACTCCATCATTCAAAAAGAACTTTGTATGTTCACCTGATGGTCAAGGCTTGGCACAGCAGTTTTTAACACATTTCTTCACAATCTATGACTCAGGGAATCGTGAAGATTTGGAGGATTTTTATGAGAACAATGCTTTCTTCTCTGTAAATGTTCATGTGATCCCATTTCAAAAGAACTCTTATTCAGTTAGGTAAGTAGTGCTATAATTACTCTATATTCTTACATACACATATGCATACAATGTGTCAAGACCTCCTCACGAGTAACTATGACTAAATTGGTACAACACTCATGCTTTGATCAAGAAAAAAACAAAATGGCTGCCATTTTATTATGGTGGGAGAAAAACTACTTATGGGTATGGGGCTCCGACACCAATGACCATAGAAACACAAAATAAGTCTCATTTGTTGGCTAAATATGTAGACTATATGCTAATGCTAAATATTTTCCAAATTTTATTTCATAAAAGAGCCAAAAAATGTTATATTTTTGCGTTTTTTTTACAATTTTAGCTTTTTAAAGAATCTGAGCTGTTAAACTAAAATTTTTTTATTTCTAAGCGGATAGTACAAGGTATTTCCTAAAAAAAATAGTTCACCTTAGCCCTAAGTAAAAGTAGTTTAGAATCTATGATGGTTTGAATATGACCTCTAATCCGGCAGTTGAGAAAGCAATAAAACAAAATACTTAGTGGTCACGAAATTTATTTTGGAAAAAAAGAAACAATTGTTACAAGCATTGTTCGAAACGGCCTCCTTGGTTTTGCAGACATGCTGTTGATCTTAATGACACGTGTTGCGTAGAGCGACTGATCATGGCTTTGTCATTCTGTAATTCATTTCCGATTTGGATAATTTTGCAAATAAGCTCCTCGCGTGTATTTGCCACGTCGCCATAAACTTTCTGTTTCATTGTACCCCATAAGAAAAAAATTAAGTGAGGTCAGGTCTGGTGAACCCGGTGGCCAAGTGATTGTTTCACCGCGCCCAATCCACGGCGAATATCGTTCATTTAAATGGCTTCAAACATATTATATTTCGTGTTTGTTGTAGGTTGTCACACTACGGCCTCAAGCACCCTTTCACAGTTCAGTCCAGTGCGGAAATAATGAAGGTTTTCAAAAGCTTCCCCAGAACTCAACATGATATCTATACGTTTGTCTGTGATCTTCTGATTTATACGGTACGCAATTCTTATTTTGGAATAGTAAAAGTGCCTAAGGCGTATAACCTAAAGTCTATCCAAATAAGAGATAGACGAAAACATAAACAAATTCGATCGTAATCATTACGTAAACGCCGCGTCGCAGGTGGATAGAATGGCTCCTATTGGCCTATTCGGGTGGGTGTAATGGCGCTCACCCAGCGGCGCTTACGTAAGGGTCACAATTGAATTTGTTTATGCTTTGGTCTATCTCTTATTTGGATAGACTTTAAAGCTTTTAAACACGTAATATATTTTTTTTGCAGCCGTCCCTAAAATAGAACTGTCGGTATGATTTATTAAATCGAAAGTGAAATTTTACAGAAATCGTACCGAAAGCGGTAAATCATACCGAAAGTTCTATTTTCAGGACGGCTGTAATGTTCATATGTAATATTTGTAGTATCTATCCCTATTATTTTTTAATATTTTATCTAATAATCGGATGCAAAAAAAATATTGTACGTAAGTAACGCTACCCGAAAGTGATTTTACGGGACTCACAGGCTTCCAGGACTCGCCTACGGCTAGCCCTGCTGTGTTAGGTTCTATTTGATAGTTTTCTGTTGTTTTTGGATGTTTTCTGCTCTATCTAGACGTTTTCTGTTGTTTCTAGCTAGTTTTATGTTGTTCTGAGCTGTTTTCTGTTCTTTTCTGTTGTATTCGGTTCTATTTGATGGTTTTCTGTTGTGTTTTGATGTTCTCTGTTGTATTTAGTCGTTTTCTGTTGTTTGCAGCTGTTTCTAGCTGTTTTCTGTTCTTTTCTGTTGTATTTGGTTTAATTTGGTCATTTTCTATCATTTGCTTTTGTTATCTGCTTATTTTCTGTTGTCTTGAGCTGTTTTCTGTCCTTTTCTGTTGTATCCGGTTCTATTTGATGTTTTTCTGTTGTGTTTGGATGTTTTCTGTTGTTTCTAGCTGTTGCCAGCATGTTTTGATCTGTTTTCTGTTCTATTCTGTGGTATTCGGTTGTATTTGGTCATTTTCTGTTGTGTTTGGATGTTTTCTGTTGTATCTAGTCGTTTTCAGCTGTTTTAAGCTGTTTTCAGCGTGTTTCCATTTGTTTTGAGTTGTTTTCTGTTCCATTCTGTATCCAGTTGTACTTCGTCGTTTTCTATCGTTTACAGCTGTTATCTCTTTGCTTCTGTTGTTCTGAGCTGTTTTCTGTTCTTTTCTGTTGTATGCAGTTGTATATTAGGTCGTTTTCTGTTGTTTCCCGGCGCTACTTGCTTGTTTTCTGTTGTTTTAAGATGTTTTCTGTTTTTTTTCTGTTTTTTTTCTTTTGTGTTTGGATGTTTACTGCTGTATCTAGCCGTTTTCTGTTATGTCCAGCTGTCTCCAGCATGTTTTCTGTTGTTTTGAGCCGTTTTCCTGCGACTCATCCCGTAGAATATCACTTTCGGGACTCGTTACGTAAATAACTATATTAATTTGAATTCAGCCTCAGTACGCCGTGCTAACAGTGGGCGGCATCTTCAAAGAACTGAACCAGATACTGGGGTTCAGCAGGACGTTTGTACTGAGATACTACAAAGGTTCGTACACGATAGCTAACGATCAGATGAGCGTTTTCAACGCCACCGATTATCAGTTGGAATGGAGCTTTTCCTTTCCTTCGAAAGTGGAATACTTCGGAAATCCATTGCCTTACTATCCGGAGCAGTACGAAGCTGTTGGTGAGCTGACTCAGAAGCTGTGCAGGATGAATCTAGAATACTCCAAAATGTAAGTTTGCAGGTTATTTGAAGGCCATAAGGGACATAAGCCACACAGGAGTAGCCATTTTGCCTCTGCTTTCCACCCACTGGACTGTAGTCTCTGTCTTTTACACTGTCATCTGAACTTAATTCTGATCCATTTCCACTCCCAGTGTCACTGAAATCACTACTTTTCTCATCAGAGTACAGTTTTCGCTTGGTATCCATCTTGGTATTTAAGTGGCTTATGACCTTTTTAATGTGATCTTGTAAGAAACACATAGGTCGGTCAATAAGGGCCTTTCAGAGATTGCAGCGACACCTGTTCGCCAATAACAGAATGAATAATTTTGAGCATAGATATCTTCGGTACTTATGTTTCTGCAGAATATCTAGATTTTTATCGGAATTTGGCTTAGGTCCCTGATTGCCCCAAGCTCTTCATTTAAAGAAGTTATAATGGAAATTAGATACACGTAGGATATTCAGCTCTCAGGGTTAGCGAGCTTAACAAATCCGATCAAATCAAATGTTCCTTAACCCACATAGCATAACACTGGATGATATGATAATATTCTGTTCACATTCACTCCAGATATTACGAATAGTCTGAGAAAATTCCATGCATAATAGGAATATTTATAGGATATTCATCAAACCTTCGAAACACATGGTATATTCCATGAACAATCGAGGTACAACGTTTTTGAATATTTTAGAAATATTTTGTCCGAATTATCCAATGGGTATATGTAAAATTTGTAGGGTAATACAAACATTGTTTCAAAAATAATGGCTCCTACTAATGGCAGATGGTCGTAAATGGGAAGTGAGGTAGTCAAATCAGTCTAGCATAAAGTGTAAACTTATTGGATTGGACTGAACCTGAAAATTCTACTCACTTATAATGAACCATACACCATAGTAGGTGACCATGATTTGGAACAAACTCACATACTTTGTAGCAACTTGCAACTTTATTGCACAAAATTGAGTATAAAATGCTGTTGCTTGACCGTTAGCGAATAAAAAACAAATCGTGAATCGCTGAAATGCCCACATCCGCATGCTCATTCCAATGGAGCGAAAAATAATATGTTAAGAGTCCTACATACAACCATAATACATAATCATAAAGCATAAGTGATTAATGACATGTCTGTTAGCATCCGGCTGTCAACTACGTAATCGACAACTGACATTTGACACAGAACACGTAATAATAATTCATTCCATATCATAGTTCATTCCATATTGCTACACTTAGGCCCGGTTTCATAATCATTTACTAATGCGTTGATTAGCAATAGTACCTATTAACTTAATAACTCCATTAAAGTGATACGAGTTTCATAATGCATTTGGAAACGTCAATCAATTAACGGGCAATAAAATGTGGTTGGTACACCTGAAAGAAGGTTTTATGCCACATTTTGTGCTGTTTGAACGATACTATGACATTTCGATTAACCTATAAAAGTGAATGTCAGATTGTCACATAAGTTTTCGTGTTTGCAATTCTATTAATATTATTATAGCATTATGACTCTTATCAGAAAAGTATAGAATCAAAGCCACAAAAAGCAAAACGTGCGCGTGGCAGTAACTTTACTAAAGAAGAGGAGCTGTTACTCATTCGTACAGTACATGGCCATCTCTACTCACTAGGCCGGAGCATTGAAATATGGCAACGTTGGAGATCAGGCCGTGTTTTCATTTGTTGTTGTGTCATGTGTATTCTTCCAGGTGCAGAAAATATGGTTGGAAGGTGATTAAATTTGTTTCTAATTATTTACCTGTACAAACGAAACTATAAAGATAACAAGATGCCTGCAAAGCGTGTAGTACCAGGTTGCAGCCCAGTAGAGGACTACCAAACCATGGCCCAACATCACCGTATTCCAGATTAAAAAGAACGTTGCAAGGTGATTTTGAATGGGTTTCTACTTATTTACCTGCACAAATGAAACTATAAAGATAAAAAGATGCCTGCAAAGCGTGTAGTACCAGGTTGCAGCCCAGGAGAGGACTACCAAACCATGGCCCAACATAACCTTATTCCAGATTAAAAAGAACGTTGCAAGGTGATTTTGAATGGGTTTCTACTTATTTACCTGCACAAATGAAACTGTAAAGATAAAAAGATGCCTGCAAAGTGTGTAGTACCAGGTTGCAGTAGCAATTGTGTGTCCGATAAGGGACATAAACAGAAGTGGGTGAAAGGTATTCCTCGGAAGGGCTGGTTATATATATAAGGATAAAGACAATAATTGACAAACATTTCAAAGGATAAAACCTATTTTAAAGCACAATGTGGTACCTATAATGTTTTCTGGACCTCCCAAATATCACAGAAAAATACAATTAATAGAACTCATCTGGGCATGGCCTGGGGCATACCTACGAAAGCATTTGATAGTGAAAGGGAAATCAAGACCAGCAAGAATGGCTTCACAGTGACCTAATAGTGAATTTTTCTAGCTCAAGTGATAATTTACAAAGTAAATTGAGTGTTCATTTAAGTGGAAATGCAAGTGGCGGCAGGAAACAGGTTGCGTTTATTTTTATTTTGTAGTGTCTGACTGTGATGAAACAGACATCAGATGTAAGTGATATTAGTAGTAGTAGTTCTAAAAAGTATTTTTCTTAATTTATTAACCGAGATGAACTCTAATACATATAAAATGTAATGATTATTCTGAAACTATAGGGCCACTATTTGACAGCTAAGCCACGTTGCCACATCTAAGGCTCCGGCCTAGTGTAGAGTCGGCCATGTACAGTAGCAATATTCAAAACCATTATAGAACGCAAATTTGCAGATAAAGTGAACAATCAGGAGAATGTCGGTACCTGATGAGTGAGGATATTATAATACAGTCGTCTACAAATACATATAGAGATGAATAAAGAAAAGATTATGCAATTAGATGAATATTTGCATTTAATTGTGCTCAAAAGCAGCTATGAATCGATGTAATCTGTGGAATAAATGTTATAAACACTGATAAAAGTGAACACCCACTGTCAATTCAACCTTAACCTAATGAAATTCTGAGGTGTGTCAATTATGACAATTATGTCATTTTAACCTGTCAGTTAGCGATTATAAAAACCATTTATTTCCTAATGCTTGGATTAAACATAATGGGTGAATTAAGTTTGATTATGAAACCGAGCCTTATTACTGCGCATGCTCAAAATAAGGACTGCCACGAAATTCGTTATTTCTGGTGGGCCAAAACTCCTTATTATCAGTTTTAAAACTCGTCTGATTGCTTCTCTCCCATTCTATTTTTGTCATTTACTTATATTGCGATTCAAAATATTAAAAAATGTTATCTTTGTAACAAAATATTTTGATCCAAGTATATTTTATTCCTTCGTGCTACAACCCTTGAGGATTGAATTTAAAAGTCGACGTAATATACTGAAGAGTACCTGATGAGAATATTTTTCAACTATATCTCTGGAGAGCCGCTGAAGATCTATTAACTTATCAAGATAAGTTGATAAACACCGTTTACCTACTGAGTGTTCTCCAGGTTTCAACGACTTCTTCTGGCCCGGATTGGTTGCTGTACTAATATACTAGTGATTTTGGATGTCGTTTCTGCCATACACCTTCTAGAAGATGAGACCACCTATTTTTGGGTCCGTACTACGATACAAATTTAAAACTTTAGTTAAACCTGTGAATGATGGATTTAAACTGGATTGATAGATGATATTTCGCTAGCTTTTACTGGAAAAGCTTTAAAATGGCGAATACAGACTTTAGAAACTAAAATGTTTTATACAGGGTGGCCAATCGGGTGCCGATAATAATTTTTTTTTAGATAGCCCGTACCGAGGCCTATCCAAAACACCCCCATGTATGTGTACCGATTATTGATAGTTTTCAAGTTATGATTTTTTTTTTGAAAACTTAGAGATTTTCCAGTTTTTCCAAGAAATCGTCAAAAACAAAAACAAGAATGCTTTTTGGCTTTTATTTTTTTCAGCAATTATACTCAGTATTAAGCCTGTTTTAATATCCAATAAAGAGAACCTGTACATCTGAACAATAATTAAGTACATTTTGGGCCCAAAGTTTGAAATCTCTGTTTTCAGTCAAGAGACCAAAACCTTCAAAATAAAATTAAAAATACTTATGCCTGGTTTCGGAGCTTCAAACTAATCTTAAAAACTTTGCAAGACATTGCACTTTCGAAATCATAATGAAAAAGTAGCACTTATGGGGACATTTTGTGCCTATCTAAAAAAAATTTATTATCGTCACCCGATTGGCCACCCTGTAGATTAATGAAAGTCTTGTTAAAGTGTCTTATTGTAATAGTACGGAAGTACTGAAGTCAAAAGAAGGAGGAGAATCTCCGTACGTATACTTGAATAAGTTTTTAAAAATGCTCTACTATATTTGTAAATACCTCTCAATAATGCGTTCTGTATCAAAACAAAAGATGTTCTCCATGCATTCAAATTAAATGCATTAACCACAACTATATTTCCATTTTACAAGCTTCTTATTGTCTGTCTCATTTGTTTAAAGGATCCAGTTCTACATCAAGCCACACAGGCAAGCAGATATAATAATGTTTCTCTGGAAAACTTGATTTATCTGGAATTTTCAGTACTTTGTATATTATTATTCATATTTTATTCAAAACTTTTGAAAGCCATGATTGAATTCGGTTGCCTCGAAATAAATAAGTTTTTTCTCATTTGTAGTTACACCAAATGTGTAAGTGAACTTTGTTTACCTCCTGAGGAGCCTTGGAAGATGACTGGTTCAAGATTCATGTCAATTTTCAATTATTGAAAATGTATCCGTATTTTCCTTTAGAGTGTTACTCTAATCTCTAGGCACTCATACGAGGTGTGGCTGTAAAATAACCAAACTGATGTTATAACTTTTCCATTTCTTAAAGCGTACCGCAAGACTATTAGCGCCGAAATACGACTGGGCTACAATCGTAGACCGCGCGACCAAACGTGTTACAGTTCAGCGTGGACGCAGTATTTCCTGTTTGTGATTTTTTCCCCAAAAAGGTAAGTTTTAAAAGTTGTTTAGACGCATTTTCATCATTTTACTGTAACTATAGGGTGGCCTAGGTGGGGCTTCCCCCCAGAAATCTGAAATATCTACAATTGACACATTACCGGTTCTACTAAGAAGGCGAGCACAGGCTCTTCCACCTCTTCAAAATTGACCCAGAAATCTCATTGGACGTTGTTCATGTTGTCCTCGAGCCAGAGACAAATCAACAAGGAAGTTTTGTGCAAATTGCGGTAAATACGCGGGCAAAAATTACATATACATGCGAGATCTATCTGTTGCATGTGTAGAAAAATAATCGATTTATTTGTACCGCTCTTTTTTGTAAAAGTACTGATCAGATTTGTGCTTTTTTCATTTTTTATTTATGGATGTATTTATAATGTAGGTAATGTGAAAATTATCACTTGTACCTGTAACCTGTACCTAAAGAATTAGTACATGTAAATAAAGGCATAAAAACTACGTTCATATTCTATTATAATCTTCTTAGTTTTATCATTTGGATTTAATATTTCAATTGTTTGTATAACAAACACCATAAGCTGAATTAATGCGCAGAAATTATTATTCACAAAATTACTATGAGTAGGATATCACAACTAAAAAATGGCTACATATGTAGACCACGCGACTAAACTCGTCACTCGAGTACACGCGACTAATGGAGGGTTAAGTGCCACTTTTTCGACGCGTCACTGTTGGAAAGAATAATTCATATGGGATGTGGTCAAAGTAAGCGACCTGCTGGTTCGTAAAAAGAACCTGGGTGATGGAAACATCATCAGACGTAGTTATGGTCAAATGCCTCAAGGTAACAACGTTACGGTTGTAGCATCATTCGCCTGTTCAACAGCTGCACCTCGTATCTGTAATTTTTTATTTTTATTTGTAAAAGACTTTTTGAAACTATTTCGAGCAACATTTGCATCAGAGCATTGTTCCAGTCAGCTTCTGAACACCAACTGCTGTGAAGACATATGAAACCATAACGACAAAATGCATTATCAAAACATAGGTATGTATATACATTTCAGGCTTTTGGAGTACTGTGACTATGATGTGAGCAAAGCCCTCTACTTGTTTAGTGAACTGTACCAGAAAAACTTGCTGCCTGACAAAGCGTTCCAGCAGCAGAAAGGGTAAGTTGAACATCGTACAACCGGTGAGAGTAAAGACTTCGGATCTTCAAAGGTCTTTGAATGTTCAACCGTTCTGTTTTGTCTGACATGCTTAATATACACCGTGTTCAAAAAGTCAAGACAAAAGTCGTAGAAAATTTTCCTGCCTATCTGATGCTGACCTTTATGGTGACCTTGACATTTGACAAGGTCGAATCGATTTTCTTAAACAAAAAACCCTGCTTTTGTCGCCGGAAATGAAAAGCCCGGAAAATTCTACGTCCCAATATGAGCTCGACCTTTTGATGAATTTGAATGATTAAGTAAGGTCAAAATGTGTCCAGCAGGATATCTTGGGAAGCAGAGGTCTCACAAAAAAATGGTCGAGACAAAAATCGTAAGAACTTTTTCTGGCTATCCGATGGTGACCTTGACATGAAGGTCACATCAAGGCTCAATCGATTTTATCAAATGGGTACCGCTACTTTTGGTGCCAGAAATGAAAAGCCTGTCTACGTCGAGATATGTGACCTTGGAAGTCAAGGTCCCCATAAAGGTCATTACCGGATGGTCAGAAAAATTTCCTACGATTTTTGTCTTGACTGTATTTTTGTGCAACCCCTATTTCGCAAGATACCCTGCTGGACACATTTTGACCTTCACTCAATCATCCAAGGTCAAATTTTTCAAATGACCAAGCTTATGTCTGGATGTAGACTTGTCCGGGCTTTTCATTTCCGGCGTCAAAAGTAGGGGAATCCATTTAAAAAAATCGACTTGACCTTAATGTAACATTGAAAGTCAAGGTCACTTTAAAGATCACCATCGAAGAGCCAGGAAAATTTCCTATAACTTTTGTCGTAACTTTTTTTTCCCTAGTTATCCATTTGGTCCGGTCCTTTTTGAACACGGTCTCAGTAATCGGGATATCCATACCACGTTTAGATCCTCAAATTTAGGGATGAGTGAGTCTTTACTCTCGCATCTGGTTTGGAGCTTCTTGATCACAGCGTCGCATCACTGAGCTACAATCTTCAATTGCAGGCAAAAGGACGATGACGATAAGAAGAAAGCTAAATACAGTAAGTACTTTTAGATAAGTGAACTACAGACCTGCGTTTCAGTGGTTGTTCGGACTGGTGAACAAAAATAGTCATTGGATTTGCTATTGAATTTCAGATGGAAAAGTCTTTTGAATCTAATTGCAATTCTCAAACAAATCTCAAATAATTTTCTTCTGTCAAATCAACCCTCCTAAGAATCCATACTCCGATTCTCAAGACGGTATTGGAACGATAAGATCCACCAAGCCCGTTGATTGGTCAGAAGGAATGATAAAATTCAGCTCATTTTTTTTTGAAATCTGTGAAACTTATATTAGGCTTTTCTGTTTGAAACTAAAAGCAAAACAGGTTTTTTTTTGGTCGGCGTGTTAAAACGACATCAAGAAAACGCGTGAGACGACTACTGAAGGCAAGTATGTAGTTCTATACACTATATTCGAACGTACGTTTTAAAATATAATGCTAGATAGTACCGCTACAATCATCTGCTAACTGGTTATAGTGAGGAATTTTGCTAAGGTTACTAGTAGTAGCAACATATAGATATTGGGAAGCAGTACTTTGAAAAAATATTGGTTCGCCATCTATCTACCAAAGCCGGTACCTGAGCGTTTAATTTGAGGAACCGAGTACTGTTTATGTGACCCGTTTAAAAGCATCAGGTATAGAAACCTGCGGGAACGACAACAAACAGACTCTTTTTTGTGCGAGTAAGACAGAAGGAATTCTGCCGGTGCGCCATCTAGTACCCGAAGGTGACGGCAACCAAAGAGAGAAACGCGCCTCTAGTGGCAAAAGCGAACGAGCCTTGTCGTTCCACCAAGGAGAGTTTACTGCTGCTAGTAGCGTTTCTCTCTTTGGTTGCCGTCACCTTCGGGTACTAGATGGCGCACCGGCAGAATTCCTTCTGTCTTACTCGCACATCTTTCACATGTTTATTAAACATGGAAAAATTGATGCTCTCTACTTCCGTCAATCGACCTATGGCGCACTGATGATCGCTAATAAGCGTGAAACAGCTGTCTGCGTACTGGTGGATTGACGGAGGTATAGAGCAAACCTCGTATATCGGCTTTACGCTGCTTGCGTCAAAATCCGCGCATCTAGTGGCAAAAAGCGAACGAGCCTTGTCGTTCCACCAAGGAGAGTTTACTGCTGCTAGTAGCGTTTCTCTCTTTGGTTGCCGTCACCTTCGGGTACTAGATGGCGCACCGGCAGAATTCCTTCTGTCTTACTCGCACATCTTTCACATGTTTATTAAACATGGAAAAATTGATGCTCTCTACTTTCGTCAATCGACCTATGGCGCACTGATGATCGCTAATAAGCGTGAAACAGCTGTCTGCGTACTGGTGGATTGATGGAGGTATAGAGCAACCCTCGTAGACTCTTTTTTGTGGAACACTCATTTAACACTCCCGACATTCGGTTTATGCTAGAAAGCAACTTAACTCAATTAAAGAGTAGCAATTTCATTCATTCATTCGAAACCAATCACAGACGACGTCGTTTCGCTTTTATTAAAGCTCATCAGTGTGATTTAGGTCTCAGACGAATAAATGAAATTGCATGATAGTGCCTAGCTGGCAAAACTCGTACTAGTAGTAGCAATATATAGATATTTGTAAGAAGTACTTTGAAAAAATATTGGTTCGCCATCTATCTACCAAAGCCGGTACCTGAGCGTTTAATTTGAGGAACCGAGTACTGTTTATGTGACCCGTTTAAAAGCATCAGGCATAGAAACTGCGGGAACGACAACAAACAGACTCTTTTTTGTGGAACACTCACTTTTTCAAAGTACTGCTTCCCAATATCTATATGTTGCTACTACTAGTACGAGTTTTGCCAGCTAGGCACTAACAGGCAATTTCATTTAATCGGCTGAGACCTAAATCACACTGACGAGCTTTAATAAAAGCGAAACGACGTCGAATGAATGAAATTGCTACTCTTATTAGCTAAGATCTCTTTTATTAACAGAATGATTTAAATATCAAAATGCGTAAGTTTTAGGGCCGGTTGTACAAACACAGTTTAACTCGAGTTCAACTTTGAACCGAGTTCATTTCTAATTTGCTGTTGTACCAACAAAGTTCAAGCGTTGACTTCATTTCAACCTCGGATCAAGTTGAACGGCCACCGAGGAGCGTTTAACGGCGGTTCAAGGTTTAAAATGGCAATGTTTACGACCAGCTGATCAGTTTCTAACCTGAATATCCGACGTGAGTGACAGTCAAATGCGATATTTTCACTTGAGTTACATGATGGAGTACTTTGACGAACCTTTGACCGAGGATGACATTGTTAGAAAAAACGAATTGAAAAATGCCCAACGAAATTTGTACCTAATGTATCCTGAACAAATTCTCCATTAATTGTAGGCACATCAGCAATAAAAGTTTCCGCATCATCGTCGAAATATAGATGTGAATCCTGCTATTTGGGGTCCGATTATTTCTTTTATTGATATGTCCAAGTCCTGTATTTTGAAACCCAGCGAAGGCTATGGATGTACTGTTTCTCATCCGCAAATTTTTGTTTAGTCCTTTTTTTATACTTTCGTATTCACTTTTCAATACCGTTGCTTCACGAAATATCTCTCCACGCAAACACAAGTTCATTCTTATGTTTTTTCACCAATTCTATTAATACCTCCTCTTTCGCCGTAAAATTAGTCGCCCTTTTTTTGGATTCCATTATAAAATTGCAAAATACTTCTAATGTCAGAATTTGACATTCATAGACGTGACAATAACATAACCTGCATAACTTTAAACATTAAAAACGAAAAGTAACTAGTTTCGCCACCAAATATCCCTTAGACAAGGAAAGAGAGAGGACGGAACCCGCGACTGACATTTCTGATACCAAATGGCACCAAAGCGCTATTCCCAGTGGCGTAACTAATGGGATTAACGTTCTGGTTGAGCTATTTGTAGAAATAATCTTTTTCAAATAAAATTTAATGAAATATTGTTATTCAGGGTTTCTATATGGCCAATTTCGCCATCCACAATTAAAACTTAAGTGACTAACATTACCGTAACCGTGATTTTCATTCGACTGCTGTTTTGTGGCCAATAATATATAAAAATTGATAATGTATATATTTTATTCAGTCATGAACATGTTATGTTCATTTGCAGTATATGACTGATGGAAGACACGATTATACTTCTACCCAGAAAGAAAAAAACTGCTTGTAGTTTGTAGTAAATCAATTTTTTATTATTAAAGAACACATAATACCTATAGTATATTTATATTTATTGACATTATGTTTATATATAAAATACTGTCTATTACATACTGTAAACAGAAGCAGCAATAAAACATTTTTGTTATTATAGATTAGCTTACGAGATTGAGGAATTTGATGCCTTCAATCTCGGAGTCCCCATATGCAGTTAAAAAATCTACTTGCTGTTACGCTGTTACTTGCTGTTTGTAGTGTGTAATGAAGAGCAGTATTTTTAATTACTCCAACGAGGCTTTTTTATACATAACTTCTTTTTGCGACGGTGGCAATAATTAATGAAAAAGCTGGGGGGTTAAACATAAAAATTATCTCAGACATGAAATAAAGTAAGTTTTGGGCTAGAAATACAAAGGTCCTTTAATCTTATCCAAAATCAAAACATTTACAAAATTAGAAAATGACTCCTAGATTAGCTAGTAGTAAATAAAAACGAAAAATTCATTCAATATAGGTGAGGTCCTATAACTTACATAGAAATTACAACTCTATTTTATCACTTAACCCCTTGCTTCCAGTAAGTTCTAATTTATTGCAGTTATGTATTTACTTATGGGGAAGTTTGGGTGAAACTCAGTATTGTGTGCTTCAACAAAAATAATTTTTTTGTAGGAACGTGGCATTTCGCTTGCTCCTACAATTGATGGCAGTCAATATTACAGTCACGAAGGTCAAAAACTACCAATATTTTACTGCCCTTTAAACAGAATCATTTTTGTTAATTGGCTCCGAACTGGATTGTCCTGTTGTGATCGAGATTTTACAATAAAATGGATTCTGATATTTAAGTATTTTGTGCATACAGCTTTTATTAAAAAATATATATGATTTACATCATTTTCTAATACGTGACGTTCTAAGCAGCTGAAAATAGGGGTGCCTAGAAAACTTGATATTATTTTGCTTATCAGCAAAGGTACAAAATGTTTGGTGTGAATACAATTTTCGTTCTCAGAAATTGAAGTAGTTAAATCTATCAAATATCTGGGCATATACGTAGATAGTAGATTAAAATTTGAAGACCACTTTGATTATATTATTTCAAAAATATCCAAAAAGACAAATTACTTTTATAGAATTTCCCAAAGCCTCAGTGTTTATTCTAAAAAAATTGTGTACAACACTATAATTCTTCCTCATTTATTATACTGTTCAACTACTTTATATACCGCAAATGAAGCCATATATTCAAAATTACAAGTGCTGCAAAATAAAGCAATGAGAATAATTTTGAATAAAAATAAGTTCACAAAGTCACGTTATATGTTAAAAGAACTTCAATGGTTGAATATAAAGAATTTTATATTGTATCTAGTTCTCATTTTCATATTTAGATTAAAAAATCATTTATTGCCGGAAATTTTAGAAAATTTTATTGAATTAAACAATCAATATCATAACTATTCAACTAGAGGAAATATAGATTTTCATCTACAAATTTGCAACAGCAATATCACAAATAAATCGGTTTTCCAAAAAGGGTTATATGAATTTAATAAACTGGACAATAATATTAAATCAGTTACCAATTTGAAAGAATTCAAGACAAGATTGAAAAAGTGTTTCTTGGATATACAAGATTTATAGTGAGGTAATCTCATGAATGTACTCGGCGAATTAGTTTGTATTCTTGATAACAGTTATAATGTAGCGATTATGCTAAATAAATCTACTACTACTACTACTACTACTACTATTTCAAACATATCTTGATAACATCATTTGATGGGTAAGTCAGACCGCCGTGGCTTTTAAATTCAATTAGGGAATTGAGAAACCGATCTCTAGTACCAATCAATGCTGTGACACATGTTTCACATTTTATTGTTTTTTGTAATTGGTGCGAAACATAACCAGCAATATATTGCACAATTTGGGATGAACATTCACTTATCACAGGTGCATTCATGATGTAGTCATGATCCTTCCAAATAGTTTCTAGATCATCAGAAGGCTCATTTATGTCTATTAAACTATGGTTCGATAAACTACTATTAATTACATCTTCAGACCTTACATTTTTTGTAGAACTACTTAGAATAGGGATTTGATCTAATGGAATACAGTTACCCATACCGCCCTCTCTAATTTCTGCTCGAACCAGAAGCCTTTTGTAAGCAGCTAGAAACTGTCGAGCGGTTGGGTTATTATTCCAGCCACCTCTTGATCTAATTGACGAAAAGAATAATTCTAAATGATCTTGACTAATCTTATAGAACGGAAGGTACAGTAATGTTTTTCTCTCAGAAATAAGTTCTTTGTACAATCCTAAAGAACTTGATTATGAAATTATTAATCCAATAAACCCAGTTTTTCTGTTAGACATGATTACTTGCTCATTATTAGATAATTTCAACTTTGAAAGATAAAAAATTGCACTATTGATAAATTCCGCAGATCGATCTATATTTTTTTGACATAATGCTTTTTTATAACCTGGTGCTACTAGGTTTCTGCTGTTTAAAATATCGAAAATGCTATTTACAATTCTAATAAATTTAACTGTTGCCTGACTACCTTTAAAATCCTCAAGATTCAGCTTTTTTTCGCAATACTCAATAGCATCGGCTACTGATGCACTAAGTAACTGAACTGCAAGCCGAACCTTCATTTTTTGTTTGACAAAAATAATATGAGCGCGACGTAACTTATTCCCTAAATGTAAGCCCTCGCTAGTTTGCAGCTTCTCTAGAAGCGCTATGTATTTCCATTGAATAAAATTGTTATCACAATCAATTAGGATTTTCTTTTCACCAAATGCATTGCGAACAAGTTTTATCATATGACATGGATCATAAAAAATATATACATTGTGATCTGTAACTCTGAAACTTGTCTGTATATTTGAAATGTTAAATAGGAATCCAAAGTTATGACACATAGCGGTATTAGATGGAGCACCATCGAATGTGATTGACATAACTTTGGCTCCCGTATCTTCAATCAGATGGATGCATTGAGATACAATTGAATGTTTTTGACTGCCATTCAAAGAATCTGTAAAAAAGTAACCGACAGGTAATTTCCAAGTTCCATTGATGCAAACCAACATTATAACAAAAGCTTCGTTGGCTAAAGCATTAGAGTCATCGTTTAAATTTGTACCATAGTTCACATAACCATGGAATTTTTTTCCATCCCATTCTAAATGTTTCCGTATGGCTATTTCATCGATAATTAATGAACAAATTATTGGTCTGTCAGATGATTGAACCTTATTTATTAAGGTATTTATTGCTTCCTTGGTAAAACCAGGCTCAGCATCCACATTCTGAAACCATTTAGCAATAGTTTTGCTATGCGGGAGACAAGTGTCAAAAACATCTCTCACATAGTTGTATGCCTTTGGTGAAAAAAAATTTAATGTCAGGGCAAATTTCCTAAGTTCAGGTGAATATTGAACATTTCTCCCCATTTTTCTGTTCAATATTTCTATATTAACCTTGCTCATATTTTGAACTAAAACTAAATTTTCTTGAGATAGTAAATTTTGTCGCTCTAATTCCTCAGCAATTATTTTTAAAGAGGCTACTTTTTTGTGTGCTCTTTTCAGTGACTGACCAAGGGCACGGATTTTTTTCGTTTTTTCCTTATTCTTATCTTTTTGCAGCAGCAGTTCTCTTCTAAGTTTCTTTTTCCGGGGAGAGTCGTCCTGTGCAGCAAGAGCTGAGGTTGATGGCGATGGTTCTGGATGAACATCACGTTCACGGGGTCTTTTTCTTTCTTTTGCCTAAAATAACAGAGCTGTATATTAGACAATGTTTGAAACATTATTTCCGAAAGAAAGACAGAACAAATTAATTTATGATTTAAGTAGATGTGAATGAGTGACTGAATCTTATAGGAAAAGTGACA
Organism: Callosobruchus maculatus; assembly: GCA_951848785.1. Lineage (NCBI taxonomy): Eukaryota > Metazoa > Arthropoda > Insecta > Coleoptera > Chrysomelidae > Callosobruchus > Callosobruchus maculatus. The sequence goes on along the minus strand of CATOUR010000011.1, from coordinate 5,852,082 downwards.
GTAACATTTTGTTTTGATTTCGTATCGAGTAAACACACCTAAATATAGTTGTTTAATAATGTAACTGTAACACAAGAAATTATTACATCTTTGAGGTTAGCTGCCTTTTGATTTTCATAGCTATCAATTTTTAAATGGTTATTCAGCCATTCGTAATCGTATTTCTCCTTACTTTATTGCACTGTTTATTTTGGAAACGTCATCACTAATACTCAAATATAAAACGAAATTTGAGACCATAAATATAGAATATAGGCATAAGGCATAAGAATGATTTTAAATTAATATCACACCCAAATCATAACTCATTAATGATCCAATTATATACAATGGAGTGAAGATTTATAACAAACTTCCTCCTCACAGGTTTTAGTGAATATCCCAAAAGTTTTGTTTGTTATTATATAGCTTTGTCAATAAGAATCTTGTAAATTCTTAGACTATAAAGTATATCGATCTATCTATCTATCCATCTATCCATCTATCCAACTATCCATCTATCCATCTATCATAATCCTAGAATGTTTATTATTTTAATATTGATTAAGCGTAGACAATGTAAGCTAGGAATTATAACTTACAATTTTTGGACGTAAGTATTCCGGAAGCTCGTCAAATATGGTGGGGACTGCTCCTTTCAGAAGATATACTTTTTGATTTGTTTGATGAAGGAAATTCTGTTCAAAATGCTTAGAACAAAGCCTATCGTTGCTTGTAGGCTTCCAACCTTCGATCCTCATATTTTTGATCCATAAATCATGTCTAGGAAGATCTTTAGGAAACCTGTCGAGGAAGAAAGAAAATTAATTTTATTATTCATACAACTACAAATAAAGGCCACCCTTGAAATGCACACCTTGTATAAGGGTATTGGTATATTATATATTACAATGCAAAGTCATAATATTTCTATTCAAAATGTAAGCTATAATAGATACGCCACTGGAAAACTGATTGTATTTGAACCAAAAAATCCCTTAAAAACATAATTTTTAGACTTTACGTGCTCAAAAACATTATGATTCGCATGTTAGTGGTACATTCCAAATTATATTTCGGATACACATATATCTTTGAACTAGATATCGAGATATTTGCATGAATTTCGGATACACCAAAAAAATAAGATCATAAATTTACCTGTGAAAAGTGATTCCTGGCTCCTTCCTGCTGCTGTGGCTTTTACAACGGTAAGCTGCACACCCCACCATTACGCTCACCACAATATTTCACAATTATTGGTCTTAAAAACGTTAAATATCGCAAAAAACACCACCTTGACACTACCGTCAGTTTTCCACCAGCATTTTGACAGCTATTCATTTTCGGTATCAGCTAATCCATATAGCATCAAATGGGCGTGCGGTATCCCCTCTCTTTCCTTATCTAAGAAATATCCTATATCCATTGCTACCAATCCTCTTTTGATCCAGTTCAGTTGATCCTTCCCAGAACCGAGTTTGTACAACTCGTCAACCGTTGAACCGTGTTCATCGCAGAACTTAAGCTTACGTGATCGGGAGTTCACTGAGCGTTTGTACAACCGGCCCTTAGTTGTTTTTACGTGTAGTTGCTTTTACTTAAGGAAGAATGTTACAGAAAAGTGGTTTTGGAAAAAAATTCTCCAATAGAAAGTGACGTCTGTCTTGAATGTTTGTTTTTGGGCTGATCCAATTTCTGTAGATCCAATTCTGTAGATGTTTCTGCCTGTCCTAATCGGCAATTTGATTTGTGTTCACAAATTCACTGACACAACGGGTAAGAAGAGTGTGTGAGCCAGCCGAACTAGGTGTCGAGCTCGAACAACTGAAGAATGCGTTGAAGGCAAACGACGGTAAGACTTCGTTTTAGCGGAAACCGAAATGGGGGTCGAGAGTGGTGTCAAACGACGTGGTCTGACGTCCTGAATCGAACGAGACCACTCCCAGACCGAGGAAACGTTCTGGTGAAGAGCTACGGCATTTTGAAGTTTCGTTACCTAACCTAACTTATCCAGAAAAGTTTACTTGTCGAGCTCAAAATGAGTGTTAATCGACGTGGTTGGACATCGTGACTCGAACTTGACCACTTCCAAAGTGAAGAAACATTGCAGTGAAAATCTACGCCACTTTAAAACTTGGCAATTTCAATATCTTACCTGATATAACCTAACTAATCGGTCGGGCTAAAAAAGGCTGTTAATCAACTCGGTTTGATGTCCTGACTCGAACTGTATCAACTAGTAGACTGAAAAAACGTTTATTTTGATTCTCAGTTTAGGAAATTATGCCAAAAAAGGTCTTCGAGGGTCTGCGCCTGGGGCCTATTCCAGCATACTGAAAAAACTGAACAGGTGACCTACCCTACTTACCTGGGAGTATATTACATGGAGTATTCAAAATCTACAAAATGAGTAACGTCTGGGGGGGGCCAGCCCCCCCAGGCCCCCCCGTCTATACAAGTGAACAAACCTAATCCAACTTAAACCTACCTTATTTCTAGGAACATTAAGAATTCAAAGTATCATAACTTTTTTATTTTTCATTTCTTAGTGTTGCTTCTGGTGTCATTGTACCCTACTCGTCAAGTACTTTCGAATTGATCATATATTTCATGGCAAAAATATAGAAATTTCGAAGTCGTTTTTAGGTTAGGTTTGAAATTTCAAAGAGGCATAGATTTTTATCGGGCCGTTTTCTTAGGCTGGGTATGGTCCAGTCCCACTCGAGGCATCAAACCGAGTCAATTAACAGTCCTTTAACCCCATTTAACCTATTTTGACCTCAACAACTTGACCCGTCGGGTTAAGTTAGGTTAGGTACTGAAACTTTAAAATGCTGTAGTTTTTCACCGGAGCGTTTCCTCGGTCTAGGAGTGGTCTCGTTTTACTCAGGACGCCAAACCGAGTCGATTGACACTACTCTCAAGCCTCAAATCGGTTTCCGCTAAAACGAAGTCTAGCCCAAACGACTACTCAGAAAATCAAATAACAAGATCTGTGCATGCTGGTAGAGTAGAAAAGCAACCGCAACCACCCTCAGTAGCCAAAGCTTTCCTACCTTATTTTTTAACTGGGAAATACAACAGCATTTAAGATCGACATCCAGGGACGGCATCAGGGATTCATCGGATATACCATGTACTTGTAGAAAAACAAAGAGATCGATACAAATTAGAATTTTGGAAGACAAATCAAATTGCCGTTTAGGTCAGAGAGAAAAATCTGCAGTAGCTAAGCACCAACAGTTCATCGGATCATGGCCGCGAAAGTCTTGCACAATACGTAAGTGTTACTTTGTTCTGTTCCACCATCCTGCTTAGTTCTTATCGGCATCCCCAGGCTACATGGGTTGATATACTTAGGAGCACTCTCTTAAAATAACGCACAGTTAATTTTTCTAAGCTAGGTGATTTTTTATAGGGTAGGGTACCTGCAGGAAAAAAATATTATGCCGTTTACGCGTTCCTTAGAGCCTAGTAAACATGATAAAATCACTTGTTTGGTTTTTTGGAATCGGCTGTGAGAGATATTCCAAAAATTATTTCAAATGCCGGAAAATGCCGCGCAAACAACCTCTGACGTCAGTGATATCCTATAGAGATGGGATGTAAAGTATTGATATCCGATATCGATAGCCAGTGCTAACCTAAAATTTTGACATTGATCATTATAACCACAAAACACAGTCACACACAAAAGTGCAAAAGTCAAAAGAATAAAAGTTAGGCTAGATTACTATAGTCTATCCACTGAAGAAAAGGAGTAAAAAGTTATTTCAAACCCATATTTTGGGGCTTTACTCAGATAAATTGAACTTAATTTTTCTGTTTATAATAACATCACTGCTCTCAGTATGCAGTTTTGTAGATGGTGTGCATATAACCCTTGACCATATAGTAAAAATCTAAATATATTGTGCATGGTTACTCCGTTTGTCCGGTGGATAAGGTATAATTCACTTTGTAGGGATGGGCTTGAATTAGATTCTATCTTTGGATTCATTCATAATGGGATGCGCCGAAATAAAACGATGGCTTCGATTAGTTGCGAATCTCGGTCACAAACAGGATGAACTGTGATACCTATCAGATATAAAAGTGTATTGCAACGAAAATGCTAGTGGGTTAATTGCCTGTTTCAAATATGTTTAAGTATCAATAAATTGAGTCGCATTGTTGAAGAATTCAGATCATCTCTAGTTTGCAGTTGAATCTCTGATTTGCACTGTAGCAGTATCGATTGTCGATATCGATAAGATACCTGTGACGTCAGCCCTTGTTTTAAGTCACGTGGGAAAATTGAATATATCCTTATTTTCTTTTGCAAATATCTTTTTTTGGCCGTCAGTAAAATCATGTTTTTTGTTTCCTACTGCTTCTTGATATGGTTTTCTTTATGCTATGTATACTCCCGAGACGATTTCACCACCTCTGCAAGTACCCTATTCTTTGTGTTTCTTATCTTGTATAAATAGCGTAAGTTTAAAATCATTGTTTGATGAAGACACTGTGTGTCGAAACGATCGTCACAAGTTTTAAATAAAAGTGGTGATCATTCATCGGAAATTCTGTATTAATATGGATCTCCATCAAGTAACGTCCAACTCCATCTACTCTTTGTGTTTTTCTTTGCTTGTTCTTCTATCTGTTACTAGTTTTCTTTATTGCGTAAAGATAAATATGGACGTAATTTATATGATCTGTTAAGTAATTAGGGGTCATACCTCGGACTTGAAAATAAAAGTCATTGTTGATTTAAACACGCTTTGTGAAACAGGCAAAAAATGATAAAGAAGGTAACAAAATTTGGTGTCAAATGTCGAACCTAGCCATTGTTACAGTGTGGTTGTAAATAGTCCCCCGCAGCAAAATATCCAGGTGCGGTTTTACCAAACGGAGTGGTGTCACGTTTACCACATTTTGACATAAAGAGGCATCTGTTATTCAACCTATCACTATGAAAATTGATTATCATGAACTGTTTAAGATACTCTACATAGTTACTAAACCTATTTCAATATTTGACAAGAGTAACTTTTTTATTTTTACAGCTTTTTTTAGCTCCATATTGGAGAAGTCCCTAGAAGATCCCAGTAAAGCTTCTGTCAAGAGCCTTTGGAGTGTTGTCAGTACTAGCAGGCTACAACGGTGTGAAGACAAGGTGCCCAATGCGGCGACGAACATAATCAAAATACCAAGATCTACCAAGCCAAGCAACCTTGACCGGTATTCTCCCACATTAGACGATGATGAGGACGATGATACAAATGTAGCTGCATCCTCAACTAGCCATATAACAAACCAAACTATACACCACGTATTGAACCATATTAATTCGAATGCTACTGTTAGTTGCGATGCAAGCAGTGATTCACAAGCTGTGGGTATGCCTAGTATACAACCAATTCCAGTAACTTCGCACATTAAAATATCTGTACGAGGCGATCTTTTCTCCACGCAATCGCGTGATCCGTATGGAATTTCTCAGCGTATACAGGAAATAGTTAACGCAAAGGCATCACCCTTATCGAATTTAAATAACACCTGCAGTATTTCGAAACGCGCGGAAGAAATAACTTCTTCAGAATCTGTTAGTTCTGACATACAGAGCCTAACTGTCGGCGATCAACCAATCTTACAAGCTGGATCTACAAGTGCAGTTCCACCAAATAATAGTAATGTAGATGTAGCTAAACCTTGCGCTTACATTACCATCGAGGACGACGGTGATGTACCAGCCATTAACAATAATGCAGATAGCATTATTGAAGCTAGTACTCCCGTCAGTGATACCACCTTGAAGGGAAATGAAAAGGAAAATACCTCTTCATTGATCGAAGACAAAATTACTCGTGCTACAGACGGTAGAGAAGCGCCTTCGACTTCCACAAGTAAATCTAGCTCACAGGCTTATTGTGGCTCTCAACTGATAGAAGAAATTATTAGAGAAAAAGAAAAGGCGACGAAATACGCAGAAAAAGTCCAAGACTGTGAGAGTGCATTGACAGAATCGGTGGAGAAACCTAGCGAAAAAGTCCAAAAGGGTGAGAGTGCATTGACGGAATCGGTGGATAAATCTAGCGATAGGATGAGTCAAAGAGAAATAGACACGTTGTACAAAAAGGTAAACAAGAATTCCTTTCCGTGGTTGGATCGTAACCATACCATAAGGTTCAAGTATCTCTTACAAAAAAAGTTGGTGAACAGAAAGTTATGCGACATCGTCACAGACGGTCTGCAGCGTACGCAGATGTGCAAACTTTTAGACGAAGAACTTACCACGTCCAGATTAAAGAAATTGTATTGTGACGGATTCTTGGCGAAAGACCCAGTCACTCTTGAGGTAAATGCAGCTACCTACCTCAGTAGAGTTCAGAAAGATAGGTTACAGTGGCTGTTAAACAAGGAACTGATCAGTAAGCATTATCACACATATTTCTCGCAGGTACACGTACTAGCCATGACGTCACAATATTTGTCCACTGACAGATTAAAACGCTTGTTTGAACAGGGGTATTTGATGAGAGATCCCCGGTTATTAAATGAGGACAAACAGAATTCTTCCACTACTCGTGAGGTTCAAGAAGAAGACAATGATGTCGTTCATGATTTTCGTTGGAGTAAACGTGGAAGATTCTTCCAGAAATTGGTCTGGTATCTCAGGATGCACAGCAAAGATCGGGCCGTATATACTTGCGGGTCAAAATACCTTAAAGAATACATACCTTATAGGCTTGGTGAGGTTATATCAGCAGCGCAACATGTGATTCGTTTGGGGACGCCACGTGTGAAAGTACTGAATATTCTTCGTAAGGAGCTGCTGTTCGACAAGACAGCAGAGCTAGAAAAGGCCCTCTGTACAAGAAAGAGTGATAATATCAATAAGACTGCGAGAAAGCGCTCTATAAACGGGGACGATGAGCAACATTCTCCCAAGAAACCCAGACTCGGTGAAAAATCACCTTCCGGCTCAAAAACTCCAACAGATATTATACTCCTCGAAGACGATGACGAACCAGGTTCGTACGAGAACGAAACAAGCCTCACAGAAAAGGTTAACCACAGCTTCACAGCGGAGGAACTGATTGTTGTTAAAGACCTAGGAAGAAAACAAAAACACAGATTAAAGTGGCTGCTAGATCATAACCTATTGGGCAAGAAATACTTCAAATATTTGAAACCCGAGAACTTGAGTTTTATTACAAAAGAAAGCTTGACCATGCAGCGTTTATGGCTTTTGTTTACCAAGGAGTGGCTAATAAGAGATCCTGCCTTTTTAGCTGACAACAAAAATAAGCAAAATGCACCGGTGCAGCGATCAAATTTCTCGTCAGGTATATACAATAAGGGCTCGATAATATCGCATAGCAAATATTGCCAAAAGCTGTATAACTATCTAGATATGACTCCACAAAGTAGAGCTGACAATGTAAACGGGATAAAAGACTATTTGGTAGAGTACACGCCATATCGGTTCAACGAAGTTATTTGTACTGTAAAATATGCACTTGCCAACAAACATCGTTGGGATGAAATATCTGCTCTACTGCTGAATGAAGGATTAATGCATGATCTAGTAGATCTGGAAATTAAAGTATTCGGATTTGTACAACCTTTCACTGAAAGTGCCACCACAAGTCTTCCTGAAGTTATACCAACGGCGACGGAAGCAAATGAAGCCGAATGCACCCTCGTTCAAGACAAATTCAATAGTATCTCTACTTTCGTTGAAGAAACAATCGGTATTTTGAAAACCATAAACGATAAATATTACAGTTTCGTAGAAATAGAAGATATTGGAGCGGAGGAATACGATTTCGATCCCTCGTTATATTTAAAACCATACGTTGTCAGACCACGTATACGAAAAGTAACACAAGATAAATTACAGCTGATACCGTACATTGCATATGCAATGTATCCCAGTAATAAACGTTCTATTTTCAAGCCAGTCGAGAAGGAACAACATTTAGAGAAGAGTTGCAAGACTCGAAATCCTTCGAACAAAGAAATTGTAGTCGAAAATACAAATGAAGAACAAATCATCCGCGACAACTGTAGACACCTCAATGAAACTCAAAAAGATAGAATACGTTGGCTTCTACGCCATAGCCTTCTAGGTAAAAAGTGCTATACATATTTCAAACCGAATCACTGGAAACATCTGGCAGCAAAAGCGCTTTCTCTGTTCAGATTGTGGCACTTGTACGGTTCAAAAAAGATCATCAGAGATCCTGGATTTTTGTTCGAAAAGAACATTCCGTTGTCAAAACAAAAGGTCCTTGTGCATGCACAGGAATGTATTGATCCGGTAGATCAGTATTGCTTCTATAGCAGACACGATCAGTTTTTCAAAAAGCTATGTCGCTATTTGATGGGAGTGCGAACCAAAAAAGTACGATACTATATGTTAGACTATGCTCCGTATAGATACAATGATATCCTAGCTGCAGTCAAGTCATTGTCCCCAACTTTTGCAGAATTTCCTTTGTCCGAAATATCTGCCATTCTCGAAAAAGGACAGTTGATAAGAAATGCATATCAGTTTGAATATGACGTGAATAAGCTACAGACGAAAATAAAATCGTGTAATATTTGTAACAGTAGTACCAATTGTGACCAGACTAGTGATGTGATGGAGAACGGTTCCAAGAAAGGACAGTTTTCGACTGGTTTAGAGCTTGAAGAAATTAGCGACGAAGAATCTTCTGTCTTGATAAAATCAGTTTTGGCCGGTATTGATCTAGAAGATATCAGTGATGAGGAATCGCCTATTTTACTGAAGGAAATAAGGAATACGTCGGTGGTAATTCCCGCTACTCAAGAAACTGTAATCGTAATTAGTGATAGTGAAAACTCGAATGACAGTTGTGCCACTAGTGATGTGATCAGTGATTCAAATATAGCTGAGATGGAGAAACGGAAAAGGGAACCAAGAAATAGTATGCAGTTACCAGTGACGCCCACATTGTCTAGCGAAATGAGGTGTGAAGATCTAAGCAAACCAGAGTCTAGTTTGTTAAATGTGAACAAAGACAATGCAGTCCCTGAGGCGCAAGGTGATAGTGAAAACTCGAAAGACAGTAAACTCACTAGTGATGTGATCAGTGATTCAAATATAGTTGAGATGGAGAAACGGAAAAGGGAACCAAGAAATAGTATGCAGTTGCCAAAGACGTCTAAGAACGTCTTTACATTGCCTAGCGAAATGAGGTGTGAAGATCTAAGCAAATCAGAGTCTAGTTTGTTGTTAAATGTGGACGAAAACAATGCAGTCCCTGAGACGCAAGGTGATAGTGAAAACTCGAATGACAATAGTCTCACTAGTGATGTTAACAGTGATTCAAATATAGTTGAGATGGTGAAACGGAAAAGCGAACAAAGAAATAGTATGCAGTTGCCAGAGACGCCTAGGAATGTGTTTACATTGCCTAGCGAAATGAGGTGTGAAGATCTAAGCAAACCAGAATCTAGTTTGTTGTTAAATGTGAACCAAGACAATGCAGTCCCTGAAGCGCAAGATAATAGTGAAAACTCGAATGACAGTAGTCTCACTAGTGATGTTAACAGTGATTCAAATATAGTTGAGATGGTGAAACGGAAAAGCGAACAAAGAAATAATATGCAGTTGCCAGAGACGCCTAAGAACGTGTTTACATTGCCTAGCGAAATGAGGTGTGAAGATCTAAGCAAACCAGAATCTAGTTTGTTGTTAAATGTGAACAAAGACAATGCAGTCTCTGAGGCGCGAGGTGATAGTGAAAACTCGAAAGACAGTAAACTCACTAGTGATGTGATCAGTGATTCAAATATAGTTGAGATGGAGAAACGGAAAAGGGAACCAAGAAATAGTATGCAGTTGCCAAAGACGTCTAAGAACGTCTTTACATTGCCTAGCGAAATGAGGTGTGAAGATCTAAGCAAATCAGAGTCTAGTTTGTTGTTAAATGTGGACGAAAACAATGCAGTCCCTGAGGCGCAAGGTGATAGTGAAAACTCGAATGACAATAGTCTCACTAGTGATGTGATCAGTGATTCAAATATAGTTGAGATGGAGAAACGGAAAAGCGAACAAAGAAATAGTATGCAGTTGCCAGAGACGCCTAAGAACGTGTTTACATTGCCTAGCGAAATGAGGTGTGAAGATCTAAGCAAACCAGAATCTAGTTTGTTGTTAAATGTGAACCAAGACAATGCAGTCCCTGAAGCGCAAGGTAATAGTGAAAACTCGAATGACAGTAGTCTCACTAGTGATGTGATCAGTGATTCAAATATAGTTGAGATGGAGAAACGGAAAAGCGAACAAAGAAATAGTATGCAGTTGCCAGAGACGCCTAAGAACGTGTTTACATTGCCTAGCGAAATGAGGTCTGAAGATCTAAGCAAACCAGAGTCTAGTTTGTTGTTAAATGTGAACGAAGACAATGCGGTCCCTGAGGCGCAAAGTGAAATAGGCAAATTCTTCCATTTGGATAAAGACGAAAAATTGAATTGGTTAGTAGATAATGGATTCCTCAGTAAGAATTATAAAAGCTATTTCCATAAAGGAATAAAAATCTTAAAAGACTGCAACACGCTGTTCATGTTATGGAACTATTTCAAAGGAGGGCTGTTAATTAGAGACCCTACTGCAATGTGTGAATCTGAACAGAATACTGATTTCTATAAGGAAGCTGGAGATCGTTTGATTGAAGTAAATGGTACTTATGTTTACAAGCACGACCAAAACTTGTTCATTCGGAAACTTGAAATGTTTGTTCGTAGCAAATTGCAATACAGATATCGTAAGAAATTGCCACCATCTACGCCATTATATTTGTCGGAATATATACCATACAGACGAAGTGAAATCCTTGCATTTGTAAAAGTTGCACTAAGTGAGTTCGATTGGGTGGGAATTGCATTTGCATTATCTCATATAATGCCTCAAAATGATGTCGTTCAACTAGAAACTGATTTGTATGATTGTTTGGGAAATGCATCGAATACAAAAACGGCTGACGGATCTGTTTGCACTAAGGCAAAGAAGATGATTAGAGATGATTCAGTTACCATAACGAAAAATGACCTTATAAAATTCTTTCATTTACGCGATAAATACGATAAATTGAAATGGTTCGTAGATAATAGGTTGCTAAGTAAGAATTGCCTAGCTTATTTTTCACTCGCCAAAGTACAGTCTTTGTTGGACGGCGACAGCTTGTTCGAAATTTGGAGCTTTTTCAAAGAAGGATTGCTTATTAGAGACCCCACACTGGCATATGCATCTGAACAACATGATCATTTTACCAAGAGACAGGAAAAACATATGAGAGAAGTGGATGGGAACTATATTTATAAAAACGAAATCAATATATTCATTCAGAAACTCTATCAATTTGTTTGTGGTAAATTAGAACCTCAATGCTCTGCGGTTGATGTCACCCATTTGAAAGAATATCTGATAGAATACATACCGTACAGACAATATGAAGTCATTGCGTTTGTAAGACATGAACTCGGTGTGTTTGACTGGACACAAATTTCAACATTCCTAGCTGATCTAATGCACGAAGAAGACCTGTCTCGCTTAAAAACAGACGTCTATGGAATCAAGAATACTGAAATGATTGGTGGTCAAGGAAGCAGTTCCAGTTCGTGGAAACATAATTACCAGATGCAGCTAGTACCATACTCAAGAAAGCCGTGGATCTGTGAAAGCATCTGGCTTGATGAGCGAACCTCAGATGGCAAAGATTCGCTTGCAAACCTCAATTTAATTCGTGAACGACTAAGTGCGTTGGAGAAAGATAGGTTAAGGTGGCTGTTGCATAAGAATCTTATAAGCAAACATTTCTTCACTTACATAAGATGGGGAGCCATACAAAAACTTGCAAGTGAGACATTTAGTATGTATACGATGTGGTTCCTCTTTCATTCTGGATTGTTGAAAAAAGATCCTAGTTTTTTATTTGAAAACAGTTTTACATCGGAACAGCAACAAGCAATGGCATTCAATTTAATACGGAACAACTCGCTGCAACAGATCGGTGGGCATTATGTACTGAAAACTAATCGTTTTAGAAGTATTTTGGGTTGTTTTCTCGGTGAAAAATTGAATAAGACATTATATGCAGCACATCTAGCCAGAAGAAAGGCATATTTGCTAGAATATATACCATCCAGGCACCATGATACTGCTGCTGTAATACAACGCTATTCTGAAAAATATCCCTTAAAGCAGCTGAAAGAACTGCTGGAAAATGAACTTGGAGTACACTTTATAGGCGAACTTGGTATCATAGTTAGTGAGCTGGAGCAAATCGAGGTTTTGGTTGACGCTTTGGCTGATGAAGTTTCATGCACTGAGCTCACAAATACATCTGTTGAATCTTTTTCCACAAGTGAGCATGATGAATATAGCTCGCAGAAAGCAGATACTTTGGAAGATAGCAGGTTTCCCAATAAACTACGAAATAATGAAGGTTCATTAGTCGTAAATGACATGCAAATTATGCCTTATACTGTTCGTCCGTGGGAAGTATCAGACCAAACCGATCTTCTTAAAGGTTCGTGCGAAAAACAGGATGGATTGACCATACAGGCAAAATCACAAACGGAGGAATATAATATCATGGAAGAGGAAGAGATTTCTGTTCTCCGGTGTCTGAACGAAGTTCAGAGAGATAGGATTCGATGGTTGTTGGAAAAAAATCTGCTCAGCAGATTTTATTACAAATACTTTTCGCTCGTTCAACTCAGAAACATTACATGTTCAGCATTGACTCGTGAACATCTCTGGAGTTCCTTTGGCTTTGGATATCTTAAAAGAGATCCCGATTTTTTATTTAAAACTAGTCAAACATTTGATATACAACCGCATTTCTTAGCTCTGAAAACGACAGAATTGGGATTTAAACGTGGGTCGTTGTTCCGTAGAAAATTCCACAGCTTTTTACTGTCCGCTCTAACGTGTCCAGAGAACGAGAGTTCCGTCGTACGAAACTACGTGTCAGAATATGCAAAGCACAGATATGTGGAGCTTGTAAAAATTCTGCAGTATTGGTGTCTGAAATACCCATGGAGCGAGCTGTCAGCTATATTGGAAAACAAGCTTTCTGTACCCAATGTTGACGAACTAGAGAAGATAGTGTTCGGATCCACAGCTCTTGGTGATATCGGTGATAAAATAGAGAGTCTCTATTTGAAAGAAACTGCAGATAAACCTAGTCATCATAGCCTTCCAGTTAATGACATATCGCGCGTAGAAGAAAATATAAAAATAGAAGCCGTGTATTGTATGCAGATTGTCCCGTATGTACCTCCTACGTTAGGCATTATGAAAAATAACGAACAAGGATTCAGAAATACGAAAACAGGAATAGTGTCTGCTGAAATAGATAAAGATAATGAATTTCAGTTAACTAATGAAACTGTCATACATCTCTCAGAATTAGAAAAGGACAGGTTGCGATGGCTTTTGACTAGGAAATTCCTAAACGAGTCCTGTTACAACTACTTTTCAGCTGACCAATTGAAATTTATTACGCAAAACCCACTTACATTGTATGTACTTTGGTTTTTGTTTGAATATGGTTATATTATAAGAGATCCTGGGTTTCTGTTTGAATCTGATATTCCCATCGAACGTCAACGTGAACTAGCCTGCAGATTGTACGACAAGTACACAACAAACCAATTTCGGCGCAAATTTGGAACTTACCTTGGATTGAGCATAAAATCAGAACATTCATCGAATACTGCTTTAAATAATCATAGAAATTACGTCCTGGAATATTCTCCTTATAGACATGATGCAACCATAAGCTATTTGAAGCAATATCGAGTGTTCACAAAACATCCGTGGAAAAAGATTTCTTATACTCTCGAAAAAGATGGTGTAATACAGGATAAATCAGATTTGGAGATTGCTATATTCGGATCGAAACAATCTCCTGGAAAACAGACTATAAATTCTGTAGTACTGAAAGAAACTGTATATTCCGACAAAAGCAGACAACCCTTTAGTAATATGGTCGAGGACACAATAGAGGAACCTAAGTTTAGTGAAACTACTCCCACAACTGTCAATAAAGATTTGCATGAAGCTCCTGCTGGTAAGTTTTCTGAGTATCCACTCAAACAAAAAGAAATACCAACGAAGCGCGTAAATAAGGTTACTAAAGGAAATTCAAGGAAAAAGAAGCTCCATAAATATTTAGAATCTTTAAAGAAAAGTTTAACACTGGCCAGTTTGAAAACAATGAATGACGAGGCCCCGTTGGTTCAAGAAACAAACGAAGAGGATGATGTTTTTGAGGAATTTAAAGCGCTTGATACTTCATGCCGTACTACCGACGTTTCTATTGAATCCAAACCAAGCCGAACTTGTGTCGGTTCATTGGAAACACTAGAAACATCCGTTGAAAAAACAAGCAGTTGCCTCTCACCAGCTGAAAATCTGACAATTAACAAATTTGTTGATGAATGGCAAGTCACAAAACGAAAAAACGTACCTTCAAGCAAAGTTGAAAGCAGTTCAACGTCTGCCACAGAAAATGTGTCTCTAAATGATACAGTCGGTGAGGAAGCTTGTAATCGAAACAAAACTAACAAGAGATCGAAAATGCACAGAAAAAGAAAAAAATCTTTCGGCCATTTGGTTGCAAATTCATATTGTGAAGATATTGGTTATACAGTCGATCCCACTGATACACTAAAACCAGGAATAAAATCGATTTGTAGACTGAAAGATTCCGATAGTGTGGAGACTACTGATAATAATGAGGTTACTATAGATGCAGAGGCAAAGGATAGCCCCATTGAGGCTATAAAAAAATGCAGAGAAACTGTAAAGATCTCCAAGGCCGAAATTCAAGATTCTGATCAAAGAGAAGGTAGTAGCCAACAAATTAAGCAACGAGCCCAAGTATTAAAGCGTAGGCGTAAAACAAAGTTAACGAGCCAAGTTGAAGATGTAGATACTGAAGTAAATACTAATAATACTGTGATTGCCGATGTTGAAGAATCTAAATCTGAAGAAACTAATAGGCAAATTGAGAAGAAATCTAAAAATAAGCGAAAATCAAAAACAAAGTTTATGGACAGAGATAGTGATGCAGAAGACTGTAGCGGTGACACCGATTTCACTATAAATACAGCAAAAATAAGTAGTCATGTTGATGTTATCGAAATCGAAGATTCAGATCCTGAAGAAATTATTGCTATTCCTAACGAAAAAAGATCAAGTATATCAGGAAAAGGTAGGCGTGAATCTGGGACAAAGCCAGTGAGCAGGAATAAAGATATCAATACTGAAGAAAATACTGATGATACTGTGATTGGCAATGTTGAAGATACGGAGATTAATAATACTCGAATTGGGAAGAAATCTGAAAGTATCAGAAAACCAAAGAGTAGAAATAGTGATACAAATACTAATGATATCATAAAAACTGATACTACAAGCACAGCCAAATTGAAGAGAAATACATTTAAAAGAAGGAAGAAGTCTATGGCTAAAACGGGATGTTCAGATTTCGAAGAAATCATTGATACCCCAAATGAAGAAGTCTCAAGTATATCTCGAAGAAAAAGAATAAAGTCAGTGTGCAGAATTGAAGACATCAGTACTGATGGAAATTCTGATAATGCCATCATTACTGCAAGCACAAGAGAAATAAGTAGTCCGATTAAGAAGAAATTTAATATAGGTAAAGGTAACAGAAGGATTGAAGATTTCCAGACTGATGGAACTACTGATAACAGCGTTTCTGCTGTAAGGAAAGCAAACACGCAGCGTAGTAGCTTGAACGCAGGTGTCGGAGCGTCCAAAAAAATTAGGAAGGTACTCATAGTCAAAATTGAAAACGCAGATAAGATGATCAAAGATGCTCTTTCTGCCAAACGTTCAATCAACCGTAAATCTCCTGTCTCGGTAAAGGCTTCACGACACATTAAAGGAAGTAGTGCAAAGAAGATTCCGACGATCAATATCGAAGATACAGATTCCGAAGAATGTTCCGCTGGTGCTAGTAATTATACTAAAAAGAAGTATAGTACATCAAAAGTAAGATCGAAGAAAACTAGGAGTAAAACTGACGATGTAACCACAATTAGTTCTGATAGCACCGAAGATACTCCAGATATTATCAAAGAAGTTGAGAGTTTTCTTCAAAGCTCTGATATGAAAGCAAGAAAAGATAAAAGACAATCAGGGAAACGAGAAAGAAAGTTAAACAACAGCTCGTCTGAACTGAGTACTGTAGATGAGAGCTTGGATAAATCTGAACCAAAAGCTTATACGTTACGAATAAGAAGCTTGGATGAATTGACTGGCAGGGTGTCAAAGAAACGGACATTAGATGACAGTCAGGAAGTTGCATCCTCCAGCAAAAGGATTAGAACGGATATAGAAGCCAGCACTCTGGGCATGTCAGATGAGGTTGTTGTCATCAATGGAGAAGCAGTTTCTTTCAAATAGCAATAAAGATCAAGCAACACTACTAATGCTGAAATTACTTTTATGGAGCAGGACTGTGCCATATAACTATAAAATTGTAGGATTTGTGGTAATACTGTTTCGTTTCTTGATTTATTTTTATGCAGTGCCAAGAAAGTTCACCATTTGCGTCGAGGCTTTTCAAGCATTTGCATTGTATCAGGCGCGTACCTGAGGGGGGGTTATCCCGACACCTCTTTGTAAATTTTTCAATAATTCCTTACTATAGCTTTTTGTGTTGGATATTTAGGCTGGGTCTAACCCAAAAAAGTTTTTCGTTTTTTGGTTTAATAATAGAAAACACGATTCGCAATTTTGAGCAAGCTACGTTTTCTATCGTGGGTCACGAAGTTGACTAATTGTTGTCTATATGTGGACAGCAGTTGACAATTTGTTTTTGTTTTCGAAAACTTGCAGTTTTGTTGTGTTGCTGTTTTGTTGGCAGTTTTTGATTTATTGGCTGGATGTGGACCTATATCGACTGACCGGTTTAGCACTGATAACTATCATTCGTGTGCCATGTTGCTTTTTGTTCATTTCGCAATTATAACTGATATCTCGTTTTTACCCCCACCCCCGCCCCTGAACGAAAATCCTGTGTACGCGCCTGATTGTTATGATATTAAATTGTGCCTTAAGATGTATATGTCTAGCGCATACATAGGGTGTATAAAGTTTGTGAGCTATTGGATTTGGTCGCATTAAAATGCATTGGTTATATCCTCTCTGAAGACTTTTTATCAAAAATTTAATTTTTTTAACCGCTCGGCCACGCTGCCTGTGCTTCAGGAATATCAATACACCGTACATAATACGTCGTCAGTTACCTGTCGTAATTTAATTCAATTTTTTTTAACCGGAAGCGATATTGCAAAGACCGGATTTTTCCCGGACTAGTTTTTTCATGCTGATTCCGAATCTGTGTTTAGTTTTTCTCTAGCACCTGTAGTTTTGGCTATCTTTTGTATACGCACGGACAGACAGAGGCTCTTCAGTGACTTTAGTGAGTCGGTGAAAGCGAAACCGCTTCAGAAAGAAATTTTATCATTTCTTTTCTTTTTTGAACCAGTAGCGAATCGTATATGTTTTTTTTTTGTAATTGGGGGGAAAGAAGGGAGAAGGAATAAGTAACTCAAAAAAGTAGGAGCAGCAACCATTACTACTAATGGAAATCGATCCCCCATATCTGCAAGCAAAGTTTGATACCTGTCCAGCAATAATAAATGATAAGCCCTTTTAACTCTGGTTTGTGGCTTCTGTTAAACTTCTGTTGATATTGTTATCAGTTTGACACTGCTTGGATGGCATTTTATTATATTTGAAAGTGTATATAAAAAACTATAGTTATAAATAACGTTATTTTTGTATTCTCTAGTTTAGTTTTAGCACCAGTATGTAAAATCGTGGAATGTTGACTCATTTTTTTTTTATATTTTTGTATCTAAACTAAGACTTTACCTTTTAAATGTATGTTATGTTTGTAGATTAGAATTTATTATGTGTGTACTGTGTATACACTTCCCATTTCTAGATACTAATCTGTTTTCTCGACAAGGGCGTAGCCAGGTTCGGACAGGGGACAGCTGCCCCCCCCCCCCCTAACAGGCTATGGCTAACCACATGCTACAAGCCGCTCGAATGGAAAAATCTAGCAGTTCTATAGTCAACAGTTGAGAGGAGTTATAGTTGATTAACCTTGTGTGAGTTCATTATATGCGTTAGTTTGATAGCCAAACATTCATGCATATTGGGACATGTTGTTAATGCATCACACTCAAAGAGTATCGACATGGACACATGATAAATAATACTTATCAAAAGAATAACGTCTATCATAAAGGATTATCGTAATTCGGTTCTAGAATTGCAACTTTGGAACTCATTTACAAGTTCTGCCACATCGCTCCAACTACCGGTCTGAGGACCGGTTTCTCAATGTCCAGTTAAAGTGTCAGATAGATATCTGCCAGCGTTGCTATGGATACAACTGTCAGATAAGATTTACGTGACTTCGTAAGTTTAGCCTTCAATTGTTCAAACAATTTATCTAACAGTTGCTGTTATCTTGCAGATAAATATTTAACTGGACATTGAGAAACCGGTCCTTAGTCTCCAGGAGATTTTTGGAAGCAATCGGTTTTTGTTCTTTGTTTAGATTCCCTTATATCTTATATCCACACTGAAGCACCGTTTTGCATTAGCATTTAGCATTTATTAAAATATTTGCCTGCTTTTGGTCTGATGTCTCTAAATACCAGTGCAATGTTGAATATGTCACTGATAATCACAATTTTTTTGTCAATACCACCTTTGTGAAGCTTTTAAACCGAACTATGGTATAACCCGTGGCGGAACAAAGATGTGATAAGAGAAAACCTTAGGGAACTAGACCTTAAAGGAAGCAGACATATTCTTTTCCACTTTTCCATGTACACAGAAAGTTGGTACACATAAATTGAGATAAAACTTCAGCGTCTGAACTCTCTAACTTAAGAGATAGAAACATGTTTCTATCACCATGGCGACCATGACGATCGGGCAGGTTCGGGTGCTTATCACGTGTCTACTACGCTGTCACGGCACGCTGTCATATTTACGAGGCCACCCGATCCCATAGCACATAGTGCATAGAAACACGTTTCTAAGTTACAGAGTACCGGCGCTGGTAAACTATTCGAACGGTTTTGCAAAGAACCTCAAAATTTCCTGCTAATGTAAAAAAAACAACTGTTTTCCATAGTAAACGTTTTTGTACCGTACCGTACAGCCTTTGGACTGAACTGTCAACACTTTAAAGAGCAAATAAAAAAAAGGAGGGTAAGGATTTACTTTAGGGTACAGCCGCTAGGTGGCGCCTCTATATGTCAATCGAAAGGGCTCGTGGTGGGGAGCAATAATGTCCGCGGGCACAACACCCGGAAACGAAAGACAAAAAAGTTATGGAGAAAACAATTTCCCATGTTAAGTGTATGGGAATTTTTCGAAAATTTAGGGTACAGCCGCTAGGTGGCGCCGCTATATGTCAATCGAAAGGGCTCAAGGTGGGGAGCAATAATGTCCATGAGCACAACACCCGGAAATGAAAGACAAAAAAGTTATGTAGGAAACAATTTGGGAATTTTTCGATTTTTTTTTCTCATTAAAAGTCATTGGAATCAAAAGGAACATGTTTATTTTATTTATAACCTAAGCTAAACCTAACCTAACCTACGTGGAAGATTTGATTCACTTTTAACGAGAAAGAAAAATTCCCATAGACTTAACATGGGAAATTGTTTCCTCCATAACTTTTTTGTCTTTCGTTTCCGGGTGTTGTGCCCATGGACATTATTGCTCCCCACCTCGAGCCCTTTCGATTGACATATAGGGGCGCCACCTAGCGGTTGTACCCTAAATTTTCGAAGAATTCCCAGACACTTAACATGGGAAATTGTTTTCTCCATAACTTTCTTGCCTTTCGTTTCCGGGTGTTGTGCCCGGGAACATTATTTCTCCCCACCTCAAGCCCTTTCGATTGAGATATAGGGGCGCCACCTAGCGGCTGTACCCTAAAATAAATCGTAGCCAAAAGGAGTTTCAAATACAAATAACGTCTCCTTAGGCCCCCCTGTCAATATCAACTATTACTGACATCAACTTACACTCTTATTTAAAAAAGTTTCAAAAAATCGTCATGGAGGAGGGAGGTTGACCCCTCAATACCCCTGTCTGCCCTCCTCTCCCCCCCCCCCCCCCCAATGAAATCCTAGCTACGCCCTTGTTTCTCAATATGTTTCCGGTTTTCTAAAATATTTCTTTGAGTTTTGGGGCTTGTTCTGCCAGCTTATTGCTGATTGTGAAAGGCAAGAGGCTAGTTGAAGCGTCTATGACACTTTTACATGACAGTAAAGCAAGCCCTTACTATTTTAAATGATGGCTGTCAGTAGGTTTATAATTGAAAATATACAGGGTGAGTCAAGCTCAACGCCTCGGACTCTTGTGACCAAACGATACCATTTTTCAAAAAATCGACTTTGCAAGTGTATGTAGGTCGAGTTGGGCTACATTTTAAAAATAATGACTTTTATACAGGGTGTCTAATAAAAGCGTGACATATCAAAGTTATGTTTTTTTAAATGGAACACCCTATATATTATTGCATATTTAGATTCCTGGGTGCATTTTAGTGTGACTTTATGTATCACACATGGGACTTTAAGTGAACCGTTTAGGTGCAAATCACAATTTTGGGTATAGGTAGATGTCAGAAAAAAATTGAATATCGCAGCTATTACAAATCATAGAGTGCTGTGACTTTTCCGTGTTACTAAGCATGAAATGTGTCAGCTTAAGTTAGACGGTCGAATTCGAATTACATTTGTACTTGGAGAAATCGGTAGATCAATTGAGGAAACTTCAATCAAAGGTAACTTGATTTTTTCAAATGGGAATGTATAATTTTTTTTATACGATCAAATGTGCAATTTGATAGGCTTTCTAATTGTATCAGGTTTTGAATATCAATCTATGGTAGTTTTTATTAAATTTCGAGATTTCAATGAAATCAGTGTTTTTAAATTTCCCTACCTATAAACAAACTAGCAGGCCATGAAATATAAACAAAATCGTATTCAGATGGAAGAAAATAACTAACTTAGCAAAAAGATCCAGCAAAACTAGAGTAAAAGAACAAGTTTATAAAAATTCCCCACAACAAATCAACTCTAACCAGAAACAACGGCGGTAACATGTCTAAGATTAAAGAGAAGCTGGAGTGCGACAGAAATGGATAATTTTCACAGCCTACTAGCGACTGCAATGAACTAGAGATTAAAAATTTCCAAAATCACTAAACGCTTTGAAATGAAAGCAAAACTTTCAGCGATCGTTGCCGTCAGTCTAATATCTTCAGAATGCAATTTCACATTTAATGGTATAAAACAGTAGTCATTTCCGTCAAAGTCAAAAGTAATGATACCTCTCACTGTCGTCCTTTAAATTTTTCAGTATCTATTAGCAAGATCGCAAAAAAGGAATACTGACAAATCATATTTTAATTTTCTGCCAGGTAAATTATGTTTAATAATTTGAGCAGATTTTTAATTTATTCTTCATTTTCGGTGATCTTGCTTATAGGTAAGTATTGAGGAATTTGCAGAACTCCAGTCAGAGGTATCGGTTACTATTTTTTTAAATCATGAAATGTTAAATTTTATTCTGAAGCCATTAAACTGCCAGCAACATTACGTGGTAGATTTCCTTTCATTTCAAAATTCACAATGGTTTTGTGAATCGTCAATCTTTAGAATATTGTAGTAGCCGGTATGCTGTGAAAAATACCCATTTCTGTCGTACTCCAGCTGCTTTTTGACGTTAGATGTGTTATGTCAGCTATTTCTGGTTAGAATTGTAAGTCACTTTTATAACTTTGTCCCTTTACTCTAGTTTGTCCGTAACTATCTGCTAAGTTAGTTGTTTTGTTCCGTCTGAACAGTTTTTTGTTTATATTTCATGGCCTGCTAAGTTGCTTATAGGTAGGAAAAGTGAAAAACACCGATTTTACTGAAAATTTGAAATTAAATCAAAACTACCAGAGATTGATATTTACAACCGCATATCGTTAGAAACCTTATCAAATTGCACATTCGATCGTATAAAAAAAATTATGCATTCCCATTTGAAAAAATCAAGTTAACTTTGATTGAAGTTTCCTTAATTGATCTACCGATTTCTCCAAGTACAAATGTAATTCGAACCCGACCGTTTAACGTAAGCTGACACATTTCATGCTTAGTAACACGGAAAAGTCACAGCACTCTAAGATTTATAATAGCTGCGATATTCAATTTTTTTCTGACATCTACCTATACCCAAAATTGTGATTTGCACTTAAACGGTTCGCTTAAAGTCCCATGTGTGATACATAAAGTCACACTAAAATGCACCCGAGAATCTAAATATGTAATCATATACAGGGCATTCCATTTAAAAAAACATAACTTTGATATGTCACACTTTTATTAGACACCCTGTATAAAAGTCATTATTTTTAAAATGTAGTGCAACTCGACCTACATACACTCGCAAAGTCTATTTTTCGAAAAGTGGTATCGTTTGGTCACAAGAGTCCGAGGCGTTGAGCTTGACTCACCCTGTATGTTTATTCATACTTTTCTTTGTTTATTATTTTTCTTATAATCCAGTAAAACGTTCAGTAGTCACTATTTTGCTCCTTAAACCTTTTGTCATGATTCATCTCACTTGCTGTGACAGCCAGGCAGCTCAGAGGGCTAATCAGCTCTAGCCCAGGATGCAGTGGCGGCTGGTGAGGTAATGCCACAGTGCCATGGCACTACCTTAATTTTTGACAAAAACATATTTATCTATCTCTTAGATTTTTCTTATTATGTTGGTTTCCAACGACTTTTTCTGTTCTATATGAAATAGCAATAGCGGCTCAGAGCATAAATGCTTGCACCAGGCAACACGTGGCATCGTCGCAACTCACGTGATAAGAGCTGACGCGGTATTGGCTGACGACGGGACGAAACGGCGAGATGGCAACAACCTACCGTGCCGTTTCTTACAAGGCACAGAGTGAGAGAAGTCTTATCACAAACGCTTACGAGTGACAGAGAGAACGCTATGCTGGACGTTTGGATAGATTTTAAATACGAAAATCCGAAATAGATCGTGCCAGGCACATTACCCATATGTCCCTTCATGGTTTTGTTTTGTTTCAGCAGTTTCGATTTGTTTATGTTTGATGCTGATATCGGCTTTTCTCATTAAAGGTTTGAAATTTAGATCTTATTTGTTTGAGTGAGTTGTGCGCTGTTTTCGGATCGGTATCTCTTCTGTGTTTAATTAAAATATAATAATATAATAGAAATGAATAAAATTGGCGCATTAATAAACTCATTTAGTAATCTTACGCTGGAAGAAAAATTGAAAAACTTATTGGTAGTGGACAGAAATCGCGTTGTCGTAAATTTAATAAAACTATTTATGATGAAAACTATTGGATAAGCGTGAAAAAGTTAACAAACTGTTTTGTTTTGTGTGTGTTCTATTTGGAGGCGATGACACTTGGGCGAAAAAAGGCACGGATGATCTTATATAGGTATTCATATATGGGAGAAAATGAAGACCCATGAAAAATCTAAAGTGCATATGAATAATGTTTTCAGTTTATCGATGCTTTGTAAGTCTAACATAAAGAAATTCGGCTTATCGGCTAGTTATAAGTATTTTTTCAATTTTAAATCGGTCTAAAATGTTGGCTGTCATTCTGACCTCTCTAAGTTGGCACGAGCCGCCACTGCCAGGATGACTAGCACGCCACAAGGAGGCGATCCTGTTGACGGTCCCCAGACACATAAACGTAATCTGCATACTCACAAGAAATAGCAGCATGATTCGGTTTTGTGAATGTTTAAAAAGAGTATTTAATATTCGATTGACTCATGTAAACAGCAGAAGTAGTTTGCGCTAAGCCGTCTGCAATTTAGACTGGCAAGACGAATCCATCAAACTCAAACGCTTCCAATTCGTTCATGTTGCAATTTAAATTATTTTTAATTATGGCACACTATTTTGATCGCCCCTCGTGCATGACGAATAATCATCTCATTCCCTCGTACCAACACAGACGTCGCGTCACGTCATTAGGATCCTCGCACCACGGCACCACCGCTTCGGGTCAGTCTCGCAACCAGAACGTAGAAAACTCATTGATAAAACGAGCAAAAGTTACGCTGAATCACTACAGATTGGGTCAGCACCTATTGTATCAACGAAATTAGAACAGAGGTATGGGTTAGCGTTTTCCAACTCTTTTTAATAGAGAGAGGTAAAAGAACTCGCGTCACGAGTATGACATCGGATACCGTGCGACGGGGTGTACGTACGTTATCCTCCATTATTATGTTTTTAAATGTCGATTGTTCAAAAATTGAGGCCTTTGAAACTTAAAACTAGTGGTAGACCTAGACAAAATTGCTATATTTTAAATAAAATGATTGCGCCCTATTTGAATTGGCGTTACGATGGCACGACGAAATAGTCTTCTGAAAATCTCAGAATATTTCGTGGTCTGATAGACTTTGGCACGATACTATAATAATATTATTTTACCACCACTCAATTATACAAATATGTAGGTGCATCTTCAGTATTCAATATTATTTTAACAACTGAACATAGAGGTAGTAAACAACTAATTCTAATAGGCAGACATCTTTTCTTACGTTGCCATATGGACTACCAGATACGGCAATCATAATTGTTTACTATCGTCTTAATTGTATAGTATTCAAAAATATTCCATTCTACGTCAAAAAAGACGATATCTTGATGGTTCAGGAATGATTACAGCAAAATCAATAGATATGTTGACCTCTACTGCGTTATTGCATATTTCTTCATCACGCAAATTCTGAAGTCTTGCATAATTTTGAGGAGCTGGCAACGCCGCATGCCCTCGACTGTCAAACGTTTGCTTTGTTTATTGTTCATGCGTCTTTTATGCTCGGTCAGTAAAATCGAATTTGCTATTTGTTGGTAACTGTAGTGAAGGTCTACGGACTTGCTGCACTATATTCGAGAGTAGTTTAACAGTTTTTCGAGATGGAACTCAAAAAGTGTAGTGTTTGTAACATGGGTTGCGTTGGACGAGTTTTCAGGTTAGTTGGCGTTACACAGCATTGTTTACAATTTGAACTGTCACTGTGAGGTCACAGCTGATCAACGTTTGGAGGCTGAAGTGTCAAAGATGATGGCTTTGTACACGCCATGCTGAAGTGGTTTGTTTACTACCTCTACTCTGAGGTTTGATGTCTCTGCTAAGATGACCACAGGCCGCCACTGCAATATTCTATTTTTAATAATTCAGGCTTAAAATTGCTTACCGTAATATAAAAAACGCTAAAGAAAATACTTCAAACATTTCGTCATGAATAAATCCTTATTTCACGTTACTTTGGGGTTCAACCACCAATGCATCCAAGAGAAGCAAATGTGTAAACGATTAGCTTCATATACTGACATACCGATGTACGAGTATCTGAAATTTTCCAAACTTTTAAAGACCTAGTGGCCTGATTTTCCAGATTTTTATAATAATCATTTTAAAGGTTATTAACAATTATAAAATAAGGCAACATACGATTTTGCAAATATCTAGAAAATTTGTTTATAAATTTTAATTTACCAAAAAATCTAGAACCTAGCTATACAACTTTCATTTTGACAATTTTATTCAAAACTTGATTTTGACAACTTAAACCTTAAATTATAAAAACCAGTAACAAAAGGGCTTCTTGGGGGGCACTCTTGTCCCTTAAGAAAGGGATAAGCAGTTATCGACCACCCACACATTGTTGATACACCCTGTATGAATCTGAGTCGTCGACTTTTTTTACAGCCTGTGTTAAAACTAGAGTATATTTTTTATCTTTCCATGTGAAAAAAATAATTTTTGATTCATGAATTTTCAATATGTACAGTACGTTCATTTAGTAGCGATTTTTGGATATAAAAATGGTCATAACATATTTTAAGAACAGGAGCAAAGGAGCATATCCTTGGCTACAACTTTTCTCACTATCTTCTGCAGTAGTGGAGATATCGGCCGATCTGATACCCTGTATAATATAGGAAGAAAATATGGCCTAATTTGAAATTTTTGTAATTAAAAAAATAACAACAATATAACAAAAATATATTGGCGAATCTTAGTCTAAAATTTGTCCAACCGCGCTCGTTACTGTTATTCATCCAACCCGATCGTTGTTTGCCTACATCTTGGACAAGGTGTCAGTGCCGTCTCTATTGCGCCTCAAAGGTAATCAGTAGAACCTTCCTTCGCTTGGCATCTTCGCTTCGCTAGCTCGCCCCTTTTAACTAACAACAACAAGGACGAGCCGAAGTTTATCCTGGTAATTTCGTTCAACTTATATCCTAAACTAGTTGTTCGTTACTGCTGGCCGACAGATCCAACAGTCGCCATGCAGCCCTTGGATCTGGTTCCGCAGGATCCCTACATAACACCCATACATAGTTAACGCGCATAATTTTGTCAGGATCGCCTTCTACTATGTTGCCCTGGGCGTCTTTCACCACCATTACTTGCTGGGACGTGAATGATATGATCAGTACAGGCCCTGGAAAAGGTATGGAAGGTAAGCAAAATGAGCTACATACTATGTCTAACCAAATTGATACTACTAGGCCCGATTTTATCAACACAGGAATTTTATCAAAGGTTTTGACCAATCAGAGCAGCCCATTCAAAAACATGCATCTGTTAAAATTCTCTGAAAATTAACGACTTCTCTTGAAGTTTACTTCAAAAAGGTGAAAAATTACATACTTTATATACAATCGACCATTATGAACCATCTAGTATCTTTCAACTCCGATTTTCCATACTAAATGGGTGGAAACTTGCATTTTCTTGTTTAACAAAGAGTTTAGCAATTTCTAATATCAACCAATCAGATTCCACCAAAGCAGTACATTTGATCACTCGATTGTTGCTCTATCAAATGATAATGATGACAAGAAATTCAAATTACTGCATTATTTTGATAAAACAACAATTTACTATCAATAATAATAATAAATACCTGCAATATACCCTTGTATTATAGTAAAAAGGGGTACAAATAACATTTTGTTGCATTTCACAAAGCTAATCATACGATTTAACCAATCTGTTTCCCAAGTGACAAAAACCTGTCGTATAGTCAAAAGGGAATCAGGTGCTTTATATACTTTTCAGAGAAAGGGATGAACTAGCAGGTGGGATTTTTATTCATATGCATGCCTTACAATGTGTTTCTGCGCTATGGTGCCTTTTACACAGTGCCTTCACATCCCCTTTGAATGTTTCTATAAGGAGGTCTATAACAAACGTGCATCCAGTAAATGGAAGATTCTTCTTAAAAGTATGTATTTGTCTATAATCAATCTGACTGCAATTGCAGTTAGTAATTATAAGATAAACATTGAACATCTGGAATTAATTTGCAAATCAATCGCTTTGTTCTCATTTTCTGCTATGATTTTGATCCATGAATTCTAAAATATTTTTGATAAAAATGTCATCCAGGTTTAGTTTCCAATATTGATAAAATACTATTGGAGGATACATATTAACATAGCCCTCAATACCCAATAGAAAGCCTTTGCTAAACAACATCCAACAGAAAAGTTTTGTCAAAGAATTTTTTAGAATATGCATGTTGATAAAATCGGGCCTTAGTATATCAAAAAATATTTCTTCAAAACAATGAATCAAAATTAGGGCAAATACAGATTTAGAGCTTTTAACATGCCAAACATGCCTCCACTATCAATAATAGTCCAGTATCAACATCTTTTGTTGATAAGGATAGAGCATTGCATGAAAAACATTCATATTTTTCCCACAGATGGGAAAACCAAGAAAACAAGGATAATGTATTTTCTAAAACTCCTGTAGTTGTCACTCTGATTTTATTTCTTTATAGTTGTAAAATTAATTAGTTTAAGACAGCTTGGTATTCGAAAAGGAATCAGTTTTGAAATTATAAATCATCAAAATAAAAAATAATGAACAATTTGTTTATATAGAAATTCAATTACATGTTAAAGCCATTTTTTTTAATTAATTCAGAGTAAATAAAAGACGTTAGTTCAATTGCAATATTATTAAAAACCTCAGACTCTCAGACGAAAACTATAAGCCATACATAACCCGCGAAAAACCAAAACCCAAAATAATGCGGGCCTTTTAGTTTTAGGTTATGTTCCGTGTCAACGTCAACTGTCAACTAGAACGCCCATCTGTCAGTCCCGACGTTTAAACATCAAAAATCTAATGTAACATTTTGAAGGAAACATCAACAACAGTACAAATAAGCAATGCTATACCTATACAGGATGTTACAATATATTGGTTATAATCACTAAGGTCCGTATTAATAGTTGTTTCTCAAGTGTTACTCAAGGGACTCTCAAAGTGTGGTTTTCCTTGTGTATCCTTTTCCTAGACAACATTTACCAGATGGCAGGATTCATTTGGCGACACTGTCATATTTCAAAAATAAAGCAATTTGTTATGTCCATGCCTACACATTTTGACGTTTTCTGTTATCTTTTTTTGTTTTGTGCCAGTAATTCGATGTGACAGAAACTGACAACACAAATTTAACCTACAAAATCGCCTTGACTGCAACACTGCAACAAAATGTCATGTTGACATTTCTTTATTTGAGTATTACTCAAGGAAGCCTTATGTAAGAGACCCTCAAGAAGCCATCAAAACACAAACCTTACTTAGGGGACCCTCAAGTATTAAGGGACCCTGAAGTATCAACTATGAATACAATCTTAAATTAAGTAATCATACTGACCTTGATCCATTATTTTCCCCATAACTAAATCCACATTATCAACATCTAGGATCTTGGAGTCTATCCTATATCCTTTTTTATAAGCTTCTTTAATAGGAATTGCAAACAGGTTGTAAGGACCTTCATGGCACCAGTCTTTTAATACTTCTAAGTCCCCCCTTGTCATAGCCTCTAATATATTTGGAATTATATCTGTTTCACACTGCTTCAGGAACCTCTTAGTATCAAATGTATTGTCTAGTTTACAAATTTCTGTGAGAGTTTCTGATAAATCTGTCTTTTGAAACAGTCCACCCACAACCTAGGAAACAGATTTAGTGTTTCTATAACCAATCAATATAATATACAAATGTAAATGACTAATTTTCATAGTTTAATGAATTTTAATATTTTTTTCTGCTTATACAGGGTGGCCAATCGGGTGACGTTATTTTTTTTAGATAGCCTGTACCAAGATGTATTCAAAACACCCCCATGTATATGTAGCAATTATTGAAAGTTTTCAAGTAATGATTTTTTTTTTATTTTCCAGTGCTATTTTTTCTTTATTATTTTGAAAGTCTAATGTCTTGCAAAGTTTTTAAGATTAGTTTGGAGCTCCAGAACTAGGTATAAGTATTTTTAATTTTATTTTGAAAGTTTTGGTCTTCTGACTAAAACAGTAATTTCAAACTTTGTGCCCAAAATGTACTTTAATTATTGTTCGTATGCACAGGTTTTCTTTATTGGATATTAAAATAGGGTTAATACTGAGTATAAATACAGAAAAAATAAAAGCAACAAGCATTTTTTTTGACGATTTCTTGGAAGAACTAGAAAATCTCAATATTTAAAAAAAAACTCCAAAACTATCAATAATCACTACACATACATGGGGGTGTTTTGGATAGGTCTTGGTACAGGCTATCTAAAAAAAATAATGTCACCTGATCCACCCTGTATCTCATAAAGTTGTAGTTATACATATTTTTCTCATATTGAGATTGCATATACCTCTTATCAATGGGTTAGAAAAGAGAAGAGAGGGGTTCAAACCCAAAACTATGTCAATACCATGATTTGGAAGTTGGCGAGGCACCAATACACTGCTGTTGTATGGCGCACATCGCACCGATTGGATAAATTTGAATTCATTTTTTTTAACTTTAAAATGGAATTACTAGTAAACAAAAGGATGTGTAACAAAATGCAACAGTATACCCATTGTTGTATACACTAAGAAGTTATAATGATTTAATCAGTTTCTAAAACCATGATACTAGTCCATTATTCTATTAAGGTTTAATCATAACTTTTGGTAGTTTCAAAATTAGAATATTTACCTCTCCAACCTTTTCTGTTAGTACCCTTGAAGCTCTAATCAAAGGATTCTCGCTTTCATCAAACTTTACTTTCCAGTCCATCACTTTATGAACATATGGGTTATTGTTCTTAAAGTTCTGCCATGACTCATAAAACTTGGAGTCTTTATGCAGCTCTACACCAGTTGCATCTGTGTTGGGTTCATAATACTTCTGGTGTACAACAGCACTTGTTTCTGTCCTTTTTCTCAGTTTTTTTGGACTTACATATACTCTACCTACAAAGAAAATATGTTCACTTATCTAAAACTAAGACTTGCTGATTGTTATATCCTTATAACCTATAATTAATTTGCTAATTTTCACACAAAGGTAAAAAACATATGAACAGCGAACAGCTAAATGTTAAATAGCTTGTCATAATTGCTTCATATGACTCGACCTCTCACAAATAATATGTATTATAAAAATGAAACATTTTATTTGTACCTATTAATAATTTTTGTCACTCATTCAGTTAAATGATGGAAACCATAGACTTAACTCTTCCAGTTTGATTTCTATTACTTTGTGAACATGGTTTAGAATATCTATTAAAATAAATTAATATCTGATTAAGCAATGCATTTAAATTTATTCTAAATAATCTTCAAATGATATTAAGGAAACTTTTATATTTTGCAATAATGTTATAAAGATTTATCATGAAGTGAATTATATAATCTGATAACAACCTGCCATACTAGTAGTATCTATTTCTTGCTTAACAGCTTGTGTTGCCTGGGAGATACTTTGGAAGGCTCCAGTTTTGCCTATTTCTTGTGCTTTCTCGCTGATCTTGTGTGTAGTTTTCCCAACTTCCTCTGTGATTTTGCTAGCCTTCTTAGCTATATCTGATTTACTGGCCTCATCAATTACAACTTGTACTTTTTCTTTAATAGAACTGAGACTTTCTTTAAAAACCTCTCCTCCTTTACTTGCCTCTTTCTCAACTTGTTCAAATTTCTGACGAGCAGCCTTTAAAGCATCACTCTGCTCAAGTTTTTCTGCTTCTTCTTTAAATTTTTTCAGTGACTCTTTCATTTCCTTGTTTTTTGCCATTTCTTCCCTGAAATTGTCATATAATCTAGAGAGGAACGACGGCCGTCTTTGGGGATCTCTAGAATAGTATCGAACCTACAAATACAACAAACTGGTTAAAGCTACTTTTAAGAACAAGTTTGAGAAAAACTCACCAACCCTGCTGACTGACGAATCACGGAATACCGCAGACGATGCATTTTTACATAAATTTATTCTGAAAAAGTAAAAATTGGTTTCAAAGTTCCGGACATAACCTAAAAACTAAATGGTTATCTAATACTTACTGGTTGTCCAGTCGAAAAGAAAAATGATTATTGCAAACTATTTCTTCAACGAATACATGTAAATTAAATAAGAATGGAATTTACAGCATACTATTAAGGAAACCTCATTTTTCTTTCCATAATTTTGGGAATGAATTAAATGGCAAGAATGACAACTTGTCATTGACTAGGAGGCAGTTTGTGGGAGGCAGCCAGGAGCCAGGTAGGGATGTTCGATATATATCGATACTTATGTGCATCGATACTCTTGGCCTTCGATACGACCATGATATATAGGGCTGTTCCAAATTACGGTTCTGTTACCGTCCTAGAACTGTTTTCATCGTGCCCCGCCCATTGTGTGATTCTAGAATCGATGATTGATTGGTACCCTGGCGGACCAACCAATCACCGTTTTTAGAACTGTCAAATGATGAAAACGGTTCTAGGACGGTAATAGAACCGTAATTTGGAACAGCCCAACTCGATATTACACCTACAAAAGTATCGATACCAGCCTGGAATCGCTCAAAAAGTATTTAAGATTAAAATAGTGGATATTAGTGCAGAAGTACAGGTATCGAAGGACCGTTACCATCCCTACAAAAAATCATCCAAAAGTGGGGACGCGCGTGTAATTTCCGCAACTTGAGTTATTGTGCTGGTTGTTTACTATGCTGTGATATGGTTTCTAGGGTTTGTAGTGGGGGTTTGGCGGTTTTGGCCAACGTTGCCAACAAACTCTGAGAAAAATTACTTGAGTGCTCTTTAAAATTTCCCTAGATTAGTTCTTTTTTCCTTAAATTTACATTCGCGGGAATCTTAAAAATAGTTGGTAGTTATTTTTATTGGAAAAAGTTAGGATAAATACACAAATAAATGCGATTTTTGAAAAAAACATTTTGTGGAACCGAAACTCGGATTTTTGGACTAGTTTTTTCATCTGATTCCGAATCAGTATTTAGTTTTTCTCTAGCACCTGTAGTTTTGGCTATCTTTTCTATACGGATAGTGGATAGATGGACGGACAGACAGAGAGGCTCTGCATAAGCATAAGCTCTCAAGAGCTAAAACAAAATACCTAGGTACTTTAACAAACCATATTAAAATAAAAAAATATATAATTGTCCTTAATCTGATTCATCATCATATTCATAATATAATATTTTTGCATTCATTTTACCTAAAAGAAGTTAAGAAGTGATCTTGAAAAACGCTTCTTTTCAGTATTTCTGAAAATTCCCTAGAATTCAAACCAGTTTCCCTATTTCCCTAAAACTGATCAAATTTCCCTATTCTAGGGAAATTTCCCTAGAGTTGGCAAGGCTGGGTTTGGCCAAAGTTCGTGTTGTAGGTTATGATGAGAGTGTTTTTTTTGTTGTGATCTGGTGGTGATTGGTTATTGGATGTTTTGTGGTGATTGGTGATCTGTTCGATGTTCGATGTGGATGTACTTTTGATTGGATTGTTAGAATTTTACAAGACATGGATAAAAAATTGACGAAAATTCAACCAAGAAATATTTAGGAAACATTGCATACAACTTTACGAGGACAATTCCGTGAAATATAATTCCAGGTGGCCATGAATTTTAAATCGAGTTTCAAAGTAGGTGAGTGTCATTTCAGAATAAAACAAAATATATTTTGTTTGAGTTTTTCAGCAGTAAATCACATCATCCTACATTTGTATGGCTATGGCTACAATATTTCTTTTTTTCTCAGAACTGCATGAACCACATTAATAGCTAAATCTGGAATAACGACCTTTGGACCCTATTCAAAGTACAAGAAATTGTTTTTATTTTTCAGCAAAACAAGTCCGAATAGTAACTCGTCATTACTCTGAGCTGCAGTGTCCAAAAATAACAACTCACTATACAATACACCCAAGAGAAAACGATCCACGATGGAAAGGTAAATTTAAACAAATTTCAACATCTAATGTAATTATCAATTTATCATTTAAAACTTGTGAAAGGTAAATGTAAACAAATTTCAACATCTTAAGTAATTATCATTTTGTAATTTATAACATGTGAACTCAGATAATCCATTTTATTTACTCAACATTCTCGGTTGGCTGGATTTTATTTTGATCAGCACTAAATCCTGCCACCTGTTAGCTTCCCTAAGGACCGGTTTCTCAATGTCCAGTTAAATATTTATCTGCAAGATAACAGCAACTGTTAGATAAATTGTTTAAACAATTGAAGGCTAAACTTACGAAGTCACGTAAATCTTATCTGACAGTGGTATCCATAGCAACGCTATCTGGCAGATACCTATCTGACACTTTAACTGAACATTGAGAAACTGGCCCTAACCAAACTAGAAACTATGAGATTCTTTTCCTAGTGATTTGTGGCTAGAAGGGAGATCAGAGCAGATTATATGTGGTCTGCTATGTTGAAGAAAAAAAATGTAGAAATTTTTATCTTCAGTAAGTTATTCTCTAGGCAAGCAATAATACATATTCCTATGACTAAAATGTCAGCTGTAAGGTCAATGAAAATCTGGGGTACGACAGAAGTGTTTGTTTTTTACAGCCTACTAGTTATTGAGGCCTACTAGAGCTTCACAACTTTCCAAAACGATTAAAAATTTTGAAACAAAAGGAAAACTACCAGTGATTTTTGGTCACAGTGTAACATATTTAGAATAAAATTTCATGTTTAATGGGATAAAAAATTATTCATTTCAGTTCCATTAAGTCAAAAGTAAAGATATCTCTTAATTTTTTTTTACTACATGTTGTAATTGTGTTTATTTCATGTATTTTTCTACAAACTAAATTATGTTTTATAATTCAAACAGACTGTAATTAATGTTTCATTTTCAGTGATTTTGCTTAATAAGTAGAAATACC
Source organism: Callosobruchus maculatus (assembly GCA_951848785.1). Classification (NCBI taxonomy): domain Eukaryota; kingdom Metazoa; phylum Arthropoda; class Insecta; order Coleoptera; family Chrysomelidae; genus Callosobruchus; species Callosobruchus maculatus. The sequence goes on along the minus strand of CATOUR010000011.1, from coordinate 5,817,731 downwards.
TACTGAAGAATTTGAAGGGCTCTAGTCGGAGGTATCATTACTTTTGACTTACAGAAATGACTGCTTTTTTATAGCATTAAATGTGAAAATGTATTCAGAGTACAAAGATGTTCTATTGCCAGCAACAATCGCTAGTAGTTTTCCTTTGACTAAATATTTTTTTACTGACATTTGAAACTGGCTAATAGATAGGAGGCTGTGAAAAATGAGCATTCTTGTTATTGTTTCTGACGTTTCTGTTACCATTATTGTTTCTGGTTAGAGCTAATGTGTTGTGAGGAATTTTCATAATCATGCCTCCTTACTCTAGTTAGTTTGCATCTTTCTACTAAGTTAGTTGGTATCTGCCATCTTAACAGGCTTTTGTTTATTTTTCATGGCCTGCTAGGTTGTAGAAAAATTGAAATAAAATGTAAACTAAAAAAGATTGACATTGAGAATACTTCAGCATTAGAAAGGTAATTAAATTATACATTTGATTCTATAATCAAAACTAGGCATTCTTATTTGAAAAAATCAAGTTATCTGTGATTGAAGTTTACTTAATTAATCTACTGATTTCGCCAAGTACAAAAAGAATTCAAATTTAACCGTCTGACCTAAGGTGATGCATTTCATGCTTAGTCGTACCACAAAGTCACAGCAGCCTAAGTTTTATAATCGCTGCGATTTTCAATTTTTTCCTGATACCTACTTATACCAAAAATGGTGATTTGTGCCTAAAAGATTCGTTTAAAATTCTATGTATGATGAAGTCACACTAGAATTCACCAAGGAATCTAAATATGCAATAATATAGAGGGTGTTCCATTCAAAAAAATTTAAGTTTGATGTGAATCACCCTGTGTAAACGTCAAAATTTAAGTGAAAATATTTTTAAATTATAGCCCTCAAAAGTCCCTACCATTATCAAGTGACAGATTTCTGAACATTTTTTTTAGTAAGCCCATAATCTTCTGTCAACTCACTATTGGCCCACCTTGTATATGTCTAAAATTGACAGAACTTAACGCCTTGCTGTTAATAGTATCTACACAATTGGCTTTTTTTTTTGATAACAAACATGCAGAACTAAGCAACGAACTACTACCATTTTCCTGACGCTGAACATTTTTGGCAGAGATCGAGATGGAGAGGTTCGCAGACGAAACGGACATTTTGATAGTGGGGGGTGGTCCATCTGGCTTGAGTGCTGCAATAAGGGCAAAACAACTGGCTGAACAGGATGGTAAAGAGCTTAGAGTGACATTGGTGGAGAAGGCGTCGCTGATTGGGGGCCACATACTCTCCGGTGCAGTCATACAGCCGAACGCCTTGAACGAACTGATTCCTGATTGGCAGGAGAAGGGGGCACCGCTAAAAACTCCAGTAACTGAAGATAAGTTTGGATACTTGACAGAAACTGGCAGGATCAACATACCAGTATTTCCAGGTGCGTATTGGTTTACGTTGGTTTACATCTGCGGAAAGAACTATTCATTCAAATTGAACACCTAGAAAAAAAGGGATATTTGCATTGAAAATTTGTACATAGCTTGGCAGTACCATCTCTAGTACACATGTAACACTTTTTGTTCATTCAGATGCTGTTTACCTACATGTTTTATAGCATTTTCCCAATTTTTAGATGAAATTTCTGATATTGAATCTTTTAATAGTTGACGCACATCTTGCAATTTAAATGTTGTATTGTTTCTCGCAACATATCCCTTCATTTGAGTCCATATTAACTCAATAGGGTTGAGCTCACAGTGGTACGGTGGTAATCGCAACACCTTGATTTCACGTTCTTTTGCGATTTCATCAACAGCATACCTCTTAAATTTCAATGAATGTAATTTACATAATGATAAAAGCTCTGGTTTGAGTAATCCTTCTTGTGGCTGTATGTTTTTGCTTATTAACCAATCTAAAAGTTCTTGCTTTTTCCATTTAGTATTAGGTAAATGTTCCTTAAATCTTGAGTGATAACTCGCATTTTCCATCACTATTACAGAATTTCTCGGCAATAAATCTATCATTTGACTAAAATATTCTTCAAATACAACAGATGTCATCTCTTCGTGGTAATCTTTTGTAGAGTTTGAAACAAAGTCTAATAAGCCTCCTTCGACAAATCCTTTATCGCCTCCAATATGAGTGATAATCAAACGACGTCCTTTACCAGTTGGAGCTTTTAAACCAGTAGACAAACCTTCTATAAATGCTTGTCGAGCATTTGTAATTCGCTTATCTTGCCAAACTTTTGTTACAAACAAACTTTTGTTACAAAATGACCTTCATTGATCCATGTCTAAATAAAAAATAGTGTTACCTGCTCTTCTCAGTTTTCGGATTTCTCTTAAATACTGCCTCCTCCAACAAATAAGGTCTTCTTTTTCTATGAGAGCGGATTTTCTGTCCTGTTTCGCATAAACGAAATCCAGTTCATGTAAAATTTTCCATAATTTGTCTCTTTTTAAGTTTGGCAAGCTCTGGTCTTCATTAATTTCTACTAAAACTTTGTCCAAAGTAGGTATTATTTTTTGGAAATAAAATGAGTGCACTTTTTTTCGTATCATTTGTTTGTCACTATCGTTTAGTTGTATGGGTTTTCTCCCTGTTGACTTTTTCGGTGGTACGGTAACACTTCCATCCTTTCATTGCTTCAGCAGTCTATAAATGGTCGCTTCTCCAACTCCAGTCATAGTTGAACACTTAGAAACCATACTCCGAACATTGCTAGTTATATGTTCATGTACAAGTGCGTCATGTACATTTAATATTACAGTTTTCAAATGCACCGTTAACTGACACTTTAATTTCACAGGAGTAAAATTTAACGTTCGTGCCATTTTTATTACACCTAATTAATATCACTACTAACAATTCTGCGAGTTACACTATACCGACTATACCGACCGCAACGTAAATTTTAACTAAAATTAAACAGGGAATCTGCATACAGGTCTTGGAAAAGTACCTGCATCATACTTTGCGGAAATCTCTCATTTAAAAGAGCACGTTTACTATTTTAGGGGTCCTATGGTTTACATTTTCTAGAAATCAGAACTACATCAGATATAAGCATCGAATTTTATGGATATACTATATAAATCTAAATTTTGAGAAGGTTGTTGACAACCAGCATGGAGTCTAAGCATTTGGGGTGGTATTATTGGAAACCGCATAATAAACTAATGTTTTCCAAAATTTTCTAAATGAAAATTTGGAAAACCTATTGAAAAATTCACCACTGAAGTTTTTAAGAATAATGTGGTTACAGTTAGATGGAGCGAAAGCACGTTTTAGTATTAGAGGTCGAAACACTTTGGATGAAAGGTTTCCTGCCAATTGTTTCGTCTGTGAGCCACGCCACCTTACGATTTGTCCAATTCTTGCGCAATCATTACAAAACCGTAAATATCTCAAAAACCATCAAAGATAGAACCACATGTGCCTAGATATAAATGAGAGAGAATATAATTTCGCATCCACCGATTTCAAAATTGAAAATTGCTAGTCTATTGATTTAATGTTCTTTTGAAACAACGATCTTACTGAAACACAAATACGTTCCTTGCTTGTTTCAAAACCGAAAACCGCATCTTTCTGTCGCGTTTAGTTTCCGAGATATTAATGTTTCTTGTAAAGTACTACAAACGTCAAATTTTGTAAAAATTGCTGAATAACTCCGAAAATAAGCTTCGTAGACATAAACAATGGTTAAACTGGACCTAAAAATCGTTGCTGAATTCAAAAAAGTAATAAAACGTAAAAAAGTAAAACGGTGTTCCATTTAAAATAAGGAAGTTGATCCCTACTTCCAGTATATCCGGAAGTCCGCCATCTTTGAAATTATTTTCTAAATGTAGAGCATTTGAAAAGAAACGTTTTTTATTTAAAACATTTTCGTCTAATTTAAACGGTATGGCCGCTAGAGATCACCGCGCTTTTTGGACCACCCTGTATATTGAGGTTCTTGAAAAATAACAGTTATGTTATGCGCTGTGTACGAACTTCGTACAATATGATGTTGAGGCATATGTGATGGCAGAGGATAATGTTTGCTTAGGTACTCCAATGTATAACCATGGTAACTACATCGTGCGTCTTGGTCACGTGGTACAATGGCTGGGCGAGCAAGCTGAATCGATGGGTGTAGAGATATACCCGGGTTATGCTGCGTCTGAAGTACTTTATCATGAAGATGGTAGTGTGAAAGGCATAGCGACGAACGATGTTGGTATAGCGAAGGATGGTGGACCCAAGGAGAGTTTCGAAAGAGGTAATACAGAAAACGGAGAACATTTTCGTTCAATCGCATGAAAATTCTAATTTTGAGATGGTGGAAAAATAATAAATAATACCCAAGATTTCGAAAAAAAACTCAATTCACCTTTGACGTATTTTATTTGACTTATTTATTTAAGTAATTGTCGCAATGAAAAAATCTTTTTTGCAGTAACTAAATTACAAAAGAGTTTGTTTTGCATTATTACAGTGATGCGTATCTAATATATTCCCATTGTTACATAATCAGTTGAATGTCCTATACAACGTGGCAGCTTGTCACAAAAATTTACCTAACTCATTAATTATCTCTGTTTTGAAAATTGCACCAATTAGAAAAGTTAAAACACTAATTAAAAAAATGGAGTAAGTGTCGTGGCTACTAGGGTACCTGACTGTTGAGTGTTCATGATCCTTTAATTTTGTATGCTGTGCCAATAAAATGTTCACGGATGATACGTGTATTACATATTATTTGTATTCCGCAAAATTAAAATTGATTAATGCATCAATAGATTTTTTATTTCATCTCCCTAAAATACCTGATACGCCACTGCTTCACTTGCTATTTATATCTTCTTTTTTATTTTAATACTATTAACACACATACATATTTTCTCTTGCATCAACGTCCTTCACGAAGGTATTACAAAAAATGGTGAAAGCACACACAACTTCATGTCACGCTACCCCCCCCCCCCCCAACACTGAGGTCCGGATACGTCCCTGTTCTCATGCACACGATAACAAGCGACTTCTCACAGTTAGAATTCATCTCAATTCACTAAAGACTGAATCTATAGGCATCATGGTGAGATAAAAGACATCTATCAAAAACTATTAATAATAATTGTCAGTCACTCAGTCACTTAATATTAGAACATATTTAGTGTCCGACCGAAACTACTTTTTACGGCCGAAACCAAAACATCAATATAACGTCAGTAATTTTTTCGTGGATATAAAAATGAATAGCGTTTCATTAGCATTATTACACCTTATTTTAAATAAATTATTTATACTTTTTGAAGTAAAAATTTAATGTGAACCAAATATCAACTATTTTATATTTATAATATATTTTGTATCTACTAAATAACATTCCAGACTTTGGTCAATCTTTATGACACTGTTATCAATTAGCTGCCTTAAAACTAAATTTCTGAAGCACCTACGTGCTAAGTACTACTACTAAGTATTTTTGAAAGTAAGGAGTTTTCTCTGAATTTAAGAAACTTTTGTGAGCTTCATTGAGCTACAGCTATTGTTGACTATCAGTATTCATAACTGAACAATCTAATATTGTAATATTGTAAGCGAGAAACAATAATTTATCAACTTTCTTTGCAAATAGCTTCCTCAGTCTGAATAAATTTGACTAGTAGCATTAAGTACTTGTTCAGTGAAAACAGTCGTCGGTAAGGCAGAAGTGAATTTATAGGGGAACCTTTTTCAAAGACAGAAATGGACTGAAATTCGAGTGAGAGTAATATCTGCGTTTCTTTGCAAGCTTGGCTCCGATAAGTAGGCTTCTTAACTTGTGATAAGTTATTACCATCATCTACCCAGCAAAATGACACTTCTCTTGAAGATTAGTGCTCCGAGGGCGTCCGATCGCAGCGCCAAATCCATCGAATTTAGTTTCGGTTTCGGCCGTAGTTTCGGCTGGATGGCAGCCGAAACCGAAACTAAACCGAAACCCGTTTGTTGGCCAAAATTAGGCCGAAACCGAATGTTCGGCCGGACACTAAACATATTACAACCCCCCTCATCCAATGAATCATTTTATAAGACCTCAATTTTGGAAATCGGCACTGATTGCCCCCCCCCCCCCCTCCCCTTTGTATTAGTCTGTAACGGGTATCTTCAACAATGCTTTAAAGATGATAATTTAAATTTTTTGGTAGGTGGACTCATTTGTCACACTAACAATCTTTAAAAAATTCCAACAGGTATGGAATTGCACGCTAAATGTACAATATTTGCGGAAGGATGTCACGGACACCTAACCAAACAGATAATCAAAAAGTTCAACCTGCGACAAGGCCCACAGACTTACGGACTGGGAGTTAAGGAGCTTTGGGAGGTGGATGCTGAAAAACATAAACCGGGCAGGGTGGAACACACGTTTGGTTGGCCTCTGGATCCTCATACCTATGGCGGCTCCTTCCTGTATCACTTGAACGAAGATACACCACTTGTAGCTGTAGGGTTTGTGGTAGGGTTGGATTACAGCAATCCATACTTGAGTCCCTTCAGAGAGTTCCAGAGGTAAGAAAACAGTGATTGTATGTCTATTATAGCAAAGTTGCGCCCCTGAAATGAGGTGCGTTCACATATTTCTAATACGCCACATCACTGAATACGTCACAGAACTCTATTTTGTTGTGGTTGGTCAGTTTATGTATCCAAACAACTTTCCTGTATATGACATAGCATATGTGAAAAATAGGTTGTTGGTTTTTTGTACTTTTGTGGTTTCTTGCGCTGATTTATCATCAATAAGGTCTGTTTAAGCGTTTTACAGTGTTTGAGTTTTGAGGATTTCACGTTAAGTGAGGTCTGTATCGCCAGTCTAACCTAAAACCTACATTTTTCCAAAGTTTGTTGGAGAGTTTGGCATGTTTCTCAGTTATTATTAATCATTTTTATATTTTAGCATGACTGAGAAAAACGTCGCAAGCGTCAGCTCAATACCAGGCTTTTGTATTATATAACCCCTTATGGGTTTTTTATGTTGGATTGTTTTTTTGTTTTTTGGATACAGAACGCTGACATTGACAGAAGTGACGTCAGAGTTACGTGGCGTATGTGCTTCTGCTGAGTCGTCACCATAGCTCCAATGAACAATATTTATCTTTTAACAAATTTATTGTTTTACAGTTATTTTAATGGTTCAGCAAATATTTTGGTTGCCTGAATATATTGAAACATACTACTCGCAAATAAAATCCGAACACCTAGAAAATATATATACGTTCAAAAAAACATGGCTTCTTGTCGATCAAAAAAGTTTGATATATCTTGCAAGTGGCGCGATGGTAGTTGGTTATGTAAAGATGCCCCCTAGAAAAACGCAGCCCCAGTTTATGCAGTTAACCCCTTTTGAACGAGGTCGGATTGTAAGCCAACGAGAACGAAGTGCTTCTTTCAGAGCAATTGTGGTAACTATAGTAGCGTGGCTACTAGATTGCGTGAAATGGGCTTCAGATCATATTATCGTCCACATCTAGTGCTTCCACTTACTACAAATCATCGTTGCTACCGCTTAAGGGCCCCACAGACGTCGTTGTTTTTCATCAGGCTTGCACGACGTGCCAACAGATGTCGGTGAAACCGATGGAACGATACCTCCACACACTGTTCGGTTTTCTTTCAGTTTCTCCCAAATTTTTGGTCCGTTAACATGGATAATATTTTAGCATTGGCGGCGGCTTTAGCTATTAAAGTGAAATACAGCAAGAAAAAAACGTTCTAAATGGGTGAAACAGTGACTTTTAAAAAGAGGCCAATTCTCCCATATAAATCTATTAGAAGAATTGCGTCTGGAACCAGGGGATTGGTACAATTATTTGAGGATGGATGAAGAAACATACTTAGAATTACTTAATTTAGTAGCACCTCTAATAAAAAAAACAGGATACTTGGATGAGACAAAGTATTTTCCCTCATGAACGTCTGACAGCACATTTTTGATAGGTGTCGCTAACCCTAGATACGCTTACTCGAAGGCAACCAGAACGACACTGCAAATTTGCATGATGGCGTTCGAAACCGACGGGTAAAATCAAGCTCGGACAGATTTTTTGGAACGACGGTCAACACGACGGTTTTTCGGCACACACGGACCGAAATGAGTGTGATCGGTTGGCACGTCGTGCAAATCTGATGAAAAAGAACGATGTCTTTGGGGCCCTTTAGATTATTGCCAAGAACAGAGACATTAGCATACTGAGTGGCATCAGACGGCCTTCTCCGACGAGTCCAGGTTTTGTCTAGGCTAGAGGTTTCTGATCATTTTCTACTTTTTTTTTTGGGTGGGGGTGTCATTGGGGTGGTTGAGGGGGGGTTGTAATTTATCTATTTATCGAGTTTATTTGGGCACAATTTAACTAGGAATTCAAATCATTTCTCAGGCAACACTATTGTTTGTTCAAGCAGACAGAAAGAATTCTGTTGTTTGTTCAAAACAGTTTTTAGGCATAGAAATCTTCTTAATCTCTATATATCGGTATTACCTAGTGTCGCTTATTTCTTTAAATGAACTTAAAATATTGTTTATTTGCGTTTTGATCATCGGATTCTGTTTGCTGTGACTATTTTTCATTTTTTTAGGTTTAAACACCATCCATCAGTGAAGAATGTATTTGAAGGAGGAACAAGGATAGCATATGGTGCCAGAGCTCTAGTAGAAGGTGGCTTCCAGAGTATACCAAAATTAACTTTTCCTGGTGGTTGTTTGGTAGGAGATACAGCGGGTAATAAAAACATAGGGTCAAAATTATAGAGGTACTGCTAATCGAGAACATCTTGCTATGTTTATCAATTATATTATATTTACTGTCAGTTCAGTGGCGCTCTTGATACTCATATCCAGCAACTGTTTCGTCGTATCCAACCAGCGTGTAGGGGAACGGCCACGGCGCCGCCCACTCGGGAAATTACCCTGAACTACAAGTTTCTCCATATTATCGCTTCTGTGCATATGTCCGAAGAATGTAAGCATTCTCGTCGACACAGTGGAGGCTAGTCTCTTTGGATTACCGAGCTCATCCAATATGGAAACGTTAGTTAGATCTATGCGAGCTCGATCTGCCTTTTTAACATTCCAAGTTTCCAAGTCATACAAAAATACACAGCACAAGAGACTGAACCAGCGACTTTTTGGTAGCGTTAGTGATGTTATGGTCACGCCATATTTTAGTAAGTATTGTCATGGCCACACATGCCTGTTGAATGCGCCGTCCAATCTCATTTTCGCAGCTACCCGAATTGTCGATCAAAGAACCGAGGTACACAAAACTTTGAACTACTTCACAATGGCCTACTTACTTTATTTCTCGATGATTATCGTGCTCTCTATTTACGATCATAACCTTGGTCTTGTTGTAGTTAATACCAAGACCATATGCTGCATTGTGTTGTTCTAAGATGTTTAATAGAGCTACTAGTTCTTCATGAGAAGCAGCAATAAGGGTTGTCGTCAGCAATTCTTAAGTTGGATATATTGCTTCCGACAATTGTTATACCACCATTATAGTTGTCCAATCCAGATATCGTTTTTTAGTCAAAAGCCGTCAAAGTTACCCATTTGATAGATATTGCTATTCCCAACGGTATGAATATCAAAAAAACACCTATGCTTTGAAGATGTCTAAATACACGAACCTTATTTTCATGGAAATAGTATCACAATATTAATATTGGTATTACATTATGAATATTGAAAATACAGGTCTGAATTTCTTGAATATGTATACTTTCGTAGGTTTTCTGAATGTGCCTAAAATAAAAGGTACCCACAATGCAATGAAAAGCGGAATGTTGGCTGCAGAAAGCGTCTATGAAACGATCAACGCAGAAAAGCAAGAGACTGAAGGCTTTCAGCCATTTACCTACGAAGATAAAATCAAGAATAGCTGGATTTGGAAAGAGTTGAAAGCTGTGAGAAACGTTAGACCGAGTTTCCACAATCCTTTAGGATTATATGGAGGATTGATTTACAGTGGATTCACCGTTGCTGTGAGAGGACTTGAGCCTTGGACTTTTAGTCATGGAGGTAATTATCATAATGATTGATTTACACAAGAAAATATGCATTTTTGCAAGATGGTTAAACCAAAAACCTCAAAAAGTCAAAATTTTGAGATATGACATGACAGTCTGTTTCCAAACAGACGATATGTTACCCTCATTTTGAAGCTTTCGTACAGTTTAGGTCATGGGGCAAAGAATAGAGACATTGGCGTAACTTGGGAAGTGATTGCTAACTTGTAGTAACTGAGTTTCATCTGTGAAAACCTGCACCTTGTTGATTCACTTTTATCGCAGATCCTGACAACGCGAGGTTGAAACCAGCCAAGGAATGCAAGCCGATAGATTACCCGAAGCCAGATGGAAAAATCAGCTTTGATCTGCTGTCGTCCGTTGCGCTAACCGGAACCAACCACGAAGGTGACCAACCCCCTCATCTCACCCTGCTTGACGATTCTGTTCCTGTCGAGACCAACCTCGAGGTTTATGACGGACCCGAAGGAAGATTCTGCCCAGCTGGTAAGTCAAATCACAGTATATATCCAATTATACAGTAGCGTACCTCCCTAGAAATCGTGCAGACAATTTGTCTCCGAAAAACTGGCCTCCCATAACCCCACGTCGGCTCCTCAGCACGAGCCGCGGGTATTGCCGTTTACGTTTTGAACACAGGGTCGGCTTAGCAGTAATCGAGTAAAGAAGCGTGATTATTGTGTTGCAATAAGTTTAATGGACGCGATATGTCTCGTAAATAGAGTAAATTTTGAGAGCAGTGTGGTAATGTGATATTCTTCATCGAGGTTAGGCAGTTATCTTTGGAATCCTGAATTACAATTTGTAAGTTATATCCATGCATTTTGTACTGATTCTTCTAATTCATCATGGATTCTTTGCATATAAATGGGGTGTAAGCATTTTTAGAAGAAAAACAAGAAATAGTCGGTGTATGAAAGAAAATTGTTAACTCCGAGAAAATAGGTGGCTTTATCGTTCGTAATTAAATTACAAAAATGCGACATTTATTCAACTTTATTTTATCTTATCTTAGTTAACCTTAAACATTTAAATAAATATAAAAACTGTATAATATCTTATATGATTCAAATATGGGTATATGTAACGACGTAGCATCCAAAATAACATTTATGTCTAGTTATCCCACAACTTTTAAATTTATCTTCATCAATCATCATAGAAAAACGTTTAAGGTACGAAAACGTGGTAAACAGCAAAACCGATGAAAACTTGTTAGGTGTACATAAAAAATAATGATCAAAATGTTTATAACAACGACAAAATATACTAAACTGGTCGTTATTCATAAAAAATTGCAAAACTGTCTTTTGTCTAGTTTACCAAGACTACCTTTCCTTCTGTATTTGTATATTACATATGAATATTCATATTGAACAAAAGAATCCATGTTTATAGAGGAAAATGATACATTTTTGACACTAGCATGTTGACTCTTTTTATTGTCAACTTTCTATTTGAGCATCCATTAAAATGGACTTCACTTCCTGCTTAAGATTTCATAATGTTGGAATACATAATCACATTCATTTTGTTATATGTCGTGAAAGATCTTTTGAACGTTGTGGTGCTGTGAGGAAACAGTGAGAAATTATTATTCTGACTTTAGCCTCATAATTAAAGAACGACTTTCCGTAACGTCTAACTCTTCTAAAAACTAAAAAACAAAACACACAGCTACCCTAATACCCGACAGACTTTGTTAGAGACAAATGGAGCTATGCTATCACACTTTAATATTATTAGGTAATAAAGGAGCAAATTAAACATTGGAGGAATCGCATACCTGGCAGCATCTTGAGGGAGCTTAAAAAACTATAGTCACAGTTATTGGAATTGTTAATAGCCTACAGCGGCGCAACATTTGACTCCACGCGTCCCGATATCGATATCAACGTATCACCAAGTTCCTTAATCCGGTTCTGTCAAAGACACTACCTTCACTCTCATAGACTGAACACGACTCAGGCGATCGCCGTGCTAAACATCCTGCGAACGATGCGCGGGATGCTATGCGCGAACCACCAAAATTCTGGAGAGTTGCGCTACTGTATAATTGGATATACTGTGGTCAAATGGACCAGTATCATGAATTTTTTTATGGCTGTATATGATAGAATATGGTATAAGAACCTTCTCATATTTTTCCGCGATTTTTTTGGGCACGGGAAAGTCGAGAAAATGGGGAAATATTTGAATGTCTAGTCGCGTGACGTCATGAGACTATAGGAGAACAGCCAATCGGAAGACGGGTATGTGTGCCGTGTTGCCGTTCTAACCTAAGTCCCAATATTCAGTGCATACTGTAGAATTTTGTGATTTCGATGTTGTGGACTGTATAACTTTCTTTATTAGCAACAATAATAGGGTACTTGCAGAAAAAAATATTGTCGTTCGTTCCTTAGAGCCTAGTAACGTATGATATTCGATATCGATAGCCAGTGCTAACCTAACATTTTGACATTGATCATTATAACCACAAAACACAGGCACACACAAAAGTACAAAAGTCAAAAGAATAAAAGTTAGGCTAGATTACTAATTCACTTCGTAGGGATGGGTTTGAATTAGATTCTATCTTTGGATTCATTCATAATGGGATGCGCCGAAATAAAATGATGGCTTCGATTAGTTGCGAATCTCGGTCACAAACAGGATGAACTGTGATACCTATCAGATATAAAAATATATTGCAACGAAAATGCTAGTGGGTTAATTGCCTGTTTCAAATATGTTCCGTATCAATGAATTGAATCGCATTGTTAAAGAATTCAGGTCATCTCTAGTCGAATGAGCAGTTGAATCTCACTGACCTGGACTGTAGCAGTATCGATTGTCGATATCGATAAGATACCTGTGACGTCAGCCCTTGTTTTAAGTCACGTGGAAAAATTTGAATATACCCTTATATTATTTTGCAAATATCTTTTTTTGGCCGTCAGTAAAATCATGTTTTTTTGTTGTTTCCTACTGCTTCTTGATATGGTTTTCTTTACGCTATGTATACTCCCGAGACGATTTCACGACCTCTGCAAGTACCCTATTATTACTTTCAACTGTATTTATTTCAGGTGTGTACGAATTTGTGCCAAATGAGAACGGCGAAGGGCAGCGATTACAAATTAACGCTCAAAACTGCATCCATTGCAAGACGTGCGACATCAAAGACCCGACGCAGAACATAAACTGGGTTGTCCCCGAAGGGGGCGGAGGACCTGCCTACAACGGCATGTAAACCCCATGTGCGCCTGCTGTCAACATTTCTTCCATTAAATAATGCAGGGTGTGCAGAATTGTTGTTCAGAGTATTAGCATATCTGAAACTATTGGTGAATCGTTTTACTTCTCTATTTTTTTAGTCTGTGAACATTCAAGTGTACTGGTGCTATCATCAACTTAACAAGAACCAATAAAATGCTAATTACCAATTTGAACCAAGTTTCTGAGATACCAATAGCATGAACAACAATTTTGTATATCTTGTGAAACCGTCATAGACGAAGTAGACCTATATTGTCAACTATAAGTTCATAAATGAACTCAGGGTTTTTGTGCCTGCATTTGTCCAAAGTACGAGAAAAGTGTTATTACACTAATGCGTCATTTGTTATCTGTGTAGTTCGAATTTAGACTAAAAAATAATCACTACATTTTTATAACTCTTGATCGTGTATCACGTTCAACTGTGCAACTTTATAAGCAATCAATGTATATTTTAAGAGTATTTATTGTGGAGATTTATATGATGTGTATATTTTTTGTTACAATAAACATTTATAGTTTTTAATGTCGTTATTTCATTTTATTGCTTCCAACGCATAGAGTGAAGAAATACTGTGATTGCAAAAACTTTCCAATTCAATGCTTGGACCTTCATTAGCCTGTTGACTGTACTACTGACTGACCATTTTATGCATTAGTACTCAAGAGTTTTGATTCACAAAGTGTGACCACCTCTGTTCTATTTTTGTTTTTTTCTAATTCATTTTTATATGGAGAAGAAGCTATGATAGCCGTTTTTCCCTTCTTTCCTTGTCACACGTGTTAAGAATGTCGCTCACTTGCCCGACTTAGCAGACGTGAGCGCTTGTGGGCGCTTTGCGCTAACTAACGGATGAACGACAAGCTGTCAAATTAGCGCCACTCAGCTTGGTTAGCGCTTTATATAGGCGCTGTTTGTTTAGCGAAGCGGCACAAAACTAGAAAAAAATTATTTGTAGCTCTGAGGGATGCGATCGCCTTTGTATAGAGTCAATTTTTTATCAGTTCTGTGATTTTATAACCTAGGTTTTTGACAATACAAATAATAAATATAAAAATATGGAGATGGATATGACAGTTTTAGTGAACGAGAGCTTACTATTAAGTTAAACAAAAATTGCTTGCAAACCAGGGCTACGAAATACAAATCACGATACACAGCTAAACAGTGATTAATGCTTTTTAAATCCAGCGTCGGTACTCTGTAACTTAAGAGATAGAAACGTGCTTCTACCACCATGACCGCAAAATATTAATGATACACTATCAACACCCCAACAAATGAACAGTTGTTACTCAGGTTACTCTGAGATCTCAGCAATGAGCAAATACGACCTTGCGGTAAAGGCTGGATGCGCGTATAATTGCCGCCAACCTGAGATAGGGTAAAGACACAGTGCACGCAGGTTTCTGCTTTCCGACAGCCGGCGCCGGTAAGCGCCTATAAGCGTTAATAATTAGTGAATGCTTTTAAGTTGGGTAGAACATAGTTAAAGCAGGTCTGCGCTTATCGGAGCCGGACGTCGGTGGCTGGCAGTTTACAGGAATGAACAATTAGTTCTTGCTCGCCGGTTAAAGAAGCTGAATCGATTTTTAATAATGGATATTGACATTTTGATTTCCTTTGTATTTACAAGAACCCCTATATGGGATAAAAGGGACAAACTGCACAGCAACAGAAACGTTGTAGAGAAAATGTGGAAAGAAATTAGCAGCGAAATGAAAGAAGATGGTAAGTAAAACAAAACAAAAGTAAATTTTAAAACAAGTCTTTATTGTTGATTAGTGTAGAATAAAGGGTTTTGAGAAAAATAAGTTACAAATATATCTCGAATAATTTTGGCCTCATTAGGGGGTCTTCCAGTCGCTGGTCTTCTATTTTCATTGTGGGAAAACTCCAATGAGACATCTGTAAGATGTCTTTCAAATCCTTCTTTATAGATAGTGTTGTGTAGTATACATATACATTTTATAATATTGTCTGCTGTCTTGATGTCCGTTTCAATACTTTTTGATAGAAGACGCCATTTAGAGTAAATTATTCCAAAACTACATTCGATGGTTTTTCGTGCACGAGATAGTCGCTTATTAAAATTTTCCTATTCATTGGTCAAATTTTTTCCTCCGAAAGGTTTTAATAGATATGGTAGGAGTGGATAAGCCTCATCACTTATAAACACAAACGGAGCTTTCGTATTTGTTTGGGGTAAATATGACGGTTCTGGGAGAGTAAGATAATTTCTCGTTAAAAATTCATAAAAATCTGAGGCCTGAAAAGTTCCGCCGTCACTTTGTTTGCCATAACCGCCAACGTCTACGGCAATAAATTTATAATTGGCATCTGCTACACCTTGCAGTACTACAGAATAAAAGCTTTTGTAATTGTAGTACATTGAGCCTGAATTTTTGGGACAATTGATACGAACATGTTTTCCGTCAATTGCACCAGTGCAGTGAGGAAAATTCCAAACCTTTTCAAAACAGTCTGATATAGTCTGAAAATCTTCTTTAGCGGGAACAGGCATATGAAACGGTTGTAATTCCTCCCATAGTACAGTTGTAGTTTCTGCGACAATTTTTCCTGCAGTCGATGCTCCAATTCGAAATGCAAATGATAAGGACTTAAATGATGAACCTGTAGCCAAATATCTGAAACAAATTTTCATAATTAATTTTTTACGATACGATATGAAAAGGGTCCTCTTTTTTGTTTTAGAACAAAAGATACGAAAGAAGTGGAAGTATTTAAGAGATCAGTTCTCGGTAGAATTAGGAAAACTTCCCCGACTACGTTCCGGAGATTCTGCAGAATCGACACGCGTGTGTAAGTGGCCTTATTTTCAACAATTGATTTTCCTTAAAGATATAGTAAGGCCTAGACCAAGCACAGGAAATTTATCAGCGTTGAGACGTCTGAAACATGTATAGAAGAGTCTCAGTTTTCAGTTCAAAATAATAATGAACAAACTTGTGATGAAGTTGTTGCTGAAACCTCTGGGGATGAGATGCATTCTTCTGAAATACCAGAAAGTGAAAATAGCATTCAACAAGAAGGGGTTGAAAAACCATGCAGACCACCAAAACAGGCAGTTGCAAATTCTACTTTTAATATAACGCCGGTCACAGGCAGAAAGAAGAGGAGACTACATGATTCGTTTAATGCATCTGTATTGGAAATTGAAAATAAAAAACTGGAGTATCTTGAGTCAAAGCGACTAAAACCAAACAAAGAACCAGAGGATGAGCATCTTCTGTTTTTCAAAAGTCTTCTCCCACATGTCAGAAAAATACCGGAGTCGAGAATTCTATTTTTTCGAACTGCATCAGTACAAAATGTAGTACAGGAATACTGCTACCAGAACACCGATCTCTTATTATCTCGTCCATCCACTGCTACATCGTCTTACTCAAGTTCTACTTATCAAGATCAAAACTCTGCACCACCAGAAGCCTCCCTTCAAGGCTTCCAAAATTGTTTTCAGTTGTAAACAACTTTTGAATATAGTAATTACAAAAACAATGTTTATTTAACCAGTGTAACTATGTAGTTTTGTTTTATATTGTTCTTAATAAAAAAAATATCATAAACTTACCTTATAGTAATGACGAGCCTTTCCTCTGGTAAAATGGGTTGCTTATGTAGATTGCACCAGTTTTTAGTTAAACGGGGTTCCACTTTTTGCAAAATATAGTCAAATGTGTTTTGTGACATCCTCGTGTATTGAAAAAATCGTTCGTCATCTTTTCTTACATTTTTAAAAAGATGATGAAACTCTCCATAATCTGATCTTACACGATTTAAAGGATGTACACCAACTCTTTTCCATTTTAATTTTGGCACTACGGATTCTAGAGCTATTAGATCATCATCAGACGATGAAGACGAAGACATCTTTTCGTTAACGTCGTTGCTTTAAAACTAATAATAAAAGTAAACATAAGCTGCTTATATCAGCTTTTACTGTGTTTATCCCAGGCGCATAGAAACATGCGCTGATCGGCGCTGGCTGTCGGAAAGCAGAAACCTGCGTGCACTGTGTCTTTACCCATATTCTGCTGATTGTTTGGTATGCTGTGCTAATAGTTACACAAAAACGGACTCGCACCACAAAATACATCACATCCACACACCCAAAGGGAGCTGCCAACGACGAAAAGTGCACATTCTAACTTCTAACATACTCTGTGCTTTTATGATTCTATGACACATTTTTTAGGGCTATTCCAACCTACAGTTCTATTACCATCCCAGAACCGTTTTCATTACCGTTCTAAAAACGGTGATTGGTTGGTCTACCAGCGTACCAACCAATCATCGATACCAGAATCGCAAAACGGGCGGGGCATTCTGAAAACGGTTCAGTAGCGGTAATAGAACTGTAGGTTGGAACAGTCCTTACACATAACATGCAGCATGGCCGACCACAAAACATATACACTGCAAAGTTCGTCAGAAGTGGCTAAACGAGATTATATACCATGGCCGACTTTACACTAGGCCGGAGCCTGAGATGTGGCAACGTCGCTTAGCTGTCAAATAGTGGGCCGGTTACCGTGGGCCGAACGGCGGGCATTCCGCGGAAAATTTAAATTGTTTTATAGATTCAGAATAATTATTACATTTCATATGTACTAGAGTTCATCTCAGTTGATAAATTAATTAAAATACTTTTTGAAAAAATAAGAATGGAGAATAATGCCAGTAGTATCAGTACAAAAATGTACATGCATCTAGATTTAGAGATTTTCCCTTCTGTCGGACATTTCTTATTTCCATTAGATTTCCTCTTTTTAGTTTTGTCAGTCTGTATTTTGTCTTGAACTGTTTCAGTGTAATTATTAATAAAAATATTTACTACATTAACAACATTAATTCAAGCAACATTTCATCAGTTTGGGGTTGATTACATGAACAAACGTGTCTAAAACAAACTCATCTATATGTATATTGATGTATTCTTTTGCAATTTTCATTAAAACTGCTTTGTGTAATTGCCCAAAAACTTACTTTTATACCTATTAGCCTGAAATCAAAATTTTAACAATACCTATTGTGAATAAAGACTGTAATTTGAGCTGTATACACTCTGATGGAAGTGTTTTACGCCTACCAACTATAAGCGGTATGTATTTAATATACCTATCAAATAATTTTGACCTTCATGTTCTACCTATAATTTTTGTAATGACAAGAACATTTATACAGGCTGATATTTCATCAGTTTGTAAAACAATGTACTTCTCCGAGAATAATAAACCCTCTGCAACAGTTTTAATGTAAGGCCTATTTTCTGTCAGGTGCAATTTTTAAAGAACTGCAAAGTTTTGTGGAATATTTAAGATGGTGGTAAAATTGGCAACTTACTCTCTCTCACAAAATTGTAAACTTTCTTTGGCTGGACATAGAAAAGGTTTTAACATTAAATCATCTGAAAACGAAAAAGAAATTTCGGAGGTCCAGAAAACATTGTAGGTACCACATTGTGCTTTAAAATAGGTCTTATCCATGGAAATGTTTGTAAATTATCTTTATTCTTATAAAGATGACCAGCCCTTACGAGGAATACCTTTCACCCACTTCTGTTTGAAATGCTCGTCTTGAGGAAAATTGAACACCCTAATATGTCCTTTATTGGAAGCACAATTGCTAGTGAAACCTGGTACTACACACTTTGCAGGCATCTTTTTATCTTTGTAGTTTCGTTTGTGCAGGTAAATAATTAAAAACACATTAAAAATCACCTTCCAATCTTTTTTTGGCTAGAGTTCGTTTTAGCGAAACCCGAAACGGGCGTTGAGATTGGTGTCAATCGACGCGGATTGACGCCCCGAGTCGAACGACATCACTCCTAGACTGAGGAAACGCCCCGGTAAAATTCTATAACACTTTAAAGTTTCAGTACCTAACCTCACTTCTGCCAAACAGTCAATTTATCGAGGTCAAATTCGGTTTAATCGGTCGTCATGTAAGTGTTAATCGATTCTGCTTCATGTCCTGAGTCGAATTAGGCTTCTCCAAGGCTAAGGAAACGCTCCGATGAAAATCTGCGCACCTTTAAAATTTCAAACCTAACCTCAAAATTACTTCGATATTTTGATGATTTTTCATGAAATATGTGGTCAAACTATATATCGTGTGAAAGCACTAGATGAGTACAACACAACGCCACAAGTCGCAACATCCTAAAATGGAAAATAAAAAAGTTATGATACTTTAAATGTTTAATGTGAAAGCTATTGAGGAAATACGAATAACCGAAAACCAGGTTAGTTTATGTTAAATTAGGTTTGTGGAAACGTATAACGGGGGGCCTGGGGGGGCTGGCCCCCCCAGACGTCACTGTCTTTGCATATTTTGAATAGTCTAAGCAACACAAGTTTCCCAAGTAGGATTCTCACCTGTTCGGTTTTTTCCATAGCATGCGGGGTAGGACCCAGAGGAACTTATTTTGATTAATTTCCAATTGAGAATCAAAATAAACGGTTGTACAGTCTAGATTAGGTACAATTTAAGTCAAGATATCAGGTTGAGTCGCTAGACACACCTTTTTTACCTCAACCGATTTGCTTACTTTATATTAGGTAAGCTATTGGAATTTGTGAATTTCAAAGTAGCGTAGACTTTCACCAAAACGTTTTCTTGCGCTGTTAATGCTCCAGTTCGTCTCAGGACTTCAATCCGAGTCGATTAGAACCCATTTCAGCGTCAATAATTCAACTAGTTTGGTTAAGTTAGGTTAGGTTTGGAATCTTTAAAGTGCTGTAGTTTTTCACCGGAGCGTTTCCTCAGTCTGGGAGTGGTCTCGTTCGACTCAGGGCGTCAATTCGCGTCGATTGACACCAATCTCAACGCCCGTTTCGGGTTTCGCTAAAACGAACCCTTACCCTTTTTTTTTTTTTTTACTCTGGAAGATTACACTAATGACTTAAAAACAAATAAAATCTGGGCCCAGCTCGGCCCGCTATTCAGTGTTGCCATATTTCAATGCTCCGGCCTAGTGAGTAGAGTCGGCCGTGCATGCAGTGATTCATGATCGTCGGTGTTCATGATCATGACCACAAAACATCATGACCAACTGCCAAAGAGGAAGAGATGCACAGAGGAGAGAAGAGAAATACAGTGGTCTGTGAAAAATAACATAAACAAGGAAAGTTTAGTTTCAAATACTTTGAGTTTCAAATAGCAAATACATATTTTTTCTTAGACATGGAATTGAGGGATATAAACTATAACAAAGGAGAATACGTTGAAACGGTGAGCTTAATATAATCACGATAAATGTTTTACTACAAAAATTACACTTCGTAGGCTTCTGGAAACAAGGTGTGTCGTCAAACCATCCTTTGCGGCTCCCAAAATATTATCTTGCAAGGCAAAGTTATCGTACAATCGGAGGCAATTATAAGAGGAGATCTAGCGAATGTTAAAACCGGCCGATATTGCATTATTAGTAAAGAAGCTGTATTGAGGCCACCATACAAGAAATTCAGCAAAGGGTATGTTTTCTGATATCTACACCTTTTCCAGCTGTAGTTTCTAAAGCGTCAAGTGATAATTCAAAACGGTCAAGTTAATTTTCCAACTCGTAGATTGTAAATTCAAACTGAAAGGTGTATGAATTTACAATTGACCAGTTAGAAAATTAACTTGACTGTTTTGAAATATCACTTGACGCTTTAGAAACTACAGGTTGAAAAGGCATAGTAAAGGTTCAAGATTGATATTGTATTATTGCAGGGTCGCATTTTTTCCTCTGAATATGGGTGACCATGTATTTGTTGGTGAGAGATCTGTAATAAATGCTGCTGTAGTAGGAAACTATGTTTACATTGGCAAGAATTGTGTGATTGTAAGTAACATCTTTTTATGCACATTAGATCACATTAAGAGCACCAAGAATTTCAAATTGGGTTTGAAACTTAATATCACAACAGAACTTTTAAAGGTCATTCATTGCATTTTACTAAAAAAACGATTGATATAGGTACAAATAAAGAATAAATACAGTGATGTTTGCTGCTGGTGTTATTTGGTTTAACCCATTGAAAGAACCAGTACAGTCAAGTTGCACATTTTGAATCAGATCCACTGTAAACAAAATATGGATTTTGCTAGCCAAATGTAAATATATAGTCTTAACCATAAAACCAACCATCTATAGGGAGTAGGCGGCAGACACAGAACATTGCTGAGTGGCTTCTTCAGCAGACTCAGGCTGTGAAAGTGTTAATATACCCAAATCAAGGTTGGGCTAAGTTCAATCTAAAAAAATTAAGAATTAATTGATTTTTGAATCCCGTATTTATGGCAACAGAAAAAATGTAACATCATAAAATTAGGGCACAGTTGTTTAATAATAATAATTAATTTATTGGTGCTGATATATATTAAAAATGCTTGCACATGTCAAGATTAAAAAAACAAAGTAAACACAACAATATACATATCTTATTATAGGAACAAAATAAAACAAATGAAAAAAGAAGGCTTAAGGCTATACCTAAAAGAATCTTCGAAATTGTTAGTACATTAATATTGTAAAATGCTTTATTCATTAGAAATTGCTTTACTGTTTTTTAAACATTATTAGGCATTAATCTCTATAATACTCAGGTAATAAATTGAAGAACTTTATGCCATTATAGTTAATTGCATCTTATACTCAGCAGTTGGGTAAATTGTGGGATTAATTGGTCTCTGTGCCTTGTTTCGTAGCTATGATTGTTGCCTTGTCTGTTATATTGGTCAGAGTATTTTTTTACATGCAACAAACACTCCAATATATAAATACTTGGAATAGTCATTATCCCAATCCGAATAAAAGCTTGTTTGCAGCAGTCTCTGTAGTTCAGCCCAGCAATAATTCTTACTTGTCCTTGAACTGCAAAAACTTTTGATACATGTAGAGAGTGACCCCAGTTTAAGATGCAATATTGCACATTCAATTAAAACTAGGCATATGCTTTTTACTACTATATAGATTTATTATATTTTCTTGGTATTTAAAGGGCCGAAGATGTACTTTGAAAGATTGCTGTGTGATTGAAGACAATACTGTATTAGCTCCTGAAACTGTAGTTCCACCGTTCACAAGATATAGAGGCTCCCCCGGTGTTCAAGTTGGTGATCTACCAGAGTGCCAAGCTGATGTGATGGTTGATTTTACAAGAGGATATTACCAACATTTCCAACCAATAAAATTAATATAAGCCTAGAATCTAAATAATTTTTTTATATATATGTATGCTAAGCATAATTGCAGCTTAATGATACTCCAAACTATTTTTGGTGGTTTCTAACCACTATTGAATAAAAAAATAATTCTACAAGTATTTGAAAAATTGTTTTAGGGTAACCACTTATTATTTGAAAAGTTATAAAACCTAATACTTCCTGCTTAGGCCCAGATAACATGAATTATAGGAACATTAAAAACAGATAAATAGCTTTTTGCTATGTGGCAAACAGTATATTTTTGGACACTGTTTTCAAACATTTTTTTTTATTATGGATTATTTATCCTCAAAATAACTGGTAAAGCAGAAAGTGCAAAATAAAAAAAAAAGTTAAAGACTGATATACACAATATTCATGTATGAATATCTTTTTTGTGCACTATAGCTTGATAGAAAAAAGATCCTATGTAAAAAGGGATTTAATAAATAAATAAACAATTAAATAACATTTATTTATTCCTGACTTGCATCAACATTCTCAGTTTGTAGACCTTTGAAGTTGGCAACTGGAACATATGTTACTAGTGTGTATAGTTTATTAACAGAGTCTTCATCATCATTTCTTCTTCTTGATAGCCTAACTCGGACACGGTATGGTACATTCCTAGAAAGAAAAAATTGTTTTTGACATTGTGTCGTTAAAACTATTAAATAATTTGTTTTTGTAAATAAGTTGAAAAATTGTTGCCTATTATGGCAATTTTTGTTGTGAACCATTAGGTTGCACATTAAGCCTTTTCAAAATATCATCATTACATCATCCCACCCAAAATATTGATCAATAAAACACCTTTAGTTATAGCAAAAGGAACAGCAGCATCAAATGTACTGCAATTTTATTTTGTTCTACTTCTTAGGTTCAGTTTACCTTTTTATATCACTGATGAATAGAGAAAGTAGAGACTCAATATTTATTAGCAGCATTATATAAAATTTTGGGGAGAAGGATTCTAGACCTCCTTAAATATGTGCTTGAGTGCTTGTGCACATTAAGCCTTTTCAAAATATCATCATTAACACCATCCCACCCAAAATATTGATCTATAAAGTATCTTTAGTCATAGCAAAACAAACAGCAGCATAAATGCATTGGAATTTTATTTTGTTCTACTTCTAAGGTTCAGTTCACTTTTTTATATCAATGACGGATAGAAAAAGTAGTGACTCAATATTGAATCCATAATTTACTTTTAAGATATTTTGATTAACCCTTAACTGGTAATGTTGTCTGTGAGACTGCAAGCAATCTTAAATTTCAGCCTACAACAAAACCTTACCGCATTTCTGGTAAATGACCTCATCTAATCTATCTGCCATTGGTATCCCTTTTATATCCCGTTTATCAATAAGTTGGCGTAAACAACATTCCAGATGTGCTTAGCTGTTAGTTTGGTTCAGTCTGTGAGACAGAACGTTACGGTTTACGTTATAATTTTTCTCAACTGGTAGTCATGGCAGGTCCGTCATTTTTTACCAAAATATTTTTATAGGTGTATTGCTTTTTACTTATTATCAATCACAAAATATATAGATTTGGGTGTGGTCAAAGTTTTTTTTATTATCTTGGTCCTACAAATGTGTGCTGCTAATTTGTGTTCTAGTTAATAATTATCATAATTTTTTTTCTTTACATCACATGTTCTGCTACTTTATACAAAATAATTATTAAACAATATATACCCAACAAATGAGGGGTTCCATTCCAAAACTCGTCTTGTCCACTTGACGTAATTTTTCACAAAGTGCGAAAAACCTTTTAATGGAAGTACAGAAATATGAGGTAACCAAAAATTGATAAGTGGAAGCATTATCACAATGGGAGTAGTATTTCAGCACTGATTTAAATCTAGTTTTCTTCATGTCGCAGATATTCACAAAGATAAAATGGATAAGGCAAGTTTTGACATGTTAGCTTGCATAAAGCAAGTTATGGAATGATAAAAGGTGTCACAAGAGTAATATATACAGGGTGTCCCAGAAGTCAACGTCAAGCCGCAACGGGGTGACAGGATTGGCTGTAACTATCATGAGAAAAATCAGAAAAAAAATCTATCCCATGCAGTTTGAAAATTATGGGCATTTAAAGAAAACCTAGAAATTTTCTCGAATTATAACAATTTTTCGGTTATTGTGGTTAACTTTTATTATTTTTGTTCATTTAGACTTTGGAACCGTAACCCTAAATAACGTTTCTAGAAGCACAGTCAAAAATAGTGACACAATTGCCCCAAGTTTTCTAAAATGAAGACTATTATTATTAAACTATGAATTTAAGATTTTCGAAGTTCGCCAACTTTGAAAGACCCTCCTTTAAAAAAATGTACTAAAGTACCTTGGCAAGTACCATTAAAAGTTGGCGCATTTAACCAGGATTGTCAAATGGTACAATGCTTGTTAGTTTCATACTAAAAAAAAACCAGTAAAAAAATAAAAACCTCAAGTAACCCGATTTTTGCTAACCCATTTCACTATAATCAGATGTCCTTTATTCGCACAAGCTTTTGGTAGATTCTTAATTTTACAGCAAAATGATGAGAGATATGGATAATGAGCATATTTGCTATGAGTGAGCGAGACAGATAGTGACGCCCCTTTTAGCAAAGTCAACAAAAATAAGTAAAATTAATAAAATAATGAAAAATCTTGACCTAGCTTAGTTTAGGTTTATTGGAATAAAAGTCAGGCAATAAATGTTCAAATTGTTTACCATCAGCCTCAAAACACGCTCTGCATCTTCTTAAAAAAGATCCACTTATTAGCCAGGCATACCCTCGAGAGTTGATGTCCTCAGCAGCTTGAGAAATTCGTTTACGCAGCTCGGCTACGCTCTCAATGGGTTTTGAATAAACTTTTTCTTTGAGAACACACCGATAACAAAATTCCAGGGGATTTAAATCTGGGGAACGGGCTGGCCACTAGATAGTGCCTGAACGTCCACATTCACCTCCCGGATATTTTTTGTCAAGGAGACCTCTTACTTGCACTGCGTAATGCGCTGGTCAGCCATCTTGTTGATACCTCATGTGGCGACGATATGTTAAGCGGTCTACAGACGCTGATGCATGCTGCGATTCAGGCATCGACTTCTACGTTTTATAACGCAGGTAGCAGCGTGTGTGGTACTGAATCACGAATTTGGCATCAGTTGTGGCTTGCAGCGATGCAGATTCACACATCCTATCCATCCTATCCATATTTCTCTCCCTGACGTTGAACAGAGACCTAGCCCACCATGCATTATTATTATTATTTATCATATAGACTGTATAACCATTTCTTTATTATAAAATATCAATAACAAGAGCCAGTTTACCACTATTATTGAGAAATTTTTGAATCGTACCAGTAAAATATATGAAATACAAAGCACTCATGATTAATAAATACAAAACAAACGTTAAGAAACCAATAATAACATTTCTGTGTTTTGATTTCATTCTCTCCGAGCTGGTACATATGCATGCTAAAAGAATCTGGTTACCACGGGCACACATACAACATTGGGTTCTAAATTCCACCACTAGACGTCTTGATCACTTTGGCTATTTCTAAATTTGGTATCGGTTTTGACAGTGACCAGTTGCTCACTACAATTCCACGTCATCAGCCGCAGGAAGTGTTGGCTGTGATTGATAAAAATTTAGAGTTTTTGTCAGTAGTCGTTTTGGACGTTTTGTGCCATCTACGTCAAGATAAAAACCATTTATTTTCGCCATTGAGACTTTATATCTATAAAAAAGGTTTCTGGCTTCTCAGCACTTATCCAGGGACAGCAGACTAATAGCAAGGAAACCGTAATTTAATGACTGTATAATTTTGGGAGTATTGTGACTGAAGAAGTGCTTAATTCACATTTTTATCCATTATAGGCTACCAGTTTTTTACTAGTATATCTCAAAATTGTTATAAGATGCGCCCAAGTGATTATATGAACATTTGATTTTATTGAAATAGTTCTCAGTTCAGTGTAACATGTGCTTAAGTCTAGACAATGATGATGAGCCAAGTATACGGTCTATTAGTCACTATAAATGACCACTTCAACGCAAAATTGCCTTAGGCCACTAGTATTATTATGCTTAGTCTATGGTTTAACATTCGTTTTTCCATTCACTGATAAAAGCGTGCTTCTAATGTTTTATTATTTCACTCAATTTGTCTAATCGTTTATAGTTGAAGAACTTGTAGAGAAATAATACAAGAAACACAGATAAGTTAGTTTCTTTAATATTTGTGTTGCATAAAACGTGCTTGAAATATCAAGTCGATTCGGGCATCGCAACAGGTTTCGATTTGAGTAGTAACTTATGTAACTCATGCAAGTTTCATGAAACCTTGAGTCGATTGAGGAATCGCAGCTTACATCAACGTCTGTAGGCCGCTTTAGTGGTACGTCCTCTAACAAAGTTGGTAAATTTTATCGTAAAAAATGTAGGTAATTCGTGCCATTCAAATTCTCAGGCAGCTCAAAAGGCCCAACAATTTTGCCGTTCAAAATTCCGGTCCACAGGCTCACTTTAAAGCGATACTGGGATCTGTCTTCTCGCATTAAATGTGCCTGGCTAATAAGTAGATCTTTTTTACGAAAATGTAGGACGTGTATTGAGGCTGATGGTACACAATTTGAACTTTTATTGTAATAAAAAGCTAAACCTAAACTAAGCTAGGTCAAGATTTTTCATTATTTTATTAATTTTACTTATTTTTGTTGACTTTGCTGAAAGTGGCGTCACTATCTGTCGTGCTTACTCATGGCAAACATGCCCACTATTCACCTCTCTCATCATTTTGCCGTAAAATTAAGAACCTACCAGAAGCTTGTGCGAATAAAGAACATCTGACCTGAGTGAAATGGGTTAGCAAAAATCGGGTTACTTGAGGTTTTTATTTTTTTACTCGTTTTTTTTAGTATGAAACTAACAAGTATTGTACCATTTTACAATCCTGGTTAAATGCGCCAACTTTTAATGGCACTTGCCAAGGCACTTTAGTACACTTTCTTTAAAGGAGGGCCTTTCAAAGTCGGCAAACTTTGAAAATTTTAAATTCATAGTTTAATAAATAGTCTCCATTCTAGAAAACTTGGGGCAATTGTGTCATTATTTTTGACTGTGCTTCTAGAAATGTTATTTAGGGTTACGGTTCCAAAGTTTAAATGAACAAAAATAATAAAAGTTAACCACAATAACCGAAAAATTGTTATAATTTGAGAAAATTTCTAGGTTTCTTTTAAATGCCCATAATTTTCAAATTGTATGGGATAGATTTTTTTTGTGATTTTTCTCATGATAGTTACAACCAATCCTGTCACCCCGTAGCGGCTTGACGTTGACTTCTGGGACACCCTGTATATTAATTTAATCAAAAATCAGGTAAGTAGTAAGAATCATTATCCATATTGTGACCAAAAATATATTTTTTTCAAAAAAACACTGTCGCAATAATACTACGTCTTCTTTACTTAGCAGCAAGTCAAATAGCTCTGAATATGGTCGCTTCATGAGTAATAACATTATGCAATCACGCCACACAAATGCCAAATTTCTATTGATCTCCGGGATAAAGCAAGTTTTGGAATGATATAGACTATGGTAAGTTATGGAATGGTGCAGCAACTTTTGCATGTTTTTAACATAGGATGTGGGAACTTTTGACTTGTTTAAAGTGGATCATCACATAGGCGACTGTTCATATAAGACATAGACATCGCTATCTCATTTTTCGTTAAAAGTGGATAAGGCGAGTTTTGCAATGGAATCCCTCAAATCTTTATGCATATTTTCCAAAAAATAATTAGGAGAGTTTGATTTTTTAAGCTTCAAAGATGTTGCAGTCTCACAGACTGCACGTTACCAGCTATGCCCTGAATTTGCACGTTACCGGTTAAGGATTAACATTATATAATTTCATACTGGCAAGACTAAAAAGTTTGCAGAACAGTATATTTAATAATATATTTACTGCTTTAAAAAAGGCATCAGGTTTCAATAAAAACAAATGAATAAAAATTATTCTGTAATTAGAAAATTCTACTTCTGTTACCTTTTGAACAAATAAGGCCATTGTAGATAGTTCAAGGACAGTGAACAAATGATATTGGACTAAAAAAAATAAGCAGCATTTCAAGATTATTTTTATGTTGATGTTGCTGACTGGTTTCAAGCATGATATAAAGTATATTTTGATAAACAAGAAAAGTGACTGATGGTCACATTTAATATACAACAGTGTATTTTGTAGGGCTGCATATAGGAAAGTTACATAGGTGCATTGAGAATATGCTGTTTCAAGTGAAATTAATTTTCTACCTGATTCCCTTGGACCAAAGCTGTTTGTTCAGTCTAGTGTCGATTCTGACATCAGGTGTTCCCATCTGCTTCAAAGCGAATTGACGAATAGCTTTTATGGCGCGGGGGGCACGCTTCTTGAAGCCAATACCGTGCAACCTTTTGTGAAGGTTTACTGTGTACTCGCGAGTAACTACTTCATTGATGGCAGATTTGCCCTTTTTTTCTCCTTTGGGTTTCGCCATTACTTGAGCTACAAAGTTAAAATTTGATGAGTTTTACAATATTTGACTGGTCTTATTTACTGAATTACATAACCTCAAATGTTTTTCAAATTAATTCTTACGACTACAAAAAAAATATCACGAAAATACGTTGGTGCATAGATACACAAAAATTATAATGATGCAATTTCGAAATATTTTCCTTGATTTTCTATTGATAAAAGTGGATTTCTATAGATTAATATCAAAAAATTATTTTGTACCTCTTTTACTCTCTGTAATTTTTGTGAAAGGTTGACGGTTGGTTGACGTGACGCGTTGACAGTTGACGTATGACGTTGATATAAGGGCTGTTCCAAATTACGGTTCTATCACCGTCCCAGAACTGTTTTCATTGTGCCCCGCCTATTTTACAGTTCTAAAAACGGTGATTGGTTGGTCCACCAGCATGCCAACCAATCATCGATTCTAGAATCAGAAAATGGGCGGGGCACGCTGAGAACAGTTCTGGGACGGTGATAGAACCGTAATTTGGATCAGCCCTATAGTCGACGGGTCGACAGCTGTTTTGTGGTCGACAGGTTGAAAATGTCAATTGTGGTCTTAGCTTTATAGTGTAGTTAGTGGACAAAAGATAGCGCAACTTCATAGAACAAAAATTTAAAACTTTCACAGAGCCTTCTGGAATGTTTATGAAACTATTAAAAGCATAGCCTACCATACTATCCGTAGAATATCTCAGGTTGGCGGCAACAATACCCGCATCCCGCCATTTTGGAAGAGTATCTGTCAAAAGAGGCATATACGTCGGCGGGTGCCATTGACGCAAGGTCGATGCTCGTATTTGGTCATTGGTGAGATAATATGCATAGGCGTACGCTGTGAGATTTTATATACACGGTGTTGATAATGTATGATCTTTAAAATGGATGAACAATGTGCAGGAAATGTGTGTGCAGAAATAAGTAGTATAATTGCAGCAAAATCTTTTTTTTAGATTTTAGAAAGATCTCGTAATGTAAGTACCTAATGGTATTTTTTTTTTCACGCAAAAAACGTTAACCGAATAGTTAGATCCGGGAAAAAATGTGCAAAAAAGTAGTATATGTATTGTTTCCTGGATATGTTTTCATATACAAAATAAATTAAACATTTATTCATCGAATATAATATTTTATTATTACTTATAGTAAATATGCCATACATATAGGTGCAGTGCAATCAGGATATAACTATATCTAACAATAACATATACATAGATGAATTGCATAAATCAACTCATAGAAAAACTATATTACTATAACAGTAATTTGCGGAAAGTCAACACACATTTTTGTGCATCATTTATTTGAGAATAAAAATTGAACCTTCTCTTTTGTTTACCGATGGGATTACACATACATTTTATATTCCATCTAAATTATAAGTAATATTAGTTTAAATGAGAAAAACAGGAAAACATATTATGCATAATAAAAAATATTATATACATTTGAAATACATTTAAAATATAATCTTCATGAGGTAGTTGTTTAGCACTTTGGGCTGTCTGTAGGTAAAAAGA
The DNA here is from genome assembly GCA_951848785.1 of Callosobruchus maculatus. NCBI lineage: Eukaryota > Metazoa > Arthropoda > Insecta > Coleoptera > Chrysomelidae > Callosobruchus > Callosobruchus maculatus. Next base: position 5,787,099 of record CATOUR010000011.1, on the reverse strand, counting down.
GATCTTTAAACTTAAGATAGGTATATCATAGGCATAACAAAACTCTAAAAAATACTTAGATAACAATAAACAAATAGTAATCAGTCTTAAACAAAATGGCTGAAGTAGTAATTAACACAACTTTTACGGACAAGGGTTTCAAGTATTTCCAAAAGTTTACGTAGAAAAAAAGATAATTCTAATGGAATGTTGGAAAATAAATTTTCTTTTGAATGGAAGGCACATCACTTACAAAATTGGTCCTTGTGTAATTGGAAAATGTTAGTTGTGTTTAGATAAGGATATAGTCGTTAGAGAAGTTTGACTCCAAATGAACTTGGTGTATATTGCTATATTTCTTGACAGCTTTTCACCCTATACACTTATACGTATACCTATGCATTTTTAAATATTTTAGCGACATAGACAAAGGAAATGGAAAAAAGTGAAAATAAGAGATAGGAACCAGTTTTCAATTTGAAATATAAAATAGAATTATTCAACGGAATTAATTTAATATGTTTCAATGAGATATGCTGGCATACAGCCAACCGTTTTTTCAAAGTCATTTGAACAAACTTCTCTAACATAAGAAAGGTTTAACGTCAGTCTTCATAAAATCCCATTGTACTCATATAGTGCAGATATATCAACACCAGTTATTGCACCCTGTGAAGTACTGAGCAGCTGGTATTCAGATTACTTGAATCTGATTACCGATGTGAAAGCATATTACATGAACAATAAGTAGGTAATGGATCTACAACGTCTCTACATTGTCTCAGAAGCTATCGATAAGGCATAATTTTAACAATTTTAATAAAAAGGAGTGTGGCTAGAGCCGTCACTCTACAATCTTCCTTAAGCCCGCTACTCACTGTTCGTTGATTCGTTTCGTTAATGCGATTCGTCGGTTCATTTCGTTAATTCACACCACAGCAGTGTATTACAATACATTGTGGCAATACTTCGTGAATTACTGCGACGAATTGGCGCAGTACCGAATATTAGGTAGCGGGCTTTAGTAACTCTTGAGATAAAGTAGGTGGAAGTCAATCCCAGTGAAATTGCATTGAAGGCTATCTTGCATGGTAAAAAAATGGCGTATTGATGTGTGAGCTATTGAAGAGCAGTATTATGGGTATTCAGTCTAGGAAAAATCACAGCTATGGCTACGAAATGGCCACTCTTAAGACAAATATGGCAATGTGCAACACTTCGAAAAACTGTATATATGTAATTATATAGTGTGTAATTGAACAAATGCTTGTCAACTTTATTGCTTTCAGTGAGCGAACAATTATTTCTGATTACAGTTCAAATTTACCTTTATATTTATCAATCAGTGCAAAAATGAAGGAACACTCTAATACATCGCAATTCTGAAGAATTTTTCACATTGCAGAGAAACCCATTATTTTCCTTCTTTTAATTTGATGGAATAATCTTTAAGCACTTTAACAAATCTATCTAAAGAGTCTCTAGTTTTATTTAGCATTTCGGTTAACAATACATGAGCAACTTACAGCAAGTGAAAAATTCCTCTTTTGCTGATAACCTAGATTAACATTTAGACCAAACATTGAGCTTATAACCGAATATATTTCGTTTACTTTCATGTCTATTAAAACCACTTTACACCGCTAAAATTGAACGTCGATATTATACAGTGATTAACATAAAAAAGGAATTGGAGGAACAATTTTGGTCAAGATGAAAATATTTGATGTACGTGTTTTAATTACAAGCTAAGCAAAATAAAAATTGCCATATAGAATTCTATTCGTATCAATTAATATCAATAAAATCTTCATTAAAAGTCTCAAACCATTCTCTTCAATAAGCACAATTAAATATAAACAAAGAAAAGCCAACCTAAAATCTGCTTCCACGAATTTTAACTTTTTAAGTCGGTTAACTTCGTATTACGAAAGTATTCATTACCTTTTTTCTGTCTATCACTGTATACATAAAAATCACATTTATAATGTTCTGAAAGGGCTGAGAGGTTATACCTTAATTGCTAATAAGTTAAAAATGTTCAGCATAAATCCAATTTTTGGCAATACTTTTTCCAATGTTTCTGTTTTAACGAATTTTTACCTAAAAACTATACGTTTGAAATTTTTACATTCGAGATACTCTATGAAACCTTATACCAAATACTTCTAACTTATTTTCAACCGATAATATACAAAATGCAAAATTATAGAAAACTTCATAGCACTGTTTAATATTATAGGCTTGAAGCCGTATACTAACTATTTACATCTTTTTAAAGATAACACTGGATGTCGGCATCTAAGATTCGCAAGGATGTTTTGGCTGTATTTTGGGTACCTGGATATGACGCTTTTGTGACCAATAGACCAAGCTACATTCATCAAAGTAAAACAGTTTACCAGCTTTTCGGCTCAAACGAAAATCTCAAAATTTCATTAGAAGTTTCAAAATAAAACACTGTATATACTCCTATAGACAGCGGGTAAGTCGCCCTTATTGTAGATTAAAAATAACTTTTTCCTAATTCCTATTTTTGAAAAGGTATGTTTCAATACTTTACAGGAATATTCACTGTCGAAGCCCTTTCCAAGTTTAGCGGGCTTAAAAAAATGAGACGTATGTCATGGCGGTGGCCACTAGAGTTGTTTTGTAAATCCTAGGAACATTAAATTAATATAACAAACGAAAATTTGTTCACAATGTAAATAAGAATAAATATAAGTTTTTACATATTTTTGTACTATCAAGGTGCATTTTCGTAATAAAATATTTTTCTCCGCTGCCAATCACAATTTTAGTAAAAATTATAGGACAAAAATGTTTGCTTATGCAACATATAATATGCTCATAAATAAATTATTGTATTTCATCTCATATCTATCTATTTCTCCAAAAAAAAAAAACTATGTACTACTATGAAGAAGCTTTTCAGGCTTTTGAGACGGCTCATGTCTTCGTTTGGAATAGTTCTCTCGTATACCGAAAGCTCTTATGTAAAAGTGAGTGATGTATTTCATAGTTAATCCATATACAAGTTTTTGGAATCTACCACAGAACACGAAAAGGCATTCTGTGTCTTCCAATATCAAAAAGCGCCTCAACTCCCAATCCATCGGTCGTAGGTACTTTTAGCAAACATCTATGCATAATGCACATTACCCAAAAAGAACTAAAACATGTCTTGCTAGTCCCAATGCTTACTGTATCAATTTTCTGCTTGCGTTCAGACCATAAGTTTTGCTCTATCTTTATCAGTCTCATAATAATAAAACGCGCAGTATAATCTATCAGTCTTATGAGTTGTACCCCCAGCAAGTACTAAGGGTACTTGTAGCAAAAATAGTGAGCTGGTCTTGCGGCAAGTGAATTTTTTTGTTGTAGGCACTCGATTTTTTGTATAAGGCTATTTGAGATAGACCGAGAAATTGAGATGGATAGAAAAAAGTAATAGTTTGTCAGGATAGATGGGTTGGTTCCATCGCAAAAAAAACAAAAACCTTCTATTCAGCTTATTGTCCTTTTTCGGACTCCCTACTAAGCTGACTGGGGTTCAGGTCACTCCTTGATACTCGTTAAATCAATATCATAGCTTTGAGAAGACATAGTGGCATCAACTTGAATGGATGAGTTTACAATGGAATGGCGAAAGCCTAGTTAGAGAGAGAAGACTGTAGGCAAGCTAAAAGGTTTATAACAGGTCTGGACAAGGGCCAAACGCTATAGCTTTCGAACAGGGGCCCCTTGGTGGGGGGTTTTCTCAGGACAATGCCAAATGAGTAGACATTTATCACTCACGAAAGTGGTAAAAGATCCCATCTGGTCCAGAAGTTGGTAAAAATACCAAATGTTGTTTCACTTCCTGGGCAGATGTGCTATGTATGCAACATTAGGGTGAAAAGGAGTCTTTACACTCAGTAAACCGTTGGGACATACCAGCAAGTCTGATAAGTTCAACAAAAAGTAATATTCCAAAAGGCAATGAAAGTTTTTCGAGATAGTTCAGTCTACTTCCCTACTAAGAAGTGCTCTGCACAAATGGTGATGGCGCAACTGATTTTTTTTCTCCTTTAGCATCTCTCTTTCTATCCATCTCAGATATGTCTCGGTCTACCTATATGCTACCGATCTCAACGCATCCTTAAATCTAACGATAAACCTTACAACCTAAGCAAGTGAGTACGGGCATACAACCACAGATATATAGATATTGCACTGAACTCAGTCCACGATCCTTTTACATTCGCGAATCTTATCTATTTCGTTACGATTTCAGGTTTGCACATAAAATATATATAATAAAACTTAACACTGGTTTAAAACTATGTTCAGCTGTGTTTGTTTTATAATAGAACGGCATGGTGGTGGCCCTGGTTGTTTCGACGATTTTGGGTAGCGCGATGCAAGATAATTTTGACAGGTGAATCTATTGGACAATAACACATTGCATTTGCGATGCAAATACTCATATATTTTTATTTTGAATACGATGTGTAACAATTTAGACGAGTTAGCTTGGTATTTTACTACAAAACATCCAGCGGTCGTAAATTTATCAACCATGCGCCCGAATAGCTGGAAATCAAATAATGAGAAAAACATTGAATATCTGAAGCAGTTGAAAATCTGATACTACTCTATATGACCTTTTTTGTTCGAAATGTGCAATACAGTCTTCCTCTTGTAAGAATGTATTTTGTATTTTGAATGTGAAGTGACAGATGTCAGTTGTCCTGTCGTTCTGTGTTCGAGTTGGCAACACTTCGGGTTGGCAACATTGTTTCAGTCACCTTTCGGCTATTAATTGTCACTAGACACACTTGTCACTTGTCACTTCGGCAGTCAGAGAAAATGGACGTGAGAAATTAAGTTTTAGAAAACGGAAAGGGAATCAAGTTCTATTGAAACATCAACGAGCTGCTGGAAATAACATCCAATCCAATCTACAGCTTCGCAGATGACAGTACATTAGTGTCGTGCATGGAACCAGGCAAGCCACTATCATCCCAGGAGACGGTACGTCGGCGACAGCAGCATGCCTCACACATAAACGCAGATATCAAAACAATTGTCGAGTGGGGATTAGCAAATAAAGTACAGTTCAACGTACAAAATACTCAGGCAACAACACTTACAAAGAAGTCTCACGATGTCTTACCAACCGTGGAAATGGAACCATAGTCGAATCACCTTCCGTCAAGCTCTTGGGAAGCAACATCAACAATAACATGACCTGGCATGACCACGTCGTCAATATTGCTAAAACGGCATCTCAGAAGCTTGGAGTTTTGTTTCGCTGTAGGAAATTGTATACACCAGAGCAACTGCTACTGCTCTACAAGGCACAGATCCGACCATCGCTGGAGTATTGCTCCCATGTGTGGGGATGCGCTCCCAAACACTCTCTAAAGCTTCTGGACACTATCCAGAAAAGAGCAATTAGATTAATCGATACGCCTAACCTTACAAAGGACCTCCACAGCCTGGAACATCGACGGAGGGTGGCTGACCTGTCCCTGTTTTACCGATTCTATCACGGAAGATGTTCGAGTGAGCTCTCCCAGATAATAACAACACAGGCCGTCCGAACCAGGGAAACTAGAGAAGCCCTGCGAGCTCATCCTTACCAGGTCAAGGTCCTTACTCCCCGAACCAGTCTCCTCCAGCATTCCTTATTTTGGAGAACTTCGACGCTGTGGAATCAGCTGCCGAGGAATTTGTTTTCCGACGGCTAGAACCTGCAGCGTTTCAAATCTAACGTGCACCGGTACTTGTACTCTCGCAGCGCTTCTACAGCGCCATAGGCTTTCAGCCTTTGCGGGAGGCCGACCATAAAAAAAACCATCCTGGGCCCCCCTGACTTACACTCTAAAGTATCTTACACTCATCATTATAACACCCTGTAGGTATATCAGAAAACTGGTTTGAGTCTTGAATCTTATTGACCATGGCCGACCTTACTCACTAGGCCGGAGCATGAAATATGGCAACACTGAATCAGCGGGCCGAGTTTTTATTTGTTGTTATGTCATGTGTATTCTTCCAGAGCAGAAAATATGGTTGGAAGGTGATTATTAATGTGTTTCTAATTATTTACCTGCACAAACGAAACTATAAAGATAACAAGATGCCTGCAAAGTGTGTAGCACCAGGTTGCAGCCCAATAGAGGACATACCAAACCATGGCCCAATATAACCTTATTCCAGAGTAAAAAGAACGTTGCGAGGTGATTTTTAATGTGTTTCTACTTATTTACCTGCACAAATGAAACTATAAAGATAAAAAGATGCCTGCAAAGTGTGTAGTACCAGGTTGCAGTCCAATAGAGGACATACCAAACCATTGCCCAACATAACCTTATTCCAGAGTAAAAAGAACGTTGCAAGGTGTTTCTACTTATTTACCTGCACAAATGAAACTATAAAGATAAAAAGATGCCTGCAAAGTGTGTAGTACCAGGTTGCACTAGCAATTGTGCGTCCAATAAGGGACATAAACAGAAGTGGGTGAAAGGTATTCCTCGGAAGGGCTGGTTATATGTACTCGTATAAGGATAAAGACAATAATTTACAAACATTTCAAAGGATAAGACCTATTTTAAAGCACAATGTGGTACCTATAATGTTTTCTGGACCTCCCAAATATCACAGAAAAATACAGTTAATAGAACTCATCTGGGCATGCATCTGGGGCATACCTACGAAAAGATTTGATAGTGAAAGGGAATCAAGACCAGCAAGAATGGCTTCACAGTGACCTAATAGTGAATTTTTCTAGCTCAAGTGACAATTTACAAAGTAAATTGAGTGTTCATTTAAGTGGAAGTGGAAGTGGCAGCAGGAAACAGGTTGCGTTTATTTTTATTTTGTAGTGTCTGACTGTGATGAACCAGACATCAGATGTAAGTGGTATTAGTATTAGTAGTTCTAAAAAAGTATTTTTCTTAATTTATTAACCCAGATGAACTCTAATACATATAAAATGTAATAATTATTCTGAAACTATAGGCCAACTATTTGACAGCTAAGCCACGTTGCCACATCTAAGGCTCCGGCCTAGTGTAGTGTCGGCCATGAGTAGGTATATCTGAAAACCGGTTTGAGTCAATCTTATTGACCCAATATTTCCGCCATAGATTCACCCGCCTTATCTCACCCCCGCACCCCTCACTCCCAACCGCCCCCAACCTACTCCTTGACGTTCACCTCCCGTCGGCACTCCTGTTCCTGTACCCCTTCCATCATCATCTCCTGCTCCTTCTTCATGATGGCAGCCACTTGGTTCATCGGAGGCATGATGATCCTTCTGGCAGGGGAGTCCTCCTTGTGGCTCCTGTTAATGGAGAGGTCCTCCACCTGATCCTCGTCGTCTACGTCAGGATCGTGGTCATGGTGGTCGTCACGTTCCGAGCTGCCGTTGGTCTCGCTGTGACTGTTGTGGTGGTCGCTGCCTGAAACAGAAGAAGACATGAGGTTGGGTTGCTTTGTCTAATATCATTGATTAAAACATTAACACATAAATATGTTAATCATTGCTAATATGCTATGATAAACCAAGTAGTTATTGGACATTTTAGCTTTGTTCTGGTTTTGAGCATCAAAACAGTTCTCGGACAGTTCACGGATTGCGCAGAACTAAATGCGCAGCAGCTCAGTCTCAGAATGGTTCTATAACCGCCCTAGAACGGTTCAGTATGTGCATAAACGAGAACAGCGTATCGCTCATCTGGCTTTGGTTGTTTTATGCTTTTCGCATAATTCCTAGCTCTATATCTTCTGTCATGCTATGATGAATTTTGACATTTTGTGGAGTTGGATGTCTTGCCGGTTTAATTTTAAATACATTGCTAAAAAGCGATTCCAGTTTTCTTTGAGACAAAGAGTACAAAATAGACCATACTTGTTAGTATCACAATATAAATCTATTACTTACATTTAATTCCACAATTTAGTTTTAGTGAGAGATTTATATATCCGTATCACTAGATGATGATGATGAATTTGATAATAAAAGTTCCATTATAACGACATGTAATTGAATTTTCAGAATTTCAGATATGTATTTTAAATAGTCAACAGTTCATAACCTAAAATTTAGAACAGTTAAGCAAAAGTCACAAGTCGCAACGGCCCATAAAACGCAAAGCAAACAGTAAAATGCGCACGCATTTCAGTTCTGAAACAATCCATTTCAGTTCTGAAACAATCCTAAACCGATTCTTGCTCCTTAGCAGGGACTGGTTTCGGATGATTCTCGAACTATCCTAGAACCGACCGAGAAAAACCAGAACACAGGACTCACAGTTCGTAAATAGTTCTTATGGAACCAGAACAGCAAATTATCAATGCGCATGCCCAGGACAGTTCGCTGACGGTTCATCGTGGAACCAGAATAAAGCTGACGATTTATCTTTATTCACCAATAACAAGGAGTCTATGTTCTTTAGTTGGCTTATTCGTCAGTATATGGCACATCTATTGAATTGCAATGTCATCATCATAGTCACAATGTCTTAACAGACATGTTGTGAACTCGTAAAATGCATTGAGTCGGAGCTAGAGTATTGCCGACACGAATATTATATTTGAGAACTGTAGCTCGCCATCGTTCGCGATTTACTCTCAGTTCAGTGGCGCTCTTGAATCCAGCAACGGTTTGTCCATATTATCGTTTCTGTGAATATGTCTGAAGAATGTAAACATTTTCGTCGACATAATGGAGGAGAGTCTCTTTGGAATGCCGAGCTCATCCAGTATGGAAACGTTAGTTCGATGGGCGGTATAAGGAACTCTCAGCATTCTCCTCCACGTCCACATTTCAAAAGCAGCTATGCGAGCTCTATCTGTCTTTTTAACAGTCCAAGTTTCCGAGGCATACAAAAATGTGGTGAACACAAGAGACTGAACTAACGAAATTTTGGTAGCTTTAGTGGTGTTATGGTCACGCCATATTTTAGTGAGCTTTGTCAAGGCCACACGTGCCTGTTGAATGCGCCGTCGAGTCTCATTTTCACAGCTACCGGAATTGTCGATCAAAGAACCAAGGTCCGAGGTACACAAAACTTTGAACTACTTCACAACAGCCTACTGACTTTATTTCTCGATAATTGTCGTGCTCTCTATCTACCATCGTAACCTTGGTCTTGTTGTAGTTAATATCAAGACCGTATGCTACATTTTTGATGCACTGGTTCGAGTATACGTTTATTGTGACAATGGGTCACATATTTGTGGACTGTATTTCGATTTAATTAAAATAAAACAGCAATTGTACGACGACCATTGTAATCGAGTAAAGGTACAACAGGAAGTCAAGTAACATGGCGGTCAGCGCGTCTGCGCTGCGGTTGCTACTCAGATATGGTTCACGGCGCACACTGTTGCTAAGTGAACCATCAAAACAAATAAATGCGATATTCAAATAAAATAAAATCTTAACAGCACCGTGTTGTTCTAAGATGTTTAATAGTTCTTCCTGAGAAGCGGCAATAAGGGTTGTATCGTCAGCAAATCTTAAGTTGGATATTTTGCTTCCGCCAATAGTTATACCGCCATTCCAGTTGTCCAATGCCTGTCTCACCACAAATTTAGAGTAAACGTTAAATAACATCGGAGATAATACATATCCCTGACGAACTCCTTTTCTGGTTGCTGTTTGACCAGACAGGTTATCATCAATTCTTACAAGAGCCGAGCTAGACTCATAGAGTGGCTGTATGAGAAATACTAAGTGGTAAGGAACTCCCATAGAGATAAGGATTCCCTACAGATTAGGCCACGCCACTTTACGTTATCAAGCGCCTTAGAACAGTCCACAAACAGATAAAAACTGGAAAATAATGCCAGTAAGGACATCATACTAATAATACTGACCTGGTGCTGGAGAGGGCGTGAGGCTGGCTGGCCGATACTTCATAGACGTCGGGCTGGGGCTGCTGGGGGGCCTGCCCATGCTGTGCATCGCCGCGGCTGCTGCCATGGCCACCAAGGTTTCGCGCTCTTCCGCTCCTACCGCGCCTCTGTCCAGCGCGTGCTGCAGAAAGGCAGCGCCCTCTAGCGCCAGCGCCGCAGGACTACTGTTGTTGTTGTTGTGGTGGGGGGTGACGGGGCCTTCGTCGCTCATGCCGCCATCGTAGGGGGAGCCGCTGGCGTACGGGAAGCAAGGACTGCTGCCGTTCGTGCCGCGCTTGAACGGTCGGCTCGTCGTTATGCCCAGTTTTTTCACCTGGAAAAGAGGTAGAGGAAATGAAATAAATTACAATAACGGAATGGCCCGAAAGCCTAATGCCATCACACCACAGAGTTAACATCTCTAGAGGGAGCCTAATTTGATTAATGGCCAGCCAACATCTATAGCGCTATTGCCACTCTTCTTCATCCACTTAAGGACCTTCCAGTTTCTTCAAAGTCTGGCAGTTCCCGCAGTTTGAACACATGTTCCTCAAAGTATTTAACTGGGTATTTAACTATACATTAAAATATACTTGCAATGTAACTGATTTACGTGAAGATAATTTTAATTGATTGAACGACATCTCAAAAATGGTAAATTTCATAGCGGAATGTCGCAATAACTTCTAATATGTCGTAAATCTGGCAACCTACTATCGGCGTCCCCTAAAGCTGTCATGTGGCTGTTGTTGTAGTTGTGGTTATTGCGTATGTTGAGATTTTTGTTGTTTTAGTGTATATTTGAGTGACTTTGTGACAATTTGTGGTGTGAATTAAATTATTTATGAACAATATTGTCATAATTGCATGATGGGACGAAATAAAAAGTGCATAGTTTGCTGCAATAGCGACGAATCGGTGAACACCACTTATCATAGGTTAGCATTGGTTTTGTTTTGGTTTTCAGTAGCGTAAAATATGGGGAAACACTTCAAGGTAATAATAAATTATCAACTGTTACAATCAAGTTATTATGAGTAACTCTCTAAGTATAGCTAAATACTACTACACAGTAATAATTCAATCTACTAATGAACATCCAATTTTAATATAAAATCGTACGCCACTGGTAATGCCCTCAAGCTGTCAAAATTTCCGTTACATGTTGGCTGGTCAGCGACCTGTGCATTTTGTTGTTTACATTCCCTCTAGAGATGTTAACTCTGTGCATCACACAGTCTAGCAAGTACCTACACAGGGACGCGGGCTCAGCTTGCGATTGAAATCAACTCTTACATTTTGTGAAAACATCGAGTTTCAAAATTAACTTTTAGTGGAATAAACCCATAAATTATCATAAATGGACAGATCATAAATAATATGCGTTATGCTGATGACAGTGTCGTAGTGACCGATAGACTGGAAGATCTACAAACGGTTGTACAAAATCTATACAACAGTTGTAAAAGTTATGGTCTGAACATGAATTTAAAGAAAACCAAATTAATGGTTTTTACAAAAAATAACAACGTAATCGGCAATATTACAATAGACAACACGTCAATAGAGCGAGTAAGATGATATAGATACTTGGGAACTCGGCTAACCGAAACTGCTGAGCAAAACCAGGAAACAAGAGCTTGAATAGAGAGTGCAAGAGCGCAAAAACTGCATTTGTAAAACTAAAGAAAGTTAGACTAGGAATGCTGAGGTGTTGTGTCTTTTCGTCTCTGCTATATGGTGCCGAGGCTTGGACGCTTGAGAAGGCAGAAATGGATAGACTGGACGCTTTCGAAAGATGGTGTTATAGAAGAATGCTGAGGATCTCTTGGAGTGATAGGGTCTCAAATGTGCAGCTACGGCAGAGAATCCAGAAAAAGGCGGAAATAATTAACACCCTCAAAACAAACAAAAAAAGACTACTTGGTCATGTTATAAGAGGATCCAAATGCATTCTACTACAAAACATTATGAAAGGGAAGATCAAGGGCAAGAGAAGCCAGGGAAGAAGAAAAACCTCTTGGCTGAAAAACTTTGGATTGATTTGGGGTGACATCAAATCAACTATTTAGTACAGCAGCAAACAAAGTTAGAATAGGGTACTTGCAGAAAAAAATATTATGCCGTTTACGCGTTCCTTTGAGCCTAGTAAACGTGACAAAATCACTTGTTTTTTGGAATCGGCTGTGAGAGATATTCCAAAAATTATTTCAAATGCCGGAAAATGCCGCGCAAACAACCTCTGACGTCAGTGATATCCTATAGTGATGGGATGCAAAGCATTGATATTCGATATCGATAGCCAGTGCTAACCTAACATTTTGACATTGATCAGTATAACCACAAAACACAGGCACACACAAAAGTACAAAAGTCAAAAGAATAAAGGTTAGGCTAGATTACTAATTCACTTTGTAGGGATGGGCTTGAATTAGATTCTATCTTTGGATTCATTCATAATGGGATGCGCCGAAGTAAAATGATGGCTTCGATTAGTTGCGAATATCGGTCACAAACAGGATGAACTGTGATACCTATCAGATATAAAAATGTATTGCAACGAAAATGCTAGTGGGTTAATTGCCTGTTTCAAATATGTTTGAGTATCAATAAATTGAGTCGCATTGTTAAAGAATTCAGATCATCTCTAGTTTGCAGTTCACTGGCCTGCGCTGTAGCAGTATCGATTGTCGATATCGATAAGATACCTGTGATGTCAGCCCTTGTTTTAAGTCACGTGGAAAAATTTGAATATATCCTTATTTTATTTTGCAAATATCTATTTTTGCCCGTCAGTAAAATCATGTTTTTTGTTTCCTACTGCTTCTTGATATGGTTTTCTTTACGCTATGTATACTCCCGAGACGGGAGTTTTTTGGCCGTCAGTAAAATCATGTTTTTTGTTTCCTACTGCTTCTTGATATGGTTTTCTTTACGCTATGTATACTCCCGAGACGATTTCGCGACCTCTGCAAGTACCCTATTGCCATGATAATATCCAACCTCCATTAGGAGATGGAACTTGAAGGAGAAGAAGGAGGGATAAACCGAAAATACCGGATCAAACTCACTTTATCGTACAGCGTTCTAGATGGCACTCCATATTTCCTGGCCGCCTGCAGAGCAGACATGCCGTTCCTGACAGCTTCGATGGCGGACATGATGTCGTTTCTGGTGTACTGCTTGTAGCGCTTCCATTCGGGCTTCTGGGCGGGAACGTAGGTGGCGATGCCCCCCCCGTTGCCTCCCGTCACCGCCCGCATCTCCTGTCCGAAGGATTGGGGGGAGGAGGGAACGGCCAGCTTGGACTTCTCCTCGTCGTCCGTCATCGGCGTGAAGTCCGTGTAAGGGGATTGGGCGTCTTCGGATGGCTCGTTCTTCATGTGCTGGAAGAGAGAATATCGACGTCAAAAAAGTAGGAAAGAATTTACTTGAATACATTCAAACCGCGCTCTCACTGTGGAATTTGCTGGTATGCAAATTTTAATTTTTTTATTAGGGTAAAGTCGGGTAAATTGTACCACATTGCACACTTTATCAAATATCTCGCTATTGACTTGATTTTAATTCAACAAAACTATAAACTAGAGTTACTTAACATATTCCTATCAAATTGCATAATAGAAAAGTTACATAAAGACTTACAGTTTGACATAATAAATGTTTTTTTAAAATGTTGCAAACGGTACAATCTACCCAACTAGTTCGTTAAATTGTACCACCCGGTTCGGTAAATTGTACCATGGCAAAATGAATTAGATGATCGTTGTTGTTAGAACAATAGATTTGTAATACAATACATTGCAATGAATTAAATTTTTTATTTGTAAAACTTCAATACATAAATCACAAATTAGGAACCGATTGGGTAAAACAAAATATTGTCGTAGCAAATAACTAATACTCAATACTTATTTAACTCAAACACAAAAGTCACAAATATGGTCCAATCGACTGCGAAACGAAACACAGCTTTTTCATGCACCCAATTTGCACAAAATTTCCAGTTTTATAGTTTCTTATTGCTGCCTTCATATCTTGCTCTGACCTTTGGCAGTATTTTGTACCCTTGCAAGGCATGACTGAAAAAAATACTGGAATTTGATAAATTGTACAGGTACAATTTAACAAACTAGGTGATGGTCCAAATTAGTGAACCGATATTATTGACACAAATTGGTTTATTTCTTTTAAAAAAGTGATGTTAGAGTAAATATAAACCGCCTAAACTATTTCCAAATGTCCAATAATTATGAAGAACGCCTCCCCAACTACCAAAAACTGAGCATTCGGATACAAAGGCTTATCTAAAGTTGTATAATACTTACTGCGTGAAGTCGTTTTTCAGAAAAACACAAATTTAAGTTTCACGAGCAACCGCCGTTTATGCGTCCTGGTAACGAATGTTTTGACAACAAGAGGTATCAAGAGAGCAAACTAGATGACACTAGAGGCTTACAATTTAATAAATATTGAGGTGGTACAATTTAACAACTGGTGCAATATACCCGTCTTTACCCTATATCGACAAAACAGGATTTTTCCCGACTGGCGAGTAGTAATCAACAAATTTATCATTTAGTCTTAAAAAAAGGAAAAATGGAGTCAAGTTGATTGACTCAGTACTTCCCACACATAATGATGATACCATTTTATTATTTCCCATTGCATGAAGCTATAGTCTAAAATCCCCTTGCAACTAAATTATCGCCCATCCGCCCGCAAGAACAACATCCAACACAAAAACCCTCGTAAATAGTTTCTTGGGTCTCCCTTCTTAGGAACTAAGGCGCCACAGTTTTTTTCTGCATGTTTGAACTAGACGATGCGAAACGATCAAGAGCCTCCAACCCCTCTAAAAACGAAGTTTGAGCTAATTTTATGTTTTTGGTTTTTTGATTATTGCTGCGCCGCCACTGACACGGTTTTTCAAAAACAGAGTCGTTTTTCATTCTCGCAGTGGTAATAAATTCTGTGTCAAAATTTTATTAACATCAATTCAATCATTTTCGCGTTGCACAATATACACAGAACGAAATACAGCAAAACTCGTATGTACAGATCACAAAACTGGTTTCTGTAATAGCCAAGCCAATGCTCGGATGGACCTAAAAAAGTGTAACATGCCGCTAGGTATTTCTTCTACAGGTCAATAGACAGACTATTATGAATACAACAAATTTTTCAGTTTTACTACCCCCCACCCCCCAACCGTCCCGATTTCACCCCACCCAAAAAAAAAATTGAAAATGATCAGGAACCCCTAAAACGCCTAAAAACAAAGTTTGAGCTGTTTTTATATTTTTAGTTTTTTTATTATTGCCGCGCCGCCACTGACCCGATTTTTCCAAAACATACGCGTTTTCCATCCTCGCTTTGTTCGTAATACTATGTCAAAGTTTCATCATTAAAATCAGTTGAACAATTTTCGCGTTACGCGATGTCGAGCGATTTAAAACAATACTCTTATGTATACATCACAAATTCTAAATCCCGTGGTTTCTATAATAAGCATGCAACGTTCGGATGGACCTAAAAAAGTGTATCATGCCGCTAGGCTTTTCATTCACATATCAATGGACAGCCCATTACGAATACAACAAATTTTTCAGTATTACAACCCCCCACCCCAAATTCACCCCCACCCAAAAAAAATTAGAAAATGATCAGGAACCCCTAAAACGCCTAAAAACGAAATTTGAGGCATATTTAAAATTTTTCGTTTTTTGCTAATTACTCCGCTCCCCGTATAACGATTTTCAAGATTATAGGAGCATTACCTACTACGACCCCACAGCATAACGCTGCCCAAATTTCATCACAATCCATGTAACGGTTACTGAGATTACGAGGGTAGAAAAACGCGACAGACAGACAGACAGACCGACAGACAGACAGACAGACAGACAGACCGACAGACAGACTGACGGAAATGAGTGACGTGGATTTTCGTTATGTAGACATCATGAAACGCCCAAAAAGCGTGTTATCTCAAAATCGAAAATTTTCACGATCACAATACTCCCTTCACGTATTGGTGTGGGAAGTAAAAAAAAACTTGTTGACCGCGGTGAGTTTCGAACTCATACCCACGCTCTTTTGGACTGGCGCCTAGCGTCCTAACACATATCAAACTGTCGCGTCTGCTACGTGGAGGACGAAACAGCGGAGCATATTCTTTGCTCCTGTCCAGAACTGAAGAGAATTAGGTTCCAGACATTTGGATTTGCTGGAACTAGAACCTTATGACTTCAAGGAAGTTTCACAATTCATGGTAATCGCCTTCTTTAAGAGGTGCGGACTGTATGGTGAACTCTAAACAGGTGTGAGCCACAATAGACACAATAGGGTACTTGCAGTGGACGCAATTTTGGACTAAGAGTATGTTTAGAGGAAAGAAAAACGTATTCAAAGGCTATCTATAACAAAACTCCCACTCGTGATGCTGTTCAGATGAATAAATTTGTAATTATGATTTACGGTAATTTCAAATTTTTCCACGTAACTGAAAACGGCTGCTGACGTCACAAGATAGTACAATAATCAACATTATTAAACCCATCCCTAACTATAAATGACAACCCCAAAAAGCACAAAACAACATGTTGTTCTGTGACACAGAAACACAAGATAGGTTCTGTTTACGTCAATCTTCTAGTTTGATTTGTGATTTTGTGGACTTGACGCTGTCCTCAATTATGACGAATGACGTGCGTCAAGTGTCGTAACCAAAATTATCGACCAAAAAGTGTTTATGATATATCAAATCCCATGACTATAATGTCTTGTGACGTCAGAGGTTGTTTTCGCGCCGTTTTCACTAGTTGAAATTTATAGTTGGAATAAGTCTCACAAGCAACTTAAAAATCAAAAACTTTTATTTTATGATGTTTAATACATTACTTTAAAGCAATATTTTTTTGAGTGCAAGGACCCTATTGAGCCGCAGTGGAAGGAGGCATTGTTGCCCCACTCACTTTCAACCTAACCTAACCTACGTGTACGTTCTTTATTAATTGACTTACCTTTAGTCTATCCTCGCTCCCAATGTCATCGTTGTCCGGCGGACAAACCAAACTGACGGGCCTGTCCTGTGGTGGGTGGTGCTGCCCTCTGCCCTCGTCTTGCTGCCCCGCCCCTAACACCGTCCTCAGGATGGGCGTGTCCCGGCTCATGAGCAGGCCGCTGAGCTTCTTGCGTTTGAGGGGTGAGTCGGAGGGGTCGTACATGACAGAAGCAGTGGGGTGATGGGGGGAGGCGCCAGGCACTGCCGGGTGGGAGGGGAGGGGCAAACCGGGCACCGCCCACAGAGGCACGTTCGGTATGCGGCTGTGCTCCTGGAACAGAGGTAACTGTTCAAGTGTTACTTCACTTTGACAATTCACAGAGTACAGTACAAGCATGGCCGACTTTACTCACTAGGCCGGAGCATTGAAATATGGCAACACTGAATCAGCGGGCCAAGTTTTTATTTGAGGTTAAGTCATGTGTATTCTTCCAGAGCAGAAAATATGGTTGGAAGGTGATTTTTAATGTGTTTCTAATTATTTACCTGCACAAACGAAACTATAAAGGTAAAAAGATGCCTGCAAAGTGCGTAGTACCAGGTTGCACTAGCCAATCAAGGACATACCAACATAACCTTCCAGAGAAACAACGGAGAGTGGAAGGTGATTTTTATTGTGTTTCTAATTATTTACCTGCACAAACGAAACTATAAAGATAAAAAGATGCCTGCAAAGTATGTAGTACCAGGTTGCACTAGCAATTAGTGCTTCCAATGAAGGACATAAACAGAAGTGGGTGAAAGGTATTCCTCATAAGGGCTGGTTATATTTATAAGAATAAAGACAATAATTACAAACATTTCAAAGGATAAGACCTATTCTAAACCACAATGTGGTACCTACAATGTTTTCTGGACCTCCCAAATATCACAGAAAAAGACAGTTAATAGAACTCATCTGGGCATGCATCGGGGCATACCCACGAAAAGATTTGATATTGAAAGGGAATCAAGACCAGCAAAAATGGCTTCAAAGTGACCTAATAGTGAATTTTTCTAGCTCAAGTTAAAATTTACAAAGTAAATTGAGTGTTCATTAGCAATTGTGCTTCCAATAAGGGACATAAACAGAAGTGGGTGAACGGTATTCCTCGTATGGGCTGGTTATATTTATAAGAATAAAGACAATAATTACAAACATTTCAAAGGATAAGACCTATTCTAAACCACAATGTGGTACCTACAATGTTTTCTGGACCTCCCAAATATCACAGAAAAATACAGTTAATAGAACTCATCTGGGCAAGCCAACGAGGGCATCCATCTGGGCATACCTACGAAAAGATTTTATAGTGAAAGGGAATCAAGACCAGCAAGAATGGCTTCACAGTGACCTAATAGTGAATTTTTCTAGCTCAAGTGACAATTTACAAAGTAAATTGAGTGTTCATTTAAGTGGAAGTGGCAGCAGGAAACAGGTTGCTTTATTTTTATTTTGTAGTATCTGACTATGATGAACCAGACATCACATGTAAGTCGTATTAGTAGTAGTAGTTCTAAAAAGCATTTTTTTCTTAATTTATTAACCCAGGTGAACTCTAATACATATAAAATGTAATAATTATTCTGAAAATATAGGCCCACTATTTGACAGCTATGCCACGTTGCCACATCTAAGGCTCCGGCCTAGTGTAGAGTCGGCCATGGTACAAGGGATGAGGGTTTGAGAGAGGTGTTTATATTAGTTGATCCAATCCCGTATGATATTTGAATCCCGAGATTTCGGGATTGCCACTCTTGTAATCCCCGAATCCCGGGAGTTTGACTCGTCAATTTTCAATATACACTACGTTCATTTGACAGCGATTTGGACATAAAAGTAATCATAACTTTTGGAATACCCTATAAAATGTTACAATACCTTATATTTTAAGAACGGGAATCATGAGTAGAATCTAAATATGGAATAATATATAGGGTGAACTATTTAAAAAAATGGATGTTAGCACCACCACGTAGTTATGGATCACCCTGTATAAATCAAAATACTTTCTGAGCAAGGAGCATATAATTGGCTACAACTTTTATATACAAGTTTTTTCGCTATCTTCTGCAGTAGTGGAGATATCGACCTATCGGGTACCAAAAACTCACCCTGAATATAGGAAAAAAAGTGAATGAATCAATGAACTTATGGTGAAACATGATCACTTTTAACTGACAGTTTTCACCAAATAGTAAAAACTGACATTCGTACTGCCTACATAAAAAGCCTTTACGGAAACTGTGACCAAGTCAACCCGATCAGTTGGATCACTGATCCTGACGTTCGGAAAGTGATCTGGGATCAGTCAGAAATATGGTCAGTTCCAAGTCAGTTCACTCTTGTATATACAGTAAGTGATTGCGATCGGATGATTCAGATCAGTAGCTGCTTTACTTTGCCATCTGTTTTTTATTCTTAAACCAACTTTTTCGTTGTTCGATGTCCGTTAAATTCATGGAATCATAAATCCTACTTGACAGCCGTTTGACATAAGTATAACTGATCTATCCGGATCCAAATCACTGTTTCCGTAAAGGCCTATGTTCAGTTGTAACTGACAATGAATCAATTTTCAAGATATCGTTACATGATTCAGATGCCCTATACGTGGTCTTTTGTTAATTTTAAATAATGAGAAGAGGAAAAATAAACAAAAAAATGTTGCAAAGAATGGTTAAGAAAATGGGCTGCCTATTCAAATGCTAACGTATTAAAATATTTCCAAAGGATTGGCACAACTATATCTCAAAATAAGTGAAGAAAATTACCTACATCTGCTATCTCTCTTAACCTCCATCATTAATAATAACAAAATACGGTAGAAGACCGCACTGGACAGACCGATGTCTCAGAACTGATACAAATCACATACACACGTACAGTTAACATCAGTTTTAACTGACACTAAGAAAACTATCAGTTTTATGGACCACACGATCAGGTTTCACTGACAGTTTATAGTATACAGTGGTAGGAATGGGCGGTTATTCAAAAATAACCGCTTATCGGTTAACCGGTTGTTTTTTTGACAAAAAATAACCTGAGGCGGTTAACCTGGACCAAATAACCGGTTACACCAATAACCGGTTATTTTTTGCACTATAGAATTGAGGTTAGGTTTAGTAGTGACTTACATATGTCATACAGTATTTTCCTCCTGTGTGCCATACCTACGTTTTCAAGGAGTGTGACAACTACGTAAAATTTGTGAAACATTTCTTTTGAGTAAATGAGAGACAAAAAAAGACGCTTTTTTGCTGCTTTCTTCTATTTAAAAATTGTTTTACACATGTTTGTCTATGTTTTCAGCACGGAATAGTAGAATACAGATGTCACAGTAAAGGTAGAAAAATACCTCTTTTGCATTTTTAAATTTTATATACAAACAAAACAAATATCAGCTATAATTCCCAGAAAATATGTCCTAAGGAAAGGTAGTTGATTCACGTGCTGTGATGTGAGGCGACCTCTGTTATCAGTGCAA
This sequence comes from Callosobruchus maculatus, assembly GCA_951848785.1. NCBI lineage: Eukaryota > Metazoa > Arthropoda > Insecta > Coleoptera > Chrysomelidae > Callosobruchus > Callosobruchus maculatus. Next base: position 5,766,693 of record CATOUR010000011.1, on the reverse strand, counting down.
ACACTGTTCTACGAACGATTCTGGGACGGTTTTAAAAAGCCCACCACATAGAACCATAGAACGAAGCAAAACAATAGGCATAGGAAAGAATTAACGGTGAAATACAATTCCACATTTCACTGAATCTAGTGGAGTTCAGAAAGTATAAAATATGAAAATAACTGACATTTGGTTATTCGCGAACAAACCGGTTAACCGGTTTAACCGCCACTAAAAAATAACCTGTTTATAACCGGTTATTAGATATGCTATAACCGGTTATTTTTGCCCATTCCTAGTTCAGTGAAAAATGTCGTTTAAAAGTGATCGTCTGTAGCCGACATAAATTAAAGAACAGAGGGGCTTACCTGCGTCTTACTGCCGTACATGCTATAAGGGTTCTTGTAGATGGCGCTGGTGGCATGTTGAGCGGGTGGCGGACTCCCGGCTCCGCTGCTGCTGCTATGAACCGCATTATGGCCGGACGTGGAAGTGGAGACCCCGCCTAACGGGGAGTGGGAGGAGAGACGGTCCTGGTCGTGGGGGTGGTGTCTGGGAGTAGAGGAGGCGGGGCTTCCGTCTCCGCTGCCCCCGCTGGTGTTACTGTTGCTGTTGTTGGTGGCTCGGGTCTCTTCCACCAAGCCTTTCACTTTGAGATCCTCGGCGACTTTCAGAAGGGCTGCTAGTTGGTCCTGGGCCACGTTCACCTAGAAGAGATTTGACGTTAATTTCCTCGTGGTGTCTTTTACGAGAAAGTCTAACTATTTGATGTATGATAATTATAACATCAATGACCAGATTATAGAGATCTTGGAGTAATATTTGATAGTAAATTGACATTTACCGAGCACATAAATCATATTACATCTGCTGCATCAAGATTGCTTGGATTTTGTATTAGAAATTGGAATCTCTGATGTCAAATATCTTGAAGACAACATATTTTTCTTTTGTTAGAAGCAAGTTAGATTACGGAACCCTAATCCGGTCTCCTATTTACGAAAACTCAATTGTTTTAGTTAAATACATTCAGCGGAAAGCTTTAAACTATTTTGTCCTGAAATGTACCGGTTTTTACCCGCCCAGAGGATTCTGTCATAGTACACTGCTGGAAATGTTTAGCACTGATAGGTTATTGACAAGACGGAATACTTTTGCGTTTCATTTTTATATGGACTAATGAATGGCATAACTGATTGTCCGTATCTTTTGGGACACGTTAACATTTGTGTTCCAAAGGTAGGTAACCGCCATCCACCTCTTTTTTATTGTAACCCCTATCATACAAACATTATGTTAAAATCTCATTTGAATGTTATGTGCTCGTTATTCAACTCCTTTTGTAAACATTGTGATATTTATAATGACAGCTGTGAGTCAATTATCAGCCACTATAAATCCGAGCTGAGTAATGCTGAGCACCTTTAGATTTACCTGCTTGATACATCTTATTTTATAATGTTATTTCACGCTTTTATATCTTATTGTTTTATTTTTGCGTTTCCTGTAATTTGGTTCAACCTGTTGGAAATAAACGATAAATGAATAAATAAGAGATGACATGTGTTATCAACGACGATTTCTTTGGTTGACAGCTATCAAACCCGACCACAGAGGAGGGAAATACCAGAGCGGACACTCAGATAAGGAAACCAAAATGACTGATATTTTGAAATAAAATGGAAACTACAAGAGATTAATATCGACAATCCCACATCGTTAGAAAGGCTATCATTTTACATTTAACTGTACAAAAAGAATTAGGCATTCCCGTTTGACAAAATCGAGTACCTGTGATTGAAGTTTCCTTAATTAATCTACCGATTTCACCAAGCACAAAAAGAATACAAATTTGACAGTACTACCTAAGTGGACACATTTCATGCTAAGTCACACCGCAAAATCAAAGCTTTCTAAGTTTTATAGACGCTAAGAAGAAGAATTTTGATAAGCCACACATTTATTGGACACCCTGTAGCAAGTATTTTTGGAAGATAGATTGTATTGCCCTCTACATTTTCTATTTGAGGCATTTTTTTCTATCTCAAATAGGGAAGACTGTGAAGACTGTTTTTTTTCTTTTCAGAACTAGAAAAGCAAAATGGTTTGAAGATTTGAAATTATTGTTAATTGTTTATATTATACACATCACCATAGCGTAGGCACACATACGAAATGACTTTCACCATTTTATAGAATCTGATATAACTAGCGCATTCACCAAAAATTCAACTCGTTTTAGTTGTGGGCGGGAGTTTGGAATTGGCTTGAGCATCGTTTTCCGAATACTCCACCATTTTTTAATACGACTCCTAGTGTAGGCAGTAAGGTAAGGTAGATCATATTACGCCTAAATTGTTGGAAGTAACATAATTAGAGGTGAATAAAAAATAGCAGTAATCATCAATAATTATGTTAATCAATTTATGTTGCTTATGTATGTAGGGCTTTATACCTGGCAAACTGAAACATCAAACATATGAGGGGTCTAGAATCAGAATCCGCTATCTCCAAAATCTTGAATTTCTTAGGAAATAAGAAAAACGTGTAAGTCAATTTATTTTAGTGTTACTGGGTTTCTTGCTTTATGTAAGTACTATGTAGCATATTAACGATTCTATACTTGAAGGATTAACCTAAGTGTCAGTGGATTTGGCTGTTATTTAACTTTTTTTAATGGACATAGCAGATTTTGATGAAAAAGTTTGGATATAGCGCTTTTTGAAGACAAGCATGATGAATATGCGGATTTTCGTGTTATGATTATTCTCGGGAATAATCAACAGTTCTATTATTTTAATATTTATTGAGGCAGAATCTAAAAACAGGACTTAATTTTTGTACTTTTTGTTAGCAAATTTTGAAACAACAAACTGATGTTCTGATAGACTTAGCCAGTAATTTATTTGGTTTACCCCTTGGTTGTAAGGGGTGGAAAACGCAACCCCTAAAATTTATTTTCAATGCAACTTTTTGTGTTTATTATTTGTTCACTATTTAAAAATTTATTTCCGATGGCCTGTTTAATTCTAAACAAAACATGTCTCTTGATTTTTTCGTGCAAAATAAACAAGTTCGCAGCAAAAAATTATTTTACGAACAAGATACATATCGCCATATCGTAAAATAATTTTTTGCTGCGAGCTGGTTTATTTTGTACAAAAAATTCAAGAGACATTTTTTACTTAGAATGAAACAGGCTATCGGAAATACATTTTTAATGGTAAACAAATAATAAGACAAGAAGTTCCATTGGAAATAAATTTTAGGGGTTGCGTTTTCCACCCTTAACTACTATGGGGTAAACCAAATAAATTACTGGCTGGTGTCTTTTTGGTAGTAGAAAATGTCAGGTTAATTTCAATATTGTAACTTTTTTAGTGCCTGTGAAAAAATATTGTTAAATAAATTTTATGTACCTCCTTTAACAAGGGATGCTCCAATGAAGTTTCTTTATATGAAAGTTCCTATCTTTTTTTCGATGAGGAATCACCCCCTTAAATCATTGATTAAGGTATTTACTTTAATCAATGCTTAAATGTTTTACACTTATTTAGTTATTATCACACTCTGTATAGACTAATTAGTCCCGAATCAATAGAATGTAGTAAAATTTGTTGACATATTAATTTTTAGTGCACAATTTGCACCTTTCTTAAATGAGTAAAAAACGAATAGTGTTCACAAAAGCAATCCTGCTTTTTATACTGGATTATCATAGATTTCTGTTGGTATACTTCTTCGTTATATTTTGGGTCAAGAATGTTCATCAAACTGATCCTTTTTCATCTACATATCCTGTAAGCCTGCACTTTTAGGTATACAGTCAATTCATTCTGCTTTGATGGTTTTAATTCTTAATTATCCATGTTTTGTATATACATATTTTGATCTCTTAATATTTTTGAGAATCTGCGAATTAGGAGTTTGAAGTTTTCATAATAGATTTTTCAGCAATGTTTAAAATTGCTCTTCTTGTGACTTATCCGGTAGGACGTAGACAAAATACGTTTGTGCAGTATTCAGTGTCAGATGAAAAAAAATGAACCTTAGTAATAGTAATGCAAAAACTTACCTCTCCTTTATACATGTACTCCAGTATAGCCTTGATTTCGGTATATTTTACATCTTTGAGCACAACAACAGGATGTTTGCATGGCAAGTCAATGAACAAATGCTGGAAGTAAGGCGAACAAGCTGCCAGAACCATGCGATGGCACTTGACGGGAGCACCACCTGGAAAAAAGACATCAGTTTATCAAAATATGCTAACTTCAATTTATTTCAATTTCAATTTATTTGTATTAACGAATTACAAGTATTTCCACCTCGAAGGCAAATGAACTACAATGTAGATGAACATAATTTTGACTAATGATGATATTAAATCAATAAACTTGCAAATTTTTCGTTCGTTTTAGGGTATACTATATCTGGCCACTTCAACTAGTTCAACTTGATAAAAAAAAATCTTTCCGAAAATCAAATTTATATATGTCGATCGAAACTTTGGGTCTCTTTAAGTTTTATATGATTTCCTGTGATCTTTAATATTAAAAAATATACATTCTGTGTCAATTAGTGGATGCCCCTAATTAAGTTTTATCGCTTCAAGTTAACTTCTTTTCTTCAGGGTATACATGGCTCTATCTGGATGAAATAAGATGCTTTGAGATGTTTTCTGTTTTGCATAAGTACTGGCTAAAGTTTTCAAAGTATTTCGCATACAGTAGGTATTTGTTTAAATATTTTTAGCACCACCCAAGAATAAATTAATGAAATGCGTGTGCTTTTAGGTGTTACCGTATATGCACATTCACCACTTTTAGCTATGTCTGTCGGTCGGTCTATTCTTGATTGTTTTGAAATTCGTAAAGAACTGGAATGATGTATACGAAACATTAACAGTACTGTTATTGTGTCAAGAATGGAAAGCATTTTGTATTACCAAAACTAGTCAATCAGTGGCTGCAAAACAATGGTCAAAAAATCAAAAAGTGCTGATCTGATTCAATGAAACTTGTTTACAAATACCGTAGGCAAAAATTCAAGAATTACATATATAGGTACAGCTCCTCAGTTTTAAGCCGCATTCGTTTCACACAAAATGTCAGATAATCTCAGCTTACTTAACCTCACTCAGTTCACGTGTTCTTTTTATCCACTCAATTCAAATGACATTAACGAAAACTGTTAATTTTAGGTTATAATCCGATCATCTGTGGATGTAAATGCGAATATCTGCTACCAACATTGGCGAATGCGAATATTCAGTCTTATACTAATTTATTAAAATAAAATATTTAATTTTATTTTTGTTTGCTTAAGGTGTCAGTTCTTATATAAAATAATTCTATTTACAGATTATTTATTGTAAAAGTATTTATTGATTATTATTTTTAGTTTTGTTCAAGAAGATAATTATAACATTAAAACCGGTAAAAATTCATAGAAGAATTATTTTTGTTTGTTGAATTTTTATGAAAATTTAATTGTTAAGCTTCATTGCCCAACGTTAAATAAATAAATGATACCAAGTGATAAACAGAATACTGATACGACTACGATATTAAGCTAACTTTTACATTAAAAAACCTTTTTGAATTAAACTGAGTTGAGCAAATCAAAAACGATTGGAACCTAATTTTGTACTAATCGTATGAACTTGACAGCTATCCAGAACTTTATGCAGCCGAGTATGTTGGGTGAACTTAGTTTTCTCCATAAGTTAGCTACAGTTGACCCTGTTTCTGCCTATTCATATGGTTCCACAGAAAACTGACAAGGTACTTGACAGGACTTGTATGGTCGACGGGGATATTTATACGAGGTGGATTTTGCTGTCATTAGAGAGAGTAGAAAATAGGGTACTTGCAGAAAAAAATATTATGTCGTTTACGCGTTCCTTAGAGCCTAGTAAACATGACAAAATCACTAGTTTGGTTTTTTGGAATCGGCTGTAAGAGATATTAAAAAAATTATTTCAATGCCGGAAAATGCCGCGCAAACAACGACGTCAGTGATATCCTATAGTGATGAGATGTAAAGTATTGATATTCGATATCGATAGCCAGTGCTAACCTAACATTTTGACATTGATCATTATAACCACAAAACACAGTTACACGCAAAAGTATAATACAAAAGTCAAAAGAATAAAAGTAGGGCTAGATTAGTAGTTCACTTTGTAGGGATGGGCTTGAATTAGATTCTATCTTTGGATTCATTCATAATGGGATGTGCCGAAATAAAATGATGGTTTCGATTAGTTGCGAATCTCGGTCACAAACAGGATGAACTGTGATACCTATCAGATATAAAAATGTATTTCAACGAAAATGCTAGTGGGTTAATTGCATGTTTCAAATATATTTAAGTATCAATAAATTGAGTCGCATTGTTAAAGAATTCAGATCATCTCTAGTTTACAGTTGAATCTCACTGACCCGCGCTGTAGCAGTATCGATTGTCGATATCGATAAGATACCTGTGACGTCAGCCCTTGTTTTAAGTCACGTGGAAAAATTTGAATATATCCTTATTTTATTCTGCAAATATCTTTTTTTGGCCGTCAGTAAAATCATGTTTTTTGTTTCCTACTGCTTCTTGATATGGTTTTCTTTACACTATGTATACTCCCGAGACGATTTCACGACCTCTGCAAGTACCCTATTCTCAGAAAAAGGTTTAACTACAGTTATTTGGAATAACCGGTAAGGTTTCATTTTTTAGCGCCTAAGACATCGATGTAATATTTTATATTTAGTAACTATACTGTTCTTACGAAAAACAAAAGCTTCATTTTGGGTCAGTTCTCAGCCGGTATCAGTTGTATCATGTTTTCTGTGCTGGAAGGTGATGTGCTATGATGAATCATTTAGCTTAACCTGAGCTCAAGGATCGGTTGTACAATGTCTGGGTGTGTGTATGGCCCAGTTATTTAGTTACAGCTCAAAATTCTCTATTCTCAAGGTTGACGGTAATTGGCAATCTCTTAGGCCCAGTTCCACAATCAGTGGTCACTCTGACGGTTTACTAACCTCGACCTGCGAGTTAACTCGAACAATGGCACGCCTCTTGTTTCACAATCATAAAATGACGTGGGGTCACTGACCGCGAGTTGTATTTTATTTTTAGAGGTTGGTGGTACTGTGTCCGCGATATTTAAAATTCTTCTTCTTCTTATTTTCTTCGTTAGGTGTTTCGTGCTGGTGCTTTGTGTTTTTCTGACAAGACTGTCAAAGAATGAGTTCATTGAGTTGCCAGTTCCATGCGATTTCCAACCTCATTTTGGTTTTTTCCACTGACGTTTTTTCATTTCATTCACAGTTATTTGATGTTTGGCATAGATTTAAAATATTTTTAGGTTGGGTTGGTGTTTTGACTGCTTGGTGCTGTAGTTGTTTCTGGGGCCTTTTTCAAATAATAACCGTGCATGTACCCGTGTGTCAGCATGAACAAACCAAAAAGAGCGAACAACTTTTCAAAAGATGATGAATATCTGTTCATTTTGTTAGTAGAAAAGTACAGGCATGTAATAGAATGTAAAACAAAGGGTGCAACAACATGGCGTGAAAAAGACAACGCCTGGGAAAAGATAGGAGAAGAATTTAATTGCAAATGTGGAAATAATAGCCGCAGATCTGTAAAGGTGCTGAAAGAAAAATACAAAAATTTAAAAAATACCAAGGCGTCATGGTCATCATATTCCTCAAAATAATTGACTCTAGGTCGAAATATTCTTGGTCTCATTGCTTCTTCATCACTCGTATACGCATTTACATCATAACCATCTATTTCAAATAAAAAGAACGATGGAAAGCGTTAAGGTAAAAACGATGAAATATGAAACTCCAAACGCCTAGCAAGTAGCAAAGCCAAAGTGACATAACCTAATGTGCATGCGTCATCCTAAACCTGGGGTTAACTCAAGAATTTCTTGGGGTCAAGTTAACTCAGAGTTAACCTCAAGTAAAATCGAAAACCACCATTTGTGAAACATGACATCCAGGGTTAACCTCCGGTCAACACACAACCTTGAGTTAACTCATCATTGTGAAACCGGCCCTTACCGTCGCAAACGAGTGTCACGTCGGTGAAGTCCTCGTTGTGTAGGAGATCTTCGAAGCAGGCGAGCAGGTTGGTACGATGGTTGTTCCAACGCAGGCAGTACTGCTGTTGCTGTTGCAGCTGCAGCTGCTGCTGTGACAGGACGGACATGGCGGAGGCAGGATGGCAGCCTGCGTGGAGGCCGATGCTGAGCAAGCGGCAAGCTGATGATGCTGCTGAAAGGGAAAGGAATAGTAATCGGGCATTTATTTACTTACTCACTAGTTGGCAAGATGAAAATACAGGGTGAGTTTTTAGTACCGGCTCGGTCGATAACACCACTACTATAGAAGATATCGAAAAAAGTTGTATATAAAAGTTGTATCCACGGATAAGCTCCTTGCTCAGAAAATATTTTGATTTATACAGGGTGATCCCTAACTACGTGGTGATGCAGACATGCATTTTTTTAAATGAGACACCCTATATATTATTCTATATTCAAATTCTACTAATGATTTCCGTTCCTCCAATATGCGGCTTTGTTACATTATACAGGGTATTTCAAAAGTAATGCCCATCTTTATATCCAAATCGCTGCCAAATGAACGTACTGTATATCAAAAAGCGATGAATCAAAAATCATTTCTTTTACACGGATGGATAAGAAATATCATCTGGTTTTGAAATCGTCTATAAGAAAAGCCCGCGACGCATATTCGTATACAGGGTAATCCAGAATGCAAAATCTAGATTTTCTCTCTTTTTTTAAATGTAACTCCCAATATTTTATTATACCAAAGAATTACCTTTAATATGCTCTTTCATCTTTGTATAGCACTTGTTATGGCTCAAATCATTAGTTTCTGAGATATTTCGATTTTTCTACAAATTTTAAATATACCTTCTATTTGTTTACTAAAATTCATTTATTTAGAGAAAACACTATCAAATTTTAGTTTTGCTTAACAAACAGCTAAAATATAAGGCCATAATAGTACTTGATCAAGTCAAAACACTGAATTGACGAGGTAATATAGGTCAAGTGTGCTGAGGAAACAATTTTGTAGACGTCATGCATAATTATCAAGCAGATCTATCAGGTAGGCTATGAAACATTAAATAAAATAATAAAACGATTCTTCATTCTTTCAAACGCATTAGTTTTAGAGTGCCTCCCTTCTGTACATTGCTGTTCATAGTTGATATATCCTAGAGGCAAGTAGGCAATTTCTTAAAGATTCTCCCAAATACCCTCAATGGAAAAATTAATTTTTAAACCTCGTTTTTCACACAGTACGGAATTATTGAGCAGGTTATGAAAACTGTCAATTTTTCTAAGCATACCTAATAAATCTGCTTGATAATTATGCATCACGCCTACAAAATTGTTTCCTCAGCATACTTGACTTTATTATCTCGATGATTCAGGGTTTTGACTTCATCAAATACCATCATGACCTTATAATTTAGTTGCTCGTTAAATAAAAAAACAAATTCGATAGTACTTTCTCAAAATAAATAAATTTTAGTACACAAATGGAGGCCATATTTTAAATTTACCGAAAAATCGAAATATCTCGGAAACCGATGGTCGTAGGTACAACAAGTGCTATACAAGTATGAAAGAGGATATTAAAAGCAATTCTTTGATATAATAAAGTATTGGGGATTACGTTTGAAAAAAAAGAAAAAATCTGGATTTTGCATTCTACATCACCCTGTATACGAATATGCGTCACAGGCTTTTTTTATAGCCGATTTTAAAACTAGATGATATTTTTGATCCATCCGTGTAAAAAATATGGTTTTTGATTCATAACTTTTTGATATACAGTACGTTCATTTGACAGCGATTTGGAGATAAAAATGGTCATAACTTTTGAAATACCCTGTATAATGTAACAAAACCCTATATTGGAGGAACGGAAATCATTAGTAGAATTTGAATATAGAATAATATATAGGGTGTCTCATTTAAAAAATGCATGTTTGCATCACCACGTATTTATGGATCACCCTGTATAAATCAAAATATTTTCTGAGCAAGGAGCATAATCGTGGCTACAACTTTTGTATACAACTTTTTTCGATATCTTCTATAGTAGTGGTGTTATCGACCGACCCGGTACTAAAAACTCACCCTGTATAACACATAATAAATTCAAAACAAGAACAATTTATTGGAGGCCGTCTTCATAGTTGATACTTAACCCACATACCACTCGATAACCCTAGAACGGTGATCGGTCACGAGCGCGGCGGTTTGATTTTTACCTGTTTATAAAAAGGGTGCCTTCATCGGCACTGGTCACTTGCACGCCGGAAGAAAATTAAGCTTGGTTATTCATAATGACCATGCACATCCCTTTTATTCTTGCGAACTTTCATCTGTCTTTTTACTACTTGCGGTAGCTTACAGTTACTTCTTTGATTATTTAAATGACTATCCGGATTCCGTAGGTATATAAAACTACCCTTAATGAAAATATTTCAGTAGTTTGCAATCCTTAGTTGCTGTTTGTGGGCATTGTTTGTGTTCTGCTTTTTCATCATGGAGACTATATTATGTGTGAAAGGGAAGAAATTAATAGTCCTTGAAGAGTATACGTTCCGAAGAAATAAAGAAACCACCCGTGGTGTAGCCTAGAGATGCTCTAGAAGAGGATGCATAGCATCTTTCCTGATGGATCAATCGGAAGAGATTGTTCTTAAAAGAAATAATGAGCACAACCATGATAATCGCACAAAACATGTTGTGAAGGTAAATTTCTCGAACTTTTTTTTACATCGTCAAGGAATCGATCAAATTTGTGACAAATTAGAACATGTTCTGATTACTTAAAATTTTTTGGGGAATTATAAAGACATTTCGCTCTGCTGACAATACCAACTTCTTTATTTGCATCTATTATAGTAATCAGATCAACTTATTATGTTCAGAACAAAATTTCGCATTTAATAGTGTAAAAAAGCAATTCATTTCGGTCAAATAAAAAGTAACGATACCTCTGACTGGAGTTCTACAAATTCTTCAGTAACTATTAGCAAGATCGCAAAAAATGACGAATGAATTAAAATCGGTTAAAATTATGACATAAGTTTACCTCGCCGCCCCGCGTGCTGGTGTCCACATACCCGTCTATTATCCAAAATATTTTAGGGGCTTCTGACCGGTGGGATTAGGACAAATCTGACCGTGGCGCGCTAGTGTCCTATGGCCCATCTGGTGACCGAAATATTTTACGCGCTTCTGACCGTGGGATTAGGACCAATCTGACCGCGGCGCGCTAGTGTCCTATGGCCCCTAGAACATCCTAAAGAAAGCTGTATCGCCCAAATTTGGGATAAGACCAGAATGACATCTACAGGTTATCTGTAGGTTGTCCTAGGATAACCAGTTTGGAATATTCTGTGGCAGGCAGGCATGGACATCGTTTGGACATCCCGCCGTTTATCACTGGAAGACTCTAAGGATGACGGTTATTGTATACTATGAGGCCGTTCAAGAGATATCCCTTCAAGACCGTACCCTTCCGTATACAAAATCTGGCGGGTGAAAGTGACTTGCAGGAAGCTAGCAGCTTGAAATAGTCCTGGTCCCTGCATCATTTTTCGCCGTTTATCATATCTTTCAGTATCATTATTATCATTTATTTGTACTATACAATACAAATACTACCATCTCGAAGGCACTTATATGTACCATCCGACACGCCAAGGGCCCCCAAGTACAAACCACAATTTGCAAGTCAGATAATCATTCGGCAACCTGTTTGTTTTTGCAAGGTGAGTGTAAAATTGTCCAAGCCTTTATAATGCCTAAAGTTTATAGAAAAATCTCCTTGCACCCCAAGTCAACATTCTATAGGAACATTAAAAAGAAAAAAGAAAGTTTAATGGCAAAACTTTATACTACAAACTATTGTGATGCACTTCATGAAGGAACGGAACAGAATGAGGTTAGGTTGAATCATGTTAAACACTCTGGTGGTAGCTCTAGACAGACAGACTACCCTCCAAGTGAATAACCCGGTATGTAAACCGGAGTAGTATAGAAAAACAGTTCTAGAAAAAAAATCCCGACTTTTGTCCGACTTTTTAGTACAGATATCCGTACGAACAGCGTTTTTATCAGACTTGCCCACAACGCCCTCAAGCAAAATATCGATAAAATATTTTTCCAAGAAACCCATCCAAATGTTTTTGTGGTGAGCATATCCCATCATCCTTATCTAAAAATTACTTCACCGAAATCCATTTGGCCTTAAAAGTGTTTGCTTTGAACTATTCGGCCTTTGCTAATCATAGCAAATATAGGTTCACAAAGTGGCAATGCCAAATATATCGGAAGAGATAATGGTTGTCCCGGATGTTATTTCGTCTGCTTTATCTAAGTTTGTGCTGTCCAGCATGGCTTTATATATATCACTAATGCTATTTTCTTTTTCTTTTAGATAACGCGAGAAAGGACTTGCCTATGTATATTCCGCAAGAACAACAAAATTAATTGTTCTGAACTATTGTCACAGATCAATGTTTCTGTTCCAAGACTTACGTCTAGGAAAGATGTCACATTTCGTTGTAAGAGGGTGCAGACTAGCTTACTACATAAACCTCCAATCGAGTTTATGTGCAGGAAAGCAAATGCAATTTCAGAGATACGCCATCTCAATTCAAGTATAGCTTTATTGAGGTTAAAAACACAACAAAGTCTCACCTCTAACCCTTTTGTCAGCTATGGTTCCATTTTCTTCTTTTTCGTCAAGTGGTAATATGAAATTCAACTATCATTATGTAAAAAATGTCCATTTAAGTTTAGGTTAAGCTAGGAGGGAATGCTGTTGGAATCGAATAACTATGTTGCTCTGCAAATGGTTTTACTACTGTTGTGCAATAGCTCAATAAGCTCAATAGCTTATTGTTATTTATTATTATAAGACACTGGGCTTTAAAACGAGGCCTGTTATCAGGGTGCTTCTGATTTTGTCAGTGTTTAATTAATTTTATTTTTGTATGTCACCGTGCAACTATAGTTATAAGAATTTCGACTAACACTCAACAGAAAGAAAACAAAATTCATGATAATTGCAGATAAACCTATTGCCAATATTAATCTGTATGAGAAGCATGAACAGATTGAACAAGTGTCTGTTCTAAAGAAATCAGGATAAGAATAGAAAACTCTAGAAGCGCATTGAACAATATGAGACAACTTGTGGAACAGAGCAATAGACAATCATGGCGAATCCCGTGTTGTTGCACTTGATATATCGAAAGCTTTCGACAGAGTCTGGCATGACGGACTTCTGGTCAAGCTTGCTGCTTATGGACTACCACCTGGCCTGCGCCAGTGGCTGAATAGCTTTTTGAACGACCGATCTCTGTTTGTTGTAGTCGAGGGCTGTTCATCAGACGTATTTTCAATAAACGCCGGTGTTCCTTAGGGATCTGTCCTATCCCCTACACTGTTTCTGCAGTACATCAACGAGCTGCTGGAAATAACATCCAATCCAATCTACAGCTTCACAGATGACAGTACATTAGTGTCGTGCATGGAACCAGGCAAGCCACTATCATCCCGGGAGACGGTATGTCGGCGACAGCAGCATGCCTCACAGATCAACGCAGATATCAAAACAATTGTCGAGTGGGGATTAGCAAATAAAGTACAGTTTAACGTACAAAAAACTCAGGCAACAACACTTACAAAGAAGTCTCAAGATGGCTTACCAACCGTGGAAATGGAGGGTCACCCCATAGTCGAATCACCTTCCGTCAAGCTTTTGGGAATCAACATCAACAATAACATGTCCTGGCACGACCACGTCGTCAGTATTGCTAAAACGGCATCCCAGAAGCTTGGAGTTTTGTTCCGCTGTAGGAAGTTGTATACACCAGAGCAACTGCTGCTGCTCTACAAGGCACAGATCCGACCATCGCTGGAGTATTGCTCCCATGTGTGGGGATGCGCTCCGAAGCACTCTCTAAAGCTTCTGGACACTATCCAGAAAAGAGCGATTAGACTAATCGATACGCCAAACCTCACAAAGGACCTCCACAGCCTGGAACATCGAAGGAGGGTGGCTGACCTATCCCTGTTTTACAGATTCTATCAGGGAAGATGTTCGAGTGAGCTCTCTCAGATAATAACACCACAGGCCGTCCAAACTAGGAACACTAGAGAAGCTCTGCGAGCTCATCCTTACCAGGTCGAGGTCCTTACTCCCCGAACTAGTCTCCTCCAGCATTTCTTCTTTTGGAGAACTTCGACGCTGTGGAATCAGCTGCCGGGGAGTTTGTTTCCCGACGGCTACAACCTGCAGCGTTTCAAATCTAACGTGAACCGACACTTATCCTCTAGCAGCGCTTCTCCAGCGCCATAGGATTTCAGCCTTTGCGGGAGGCCGACCATAAAAAAAAAGTTCAAGTTTGAGAGTGAGGTGATTGTTACAATTTTCCCCCCAAACAATACTTTTAGTATCTTGTTTAAATGCTAGTTAAAGTCTCTGGAGTCAATAGCTTCTACGATTCTAAGACATAATGCAACCTGTAAATGACGAAATGATGAAAAAGCACATGTACCTACGTTAATTCATGCAACATGGGCATACGACTATGTTGGTAAGATTTTGTAATCAGAGCAATCTGAGAAAAGATAATTTTCGACTAATGTTATCTGCAAGGTAGCTCAAAGTGCAGCGTTTATGCTTTGTACGTAGGATTTGAGATAAAAATTTACGAATATTTTTCATTGCGGTAGGTTAGCGTTATAAATAACCATTATTGTATTGAAATTGGTTCATGATTCCATAGAATGTACTATGTGTACTTTATCGTATAGTTGAAGGAATAATAAGTGCTTTGTTTTTTTAACAAATTATCTGAGAATACTTTTGAGATTAAAAATAAAAATTGGCATGTAGGACTTATACAGGGTGAGTTTTTGGTACCGGCTCGGTCGATAACTCCACTACTCTGTAGAAGATAGCAAGAAAAGTTGTATATAAAAGTTGTAGCCACGGATATGCTCCTTGCTCAAAAAATATTTAGATTTATACAGGGTGATCCATAACTCCGAGGTGATGCAAACATGCATTTTTTTAAATGAGACAACCTATATATTATTCTTTATTCAAATTCTACTAATGATTTCCGTTCTTCCAATATAGGGTATTGTTATATAATACAGGGTATTTCAAAAGTTAGACCATTTTTATATTCAAATCGCTATCAAATGATGAGGCAAGTGATGAATCGAAAATCTTTTTTTTAGACGGATGGATAAAAAATATCCTCTAGTTTTAAAATCGGCTACAAAAAAAGCCCGCGACGTATATGCGTATACAGGGTGATGTAGAATGCAGAATCTAGATTTTCTCTCTTTTATAAATGTAACCCCCAATATTTTATTATACCAAAGAATTGCTTTTAATATGCTCTTTCATCTTTGTATAGCACTTGTTATGGCTGCATTCATTAGTTTCTGAGATATTTCGTTTTTTATACAAATTTTAAATATACCTTCTATTTGTTTACTAAACCTTATTTATTTTGAGAAAATACTATCAAATTTTATTTTTGCTTAACAAAAAACTAAAATATAAGCACATAATACTACTTGATCAAGTCAAATACTGAATTAACGACATAATGTAGGTCAAGTGTGCTGAGGAAACAATTTTATAATATTAAACGACACAGTCCAATTAAAACGATTCTTCAATCTTTCAAACGCATTAGTTTTAGAGTGCCTTCGATCTGGGATCTGGATATTGCTGTTGGTTGGTATATTCTAGAGGCAAGTAGGCAATTTCTCAAAGATTCTCCTAAATACCCTCAATGGGAAAATTAATTTTTAAAGCTGGTTTTTCACACAGTACTGAATTATTGAGCAGGTTTCCTCAGCATACTTGACTTTATTATCTCGATGACTCGAGGTTTTGACTTCATCCAATACTACCATATACCTTACAATTTAGTTGTTCGTTAAATAAAAAACAAATTCGATAGTACTTTCTCAAAATAAATAAATTTCATTACACAAATAGAAGCTATATTTTAAATTTAGCGATAAATCAAAATATCTCGAAAACTGATAGACGTAGGTACAACAAGTGCTAGAGAAAGATGAAAGAGCATATAAAAAGCAATTCTTTGGGATAATAAAATATTGGGAGTTACATTTAAAAAAAAAGAGAAAATCTGGATTTTGCATTCTACGTCACCCTGTATACGAATATGCGTCGCGGGCTATTTTTATAGCCGATTTTAAAACTAGAGGATATTTTTAATCTTTTCGTGTAAATAAAGTAATTTTTGATTCATTACATTCTGATATACATTACGTTCATTATTTGACCACGATTTGGATATTTTTCTAGCTTATCATTTTTGTACAATATTCTGCACAACTCAGTAGACTGTTCTTATTTGCTGAGTAAAATCAATTTTAATATACCTAGGTTAGAAAGCAGACAACAAGCAACTTTTTATTGTCCCACTTGTAATACCAATGTTATGAAGAAGTCGCCTATTTACACTTTGTGTTTTTTGTTTAATTCGATCTGTGAGTATTGTGACATTAATTTAGATAACAAACAGTCCATCATTAGTATATACAAATCTAGTTCACTTAGCATGTAACAACTTTTGTAAGTTTTATTATCTTGGCATTGTTTAGCATTTCCTGTTATTGGGTGTAACCTGTCGGAAATAAATGTATTATTATTATTATAGAAATGGTCATAACTTTTGAAATACCCTGTATAATGTAACAGCACCCTAGATTGGAAGAACGGAAATCTTTAGTAGAATTTGAGTATGGAATAATATATTGTTGTATTCAAACATATTTTTGAATACAACAATGGCAAAATTCTTCTTGGCTGGCAGTGTCTACATGTTTATGAAAATAATAAGTTAACACAATGCAGAAGATGTTTTCGATTCAACCACTCAGAAAAGAAATGCAGGAACAAGAGGATCTGTAGAGATTGCGGCATCGAACACGAAAACAACGACAATTGTAAGCATGCACAAATTCAGTGTTGCAATTGTATATATATGAATAAGAAATTCAACAAAAATCACAATGTCAACCATTGCCCAACAAATACAGATTGTCCATCCTACAGGTATTATCAGTACCTCTACAATACAAAAATACTCTTCTAAAGTCTAAGTTTTAGGTCATCCTACAGTAACTACTTAGTAAGTATTAAGTATGTTTGAATACATAAACAATTTCCAAATTCAAAATATCAAGACAAATGTTTTACAAGACGTTGATGCATTTAATAATTTTTTAATAAATTCCTATGTTAGTCTCAAGATTTTTCACATGAATATAAGAAGTATTAGTCATAATATTGATTCATTCAAAGTTTTATTAACTAGAATAGATCATACTTTCGACATTATTGTTTTAACTGAAACATGGAAGCTGATTGATATATCGTTATTTCAGTTACAGGGATATGACACCTTATACAATTTTGGCACATATAACCAGAATGACGGGGTGATAGTATATGTAAGAAACAATCTCAACTACAATCACGAAATATTTTCGTTGAACAATGGGATCAAAATTCTAAATTTATTCATTACTTTTGATAAGAAAAAAATTAAAATATCATCAATATATCGTTCTCCGTCCTTAGCACCTCATGAGTTCCTAACCGATATAGAAAATTTCATCAATAATCATGATAATAACCTTCTAAACCAACATATACTTATAGGTGATATTAATATCAACATTTTGGAAGAAAATTCAATTACAAAAAGATACCTAGACATCTTAAATGCTAACGGTTATTTATCATACATTAATGAACCGACTAGAGCAATCAACGGGACATGCATAGATCACTGTTTTATTAAAAACTTTGCAAAACATTTTTCCTATATTCCATTTATTCTTGAAACCGATATCACGGACCACTTTTCCACTATACTATTCATATGCTCATACAAAAATATATCTAATAAGCTAATAACGGATACAGGCAACAAAAATTACAAATTTTTTATAGATAATTCTAAATTGATCTCCAATGCTAAAAAAGAATCATGGGAAGGAATATATTCCTCGAACGATATTGATCAAATTACAAATATATTTGTAGATAAAATTATAAATTTAATAAGCACAAGCACAAATAAAGTTAAAATCAGCCACAATGAAATAGGTAGGAGTATGTGGATAACTAAGGGACTTATCAAATCTGCAAATGAAAAAAATCGACTTTACATATTAATGAAACAAACAAATACTGAAGAAAATATAAATAATTATAATAGATATAAAAATAAATTCATAGAACTAATTAGACAAACCAAAAGAGAATATTATTTAAAAAAAATAGATAACAATATCAATGATCCGAAAAGACTTTGGTCAACTATTCATGAAATTTCAAATAAAACAAATCAAGTCAAAGATACTACCATTAATGAATTAAATACGAGCTCTGGGAAAGTTACAAAAGATCAACAAATCATTAGTGACGAATTTGTGAAGTTTTTCACTGAAATTGGTGAAAATTTGGCAAACCTTCTACAAACAGTCCCGAACATAGGAAAAAGTAACGAAAAAAGATCACTAAACACATTTGTTTTGAGGGAAGTAGATTCCAATGAAGTATTAAATATAATTATGTCATTAAAGAATCGAAAATCTCCCGGACTTGATGGAATTAGAGCTGAACATCTCAAAATCATAGCACATGAAATAACAGAACCATTTACCCATATTATTAATAGCTGTTTTCGGTTAGGAACATATCCTTCACAATTTAAGAAAGCTATAATAACTCCCGTCTACAAAGCAGGCGATAAAACAGAGGTTAGCAATTATAGACCTATATCTGTGATATCAAGCTTATCAAAAGTAATTGAAAAACTACTCTCTTCTAGGATACAGGAATATCTGACTAAATATAATTTATTACATACAAATCAATTTGGATTTACAAATGGTAGATCTACATCAGATGCAATTTTGACGGTCGTGAATGAAATTTATAAAAATATAGATGAAAAAACACCCTCCATTTGTATCTTTGTTGATTTGCAAAAAGCGTTTGATACAGTGAATCATAAATTACTTCTGAACACCTTAGAACGACTTGGATTTCGTGGCACGATGTATAAATTGCTTGAAAATTATTTATCTAACAGGCCACAATCCGTGAAGATAGCAAAATCAATAAGTAAGGAAATGTTTGTTAAGTGTGGTGTTCCACAAGGAACAGTTTTGGGACCACTTTTATTTAATATATATTTAAATGATCTTTTCGAAATTGATTGTGTTGGTAAAATAATCAGTTTTGCAGACGATACAGCCATACTGTATAAAGAAAAAGAATGGGATAAGCTAAAAAACATTATTGAACACGATTTTGTCAAAATTATTCAATGGCTTACTCAAAAAAAATTGACAATAAACTTTTCTAAAACACACTTTTTACCGTTTACTTCCTATTCTAGATATTTACCTTCTTTCAGTAATATTACGTTAAACATAAATAATAAAATAATCAAAATTGACAGATTAAACAGTATAAAGTATCTAGGAATCTATTTAGACACACACTTACGTTGGGATGTACATATTAATAATCTATTAAAAAAAATTAGATTCATTTCATACAAGGTAAAATTACTAACAAACATTTTAACAGAAAAGCATCTACGTACAGTTTACTATGCATTAATTGAAACCCATCTCATTTACGGTATATTGGCATGGGGTGCTGCATGCACAACATACATAAATGATTTAGATATTCTCCAAAAAGCAATTCTAAAATCTATGTTTAAAAAACCAAAACTGTATCCTAGTGACGATTTGTTCAGGGAAGCTCTAATATACGATGTCAGGCAACTTTATTTCTTACATACTATCTTTCGTTATCACAAAAATTCAAATGAGCAAGACAGCATCAAACACGATCATAACACAAGATATAAATTACATGCAAAAGGCATACCTAAAACAAGAAAATCGATTATGCAGAAATCATACATTTATTTAGCGCCAAAATTATATCAGAGAGTACCTAATGATATAAAGGAACTACAGTCCACTAAACGATTTAAAAAATATCTTAAAGAATGGTTGAATACACTAGATAGGAAAGAAATACATGAATTAATAAATAAATCATATTATAACTAAATCCATAAGTAATCTTAAAATTTTATAAACAAATTTCATTCAAATTACTCATAGCCATGTTATCTAATCTCTACCATATTTATCTTATACATACGTAAGTATGTGATTGTAATATTTATGTACGTATACATTGTAACACTGAATTCGTCCATGCACAGGCCTAGTCCTTCTATGGATGTTAACATATTTATTTACTCATTTTTTTCAATTATTTGTTTTTTGTACTTTGAGTAAATAAATATTATTATTATTATTATATAGGGTGTTTCATTTAAAAAAATGCATGTTTGCATCACCACGTAGTTATGGATCACCCTGTATAAATCAAAATATTTTCTGACCAAGGAGCATATCCGTGGCTCCAACTTTTATATACAATTTTTTTCGCTATCTTCTCAGAAGTGGAGTTATCGACCGCGCCAGTACTAAAAACTTACCCTGTATATTACAATGCAATTCTCCCAAATAGTGAATTAACCAGAGACGCTACGGGTTATTTAATTATCGAGGAGTTAAGGTTCCAAACCATACCTTCTGAATTCTAGAGAGCAATTCTTATATGAAAAGCGAGTATTAGGATGGATAGTATTGTATATGTCGCAGTCTCATTGTAAAATTAGTCATATTATTATACGCCTAGGTTTTTTCAATACGACTAGGCGTATTGCTATATCGCCGAAATAATCGAGGAACTCACAACTTGACTGACAATTTAAGGCGTATTAGAATACGCCTGTTGCTTATTAGGCTCATTGTCAAATTTCAATAGCGCGCGATTACTCTGGATTCTGATAGGTTATACTCGTCGTATTATAATACGACTGACGACTTGTCAGGCTAATTGTATGTTATTGTGGTTGTGACTTACTGTTCACTTTCTCTGTGCAATATTAGTGCAAATGATTGCATTGAAAATGAGTGATGAATCGCTAGCTGTATTTGTCCACAAGGACAAGTATTATGAAGAACTTGAAGTTTTACAAAGGTGAGAAGTTGTAATAGCCATACCATACCATAATCTTAAAATTTTAAAAGTTTTAATAGCGAGTTTTAGTTGTGCTGACAAATTGGGCGGCGTAAGAGCGGATCGTGTTCTAATAAATAACCCTAATCTATAATTATTTATTTCTTTGCCCTATGAGCGATTTTCATAATTTGCCTAGCACACTGCCAGTCGTATTATAATAAGACGGATATTATACAGTCCAATTCTAAAAACAACCCCATACAGATTCTTTTGAACAATAAGACTAAGAAGCGTCAGGCGTATTATAACACGTCTTAAATATCAGTCATATTGTCAGATTTTCATTTACTTTGTTCGTTTTACATTACGCCTAGTCATATTGAAAAAGCCTAGCCGTATTATAATAAGACTGATATTATGATAAGCCTGCGACATATATATCGAACTTTCAGTATTTGTCAAAAATATCGTTTAGCTAATTGTGAAAAGTGAAAGTATTTTATGAGTAGTCTCTGAAGATGACATAAAATACAGGGTGTTCCATTTAAAATATCCGAAAAAATCATTGTCGTGAGTACTGGGTCACCCTGTATACAAGATAAAATATATTAAAAACTTTGATATGCCGTTTGAAGATCACCCTGTAGAGCAGTGTGCCATTATCACAAGCTCACATTTCTTTGATTATACCTCCTGTCTCCATGTCTGTCTGCAGAAGGGTGTTCCTAATTTTAGCACACATTTTTGCCATCCCTCTTGAGCCGACACGTGTAAGCAACCTGGGGAGTGTTTTCTATCTTGTCTGCGAGAATTAATTTTGTTGACTGAGATTTATAAGTAGTGTAGAAATTTTAGATAATTCCTGCGAAAATGCCGATATTTAGAGTATGGTAGGTAACCTTATCAAAAGTACGATGGTTTAAGAGACCTCTCTGAAATAAATTTATGTTTGGTATTTTCAGGAATAGGTCAAGTAAAACTAAAACAGCCTCTTTTCTTCTATGCGATGTTTCTGTCAGTATATATACACCTTCAAGTATGAAATTTCAGATATCAAAGTCGATGAAAGGTACAATTATATAAAAGCAAACTTTATAATTAAAAAAAATACAATTGTAGATTTGTTTATGTAATCATATATGGG
This sequence comes from Callosobruchus maculatus, assembly GCA_951848785.1. Taxonomy (NCBI): domain Eukaryota; kingdom Metazoa; phylum Arthropoda; class Insecta; order Coleoptera; family Chrysomelidae; genus Callosobruchus; species Callosobruchus maculatus. The sequence goes on along the minus strand of CATOUR010000011.1, from coordinate 5,744,367 downwards.
GTGACCCAAATTTAGGGTGTGATTCTATTTTTCGAATAAAATTCAAACTATTTCGAATCTTTTGCGATCCTTTATTGTATTGTAAACATTGGCCTTCATCATTTATACGTGAAAGATAATGTCGAGCAAATGGCCTCCGCGACACTTCTTGCAGTACATAATTGTGCAACTGAAATTCCTTACAACATTTTGGCATATATGAGATTGTATTTCACCAAATACACGCCGAATTTCGTCTATCAACTCCGGGATCGTTTTGGGATTGCTAGCATAGACTTTTCCTTTCACGTAACCCCAACGAAACAAGTCAAACGGGGTTAGATCGCAAGATCTTGGCGGCCAATCATTATCACCTTTCAACGAAATCAAGCGATTGGGAAATTTGGATTTCAAAAAATTGATGGTTTCGCCTGCAGTGTGACTCTTCGCCCCATTTTGTTGAAACCACATGTTGTCAGTGTCCATGCCATCCAATATCAGCCACAAAAAGTTTTCCCACATCGCTCGGTAATTGACGCCACTCACAGTTGCCGCTTTTCGATCCTGTTTTTCGAAGAAGTACGGCCCAATCACTTATTGCGCTGACAATCCACACCAAACAGTGACCCGTTGTGGATACATGGGTACCTCTGCATACGTCTTTGGATTTTCATCGCCCCAGATGCAGCAGTATTGTCTGTTGTCGTAGCCATTCAAATGAAATTGAGACTCAATAAAAATTACTTTTTCGTAAAAACGATTGTCACTTGACAACCGCTCTAAGATCTAGTTAGTAAACGTTCGACGTCTTCCGTGATCATTTGGCAATAGTTCCTGCGTCAATTAAATTTTGTACGTATGGACACCCAAATCGTCTTTCAAATTCGCCGCAGAGAGTCATATGAAATGTTGGCTTGCTGTGAACTTCGGCGAATGGAGGTGGATGGACTGTCGGCGACACTTTCACGAATTGCTTCAATGTTTTCGTTTATATGCACTGAACGCCGATGCGGAACATGTCGCAGGTCACACAACGAACCAGTTTACTCGAACTACTGCACCATTTTTCGTATAGCCTTCTCAGATTGACGATCAAATCGACCGTATTCACTTCGGAGTCTCTGAAATGTGGTTCTCACAGAACGCGAATTTCCGTAGTTAGTTTGAATAACTTTAACACGCTGTTGCACGCCAAACGATGACATGATCACAAATGGTATTGACTGGAGATGTCAGATGTGACATCTGAAATGTCAAACGATTTGACGTTTAAAAAAAATACATGTTGGATTCCCTTACCCTAAAGTTGGCTCACCCGTTAGTATTACTACACCGCTAAGCCCCAAAATGCGCAAAAAAATCCGTATATAGGGTGAGTCCTGAAATGATAGTTTTCTTTAAACTGTGTAAACTACACACAACATTCTTCAAATAAGTTTTTTCAGAAAACTGAAAAATAAGTGAGACACGGAATAAAAAGTATATCTGGGCTTATATATCAAGACGTACCTAGTCTGTTTATACCTATTTAGTTTTTTGCTCGGATTTTTGACAAATCGAGTGGGTATTGTACCTGTCAGATAGTGCAGTAGTCACTTTAGGAAAAAAAATAGTTTTTTGCATAAAATAAAAGGTACCACAAGATTTTAAATAAAATAAGGACTTATTTTGTGTACCAAAAACTATTAGGTGCTATTTGCAAAAACAAAGTTGGGGTGAGTTTTAGGGTTAAGTTAAGTATAAAAAATGTTTTGAACGCATGGCATGATAAACCCTGTAGTACTTTCAAACATTCTACTTAGTTTTCGTTTGAACATTTTTTTGTTACGACAATATCACGTGTCAAGGAAATTCTAATTCATAGCTATAATTGTTGTGTTGATATAAAAGTACAAAATACTTATCGGAACCCTTGGCAAGTACGCAATTTTGGACGAACTAAGTTGTGGCATTGATGTTGTGGTATGCATCACAACTATGCATTTTGTAGAACAGATTTGAAATGCGTATTTATCAGTATTTTTATCTGCAAGTGTCGCCAAAACTCATTGAAAAATTATATTCTGGAGAAAAATTCCATAGAAACCAGAAGTTTATACAAATGTTAATTTTTTTTACATTTAATATTTCTGTTTTGAATTACGGAGTAGACATTCTCCCTTCACAAGTACCAGGAAATACCATAGGTCATAAAAAATGATTGCATAATTAGGGGGAGGGTTATAGTATTGTCATCAATAATATCATCATTACGGTACAATGACTATACAATTATATGCAAAAAACTGTATCCCATTTTACGAGCTGTTGAATAGGATTTTAATGTAGTCACCCCAGCTTTGTTGTTATCCATAGGATTATTGTTGGGCTCGTGCCTTGCTTCAGTGTGGTCAGGGTTCCCTCTTCTCATTCATTCATTCATACGGATTTTTTTCAGAATACTTAACTTGTCGCTTACAAGGTTTTATGATCTATGTTTTGACATATTTTGAACTTAAATAAGATTGGAACATTCGAAATGTGGACTCTGCGACGAATGTTGAGATTGTCCTGGGTCAACCATGAGAGAAATGAGAACGTTCTTCAGAGAGCTGGCTTAGCAGAACGAGAAGTTTTTGAGGTTGTAAGGAAGAGGAACATAGCTTACCTAGACCACATAATGCGTGGGGAACCGCTATCACCCCCGGCGTCTCATTCTTAGGGGAAGAAGGGAGAAGAGGAATTGGAAGAAAAAAGCTATCATGGCTGAGAAGCATCCGTCACTGGACAGGAATAAGCGACTTGCAGGAATTACAGAGAGCTGCAATGAATAGGATGATCGAATGAGAGAAAGGAGGACCGCCTACGCAGGAATTTGCATGGCACCCTAAGAAGAAGAACTTAAATATACCTAATTTTCATTGTATCTGTGGCTTAAGAGGTAAAAACCGAAACTGCAACCCTTGCGATAATTAGCGTTTTATAAGTTTCAATGGACTAGGACATGCATTTTTTTATTTTACAACATACTATAGGATCTATTGTACCATGCTCTCGAAACATTTTTTTTATACTTCAACCCCAACTTTGTTTTTTTAAATAGCACCTAATAGCTTTTTCCTACACAAAATAAGTCCCTATTTTATTTAAAATCTTTTAGTACCTTTGATTTTTAATAAAAAGCAATTTTTTTCGTATGTATCGTCCAATGAATTTGCGGTTCTTGGATTTTTAGACGGGCGACGCCGACACAAGCTTAAAATAAATAAAATAAATAAGAAAAACAGATAAGAAAGAAAACTAAGTGGGTCTTTCAAGAATACCGAATATCATACCATGTTTTCGAAACATTTTTTTTTTGCTCCAACCCCTAAAACTTACCCTCCACTTTTTGTTTTCCAAATAACACCACACAGCTTTTCCTAAATTATTAAGGTCATTATTTTATTTGATATCTTGTAGTGCTTCATACACAAACCAATCTTTTTCGTAAATTCATTAACATAAATAAAATGAGCATTTTTATGAGGTGTAAAAAGTATAAAAAGACATTTGTTTTCGAAAGCATATGTATCATAGGTCATTCAGTACCCTTAAAAACCCAATCATTTTATTTCTACCCGTTTTTTGCGTCAAGCATATTCTTATTTTATTCTTATGATATTACGAAAAAAATAAGTTTGTGTATAAAATCAAAGGTACTGCAAGATTTTAAATAATATAAGGACCTAATTTATGTAGAAAAAACTATTTGGTGCTATTTGAAAAACAAAAGTTGAGGATGAGTTTTAAGGGTTGAAGTACAAAAAAAAAGTTTTAAAAGCATAGTATGATAGACCCTATAGCACTTTCAAAAATTCCACTCAGCTTTCCTTTGAACTTTTTTTTTGTTACCAAAATATCACATGTCAAGAAAATTCAGGGATACCTTGTATATACTTATAGTTAGATATATTTCTAGTTTCATTATACAATTCATAATTCTTTTATTTAATCTTTGTTTTTTGATATTTTTTATTTTTATTATTATATACACACAATTTTCAATTAATTTATAGATACCTGAAGATGGTTTAAATACAAGAAACCGAAACCCATGAAAAACAACCTTAATTTGTGAACACCAAAACCACTTTGAATCACCGAAACTACATAACCACAAAATGCAACGCACCTTCAGCCTCCTAGATGTGACGAACGAACACAGAGCGTCCAGAGAAGACGCGCGGTCACAACAACGTACGCGGCACGCACAATCGGTCTACCCGTATAATCTGTCTGTCTATGCCGGTGGTAGTTTTCGCTATGATAGTGCCCGCCGGTCGGGGTAGTTTATTCTCACCCCTAGCCGCCGAGGGTCCCGTTTGCGGACGGAAGGCAGGGATTGGCCGATAGCGCCGCCTTCGCCTCCCCCCACCCCCCACGACAGCCTGTTGTGTGTGTGTGTGTGTTGTGGTCGGCCTGCGAAAATCGCCGCCGGTGGTGGAAAGCGCGCGACGCGGGGGTGGGTTGGGGGGTGTGAAAAGCGTACCCGTGTTTTCATTGCCCGCGCTATATCCGGAGGAAACCCCCTTGAAGTTTCGTCTACGTGTTATTGGAATCTTGTAGATTACACATTGACAAGTTTGCGCTTGTAGCCACGAAGTGCTTTAACGATATTATTTTTTTATAACTGAGCAAACCGCGCAGGCAGGGCCTAAACACCAGAGTACCGCGGCTGCTGTGAAAGGGTTATATTAGGGGAAGTTTGTTAACGCGAGATTTGAATGGGCCAATACCCGCAGGCCCAATAAATACATCTTCTGGCAGTCCATTCCAAGCCTTGGACACCTTGGGAATAAATGTGCGATTGTACCGCTCAGTTCTTGATGTATGAAGAACGACCGTCTTAGGATGAGATGCAGCGGTCGCACGGGTACATCTTATAAGAGCAGTGAGCGGCGGAACGATAGAGAATAGCTCAGAGGAGCAGATTCCGCTGGAATATCGGTAGAAGAGTGAGAGGTCACCAACAACACGCCGGGAAGAAAGTGACTGAAGGTGGCGCGTTAAGGCCAGATCGCCAATTAGTCGAATTACCCTCCTCTGGACGGCATCTACTATAGACAGGGTAGTGGGGGCAGCAGCTCCCCAGACATGAGAGCAATACTCCAGGCAAGGTCTTATCTGGGCTTTATATAGCGTGAGGAGGTTACATGGTGAGAAATACTTTCTGGCTCTAAATAGGTACCCAAGCTTTTACCAGCAGCTGTTGCAATTGACGCGACGTGTGCGTGCCAAATCAGATTTTCTGTAATGTTGACTCCTAACAGCATGAATGAGTGACCCTTGGCAGAGCTTGATTGTTCATTAGAACCTGGTGTTGGCTTGGGCACTTCTTGTTTGATAGCGTACAATACTGGGTCTTGGAGGCATTAAATTTAACCATATTCTTAATTCCCCAAGCGGTAATGGTATCGAGATCCTTTGAAAGTGAAGCTGCCACTGCCAGTCTCCTGCGTTCCAGCTCGACCACAGAGATCGGTCTATTGCTCATGATGCCTGCATTCAGCGTACTATCATCCGCAAAACTGTGGATTGGGTTTGTAGTGTTAGAGAGTAGATCATTGATATGAAGTAGAAACAATGTCGGAGCCAATACCGATCCCTGCGGAACCCCGGCATTGGTGCTATGGAAAGAAGAGGAAAAGCCTTCTACCACGACAGCGATTTTCCGACCTGAGACGAAGTCTGCGAGCCAACCGCAGAAGCTTAACAGGGAGCCCATAAGACGGGAGCTTGTTTAGGAGAGCTGCATGCCACAATTGATCGAATGCCTTTAAAATATCGAGAGCAACGACGTGAACCTCGCCAAATGACTGGATGAGTTTGCTCCACCCATGTGTGATGTAAGCCAGGAGATCTCCAGTTGACCTTTGGTGTCGGAATCCACATTGTCTGTCATTGATTGAGTGATGGAGCTCTAGGTACTTAATGAGCTCTTGGTTGATGCATCTCTCCATCACTTTACTGATCACAGAAAGCAGAGCTATAGGTCTGTAGTTGGTCGGATCAGTTTTGGATCCCTCTTTTAGCACCGGCTGGATGCAAGCTGTTTTCCAGCCTTTTGGGAAAATGCCGGAATCGTAAGACAACCGGAAGAGGCGGGTAAATATGGGAGCGAGCTCCGGTGCGCACTTCTTGACAACAATGGAGGGGATCATGTCGGGCCCATTCGCCTTATTACTGTCAAGTGACTGCAGCACCTTCCGAACTATTTTTGTTCTGAACGTTATTTCGCTCATGGCTTGGGGTAACGATATCATCGTGGACAAAAGAAAACACTTTGTTATTAATAAGGGAATCGAATGTTTGGGGTGTCAAAAGTTAAAGTGTAGGTATAAATTCGGACAGTTTTTGAAGCAAGTTCCGTCCTCCAACGTTAATTCCAGGGCCGTGCGGTTCATGGAAGCGATGGAAGCACCGCTTCCACTCAGAAGTTGTTAATGAATTGCAATTTTTCTTCTGCGCTGTAAATATCTGTTTATTTATATTTAAGGCTGCGACGTGGGGGTAGGCGGGGGTGTGAAAAGCGTACCCGTGTTTTCATTGCCCGCGCTGTTTCCGGAGGAAACCCCCTTGAAGTTGTGTCTACGTGTTACTGGAATCTTGTAGATTACACATTGACAAGTCTGCGCTTGTAGCGTGGACAAAAGAAAACACTTTGTTATTAATTGAAAAAATAAGGGAATCGAATGTTTGGGGTGTCAAAAGTTTAAGTGTAGGTATAAATTCGGACAGTTTTTGAGCAAGTTCCATCCTCCAACGTTAATTCCAGGGCCGTGCGGTTCATGGAAGCGATGGAAGCACCGCTTCCACTCAGAAGTTGTTATTAAGTTGCAATTTTTCTTCTGCGTTGTAAATATCTGT